>JAYESA010000016.1:149863965-150464356 GCA_036927795.1 Iris macrosiphon
GTTCTCATCGGAACACGATGCCGTACGAGCCTGGAGTTGCGCTCGCACAAGACGATATTGTCAAACACCAAAGTTATCATCGAAACAATCGAGTTACAGCGAAAGTCAAGTATTGTGTACCAAGCACACATCAGAGTATACGCAGCGAAGCTCTCGATAGGGTCCAAGTAAAATACCACAAAGGCGATGCCACAAAGGCTAATGCAATACTCTTGCTCTTTCTCTAGCCCACAAAGGTACTTACCGTTCATACATAATGTCCCGTATATCCAACCAACGCCACTACACCTGCGTACCTGAAATAATGCCCACAAACACGGGTCAGTACACAGTCGTACTAGTGAGCGGGGTAACCCACTCGTCTAAGCCGACACTAAGTAAATAGTGAATACAAACAGTTATATGGTAATCTTTCTAGTTGAATCCTAGATTCGTTTCATGGCATAGGTATGACATGTTAAGGAAAACTGTAAAGCAGGTTAAGCATGCAAGCATTCAACTCAAGCAAATATACAAGTTATCCAACTCAAAAGGAAACTAGCATGCAAATCGTCCTACTCAAACCCAAGCAACACGAGAACCTATCGAACCATCATCCAAGCCTCAATATACATCCTCAAACCAAACCTTATAATCCAATCTTCGATATGCACACTCTTGCCGAGGCAAGGTGGCCGCCGCCTACGCGAAAGAGCACAAACCAAACCAAAATAAAGCAGACCAACTCTTATCTATATGAAGTCACTGGCCAAGTCATAAAGGACTGTCCCAACTGCAGTTCTACTCGAAACAACGCTGAGTAGCTAGCCCGCCTGAATTATATCGAACCACTGG
The DNA here is from genome assembly GCA_036927795.1 of Iris macrosiphon. Taxonomy (NCBI): domain Eukaryota; kingdom Viridiplantae; phylum Streptophyta; class Magnoliopsida; order Asparagales; family Iridaceae; genus Iris; species Iris macrosiphon. The sequence continues at coordinate 149,864,800 of JAYESA010000016.1, forward strand.
CACCGTGCCCAAGACACGTTACCCAAATGCTTCCTCCATGGCCGAACGGTCCCGGTGTTCCGGAGCCTTCCAGTTCGAGGAAACCAAACCCTGTGCGCAACAGGTTGTCCGTGACCGATGCAAACTCCAAGTAGATATGACAAGAGAATCGAGCATTCTCGCCCCGCCAAACTATCTAACCTCAATCCAACCAACTATCCAACCAATTATCCATAACCATTCTCCAATATATAGCCCAAGGCACAAATCTCAAGTTATCCCCATAGGTACTATACCGCTTTTCGACACAATATTCCAATTGGTGCAACACCCCTCGCTCAGAACAATCCCGTGGCACAATGCCCCAACAGTGGCATAATGCCCTTGCCAATGCAATTGTTCGGTTTTGAACCACAACTGCACGCTTTGCATGACAAAGAGCCCAAGTGATACTCGTGCACGGATGCACGCTCGCTCGCCCAAATCGCTCGATATTCCAACCAAGATATATAATTCCAACTGTCCAAGCATAATTCCAATTATTTCTCCAGCTGCCCCAAATGTACTCCAACTCTAGCTCCAAATATCCAATACGAAAACTGTAATGCCCCGCTCCGCGTCAGCATTATGTATCAAGGTGAGTGGACAGAACTTCGTTCTCTGATTCTTGCACGTCTTAATAATAATATGAGTTTTTTCTTGCAATGTTTTCATAAGAGAATGATAGAACCTGCCTTGCATGTTAATGAACGAACTCATCTAGATTGTCTTTGAAACGAACAAGTCTGCTTAATTAAGAATCCTGAAACGCTTGTCTAAGAGTGCATGAACATGTTCACTATCGCCTATGCTCCGAGAGAACCATATCGTGTGCCTGAATGCGTTCAAGTGATAAGGCGGCTTGTCCCACAACAAGATTGTAGTCTGATGGTTCGTCTCGTCTGCATACTATAGTTTATTTGATAGTGTTCCATGCATTCGCACCGGTCGAACAATGGCTATTGGTGGAGAGCTGAACTGCATGTGTTACGGCTGCTACCATGAAAGTGAAAAGCAACCATGAGTCACAGCTGCCCTTAGCATCAGATAAAGAGTCATTGGTATGCTGGTCCAACAACTGCCGATCCTGAGATACTCGGGGACCGCCCTGCATATAGCTAGTTCATTGTGTTGGCTTGGATAGATGGACTGCCCCTAAGATGTGCATGTGTGTCTAGCTATGCATTTGTCCCTGGAGTCTCACGAGACACGCTGCGCACACCCTGAAACAGAACGAGCGGCTTGCTTATTTATCGCATATGAAACTTTGTTTTAAAAGATGTTTCCAAATAATGTAATATGACTCCGTTCTTCTGTTACATGTAACGAACATAGGTAAAACTAGAAAGATCACTAGTAATGTAATATTTTATAACATGATTACTTAGTGTTGGTTTTAGTGAATGCTTGCTTTTGTTCAGTTGTTTTATCTCAACAGTACTTATAAAAGTGCTGACCCACCAACAGTTTACTTGCTTGCAGGTACTGGATCGTCCGAGGGAGCGATAGGCATGCCTCAGTCCATAAGACCCGGAATCCTGGTTTCGATTGTTGCCTCTTCAATGCTATTGTATAAAGGGGCATAATGTATGGAACGATGCCTTTGCCTAAAGAAAAACCAAGTCCCTCAATTTGTCCCGAAATACTCTATTGGCTAAATGCATTGCATTGCAACAATGTCCCTCCGCTGCTTACTCAATTGATGCGATGATAGCCAAACAAACTATAACGATGAAGCCTTGTGCGGGCGCAACCCCAGGCCCGTACGGCATCACGTCCCGGTATCAAACGGGCCACACATTCCTTTCTCGCACCGGTGGGACAGGCGCCGAGGCGCGGTGATGCGCATCCAGTGTGCCGAGGCCCGGTGGTTCACGTCCGGGTCATCCGGCTACTGGGGCGAGCGAGGCGGTGGTCCGGACGGCCCCTCGGGGGCCGGGGCATGACAGAATGGTATCAGAGCGGAATCGATCTCTTGGCCCAAAATATGTTGCTATGACTCTGAGATATTATCGATATATTATTGCAATAGAGCGTTCCATATAATAAGTCCATAGATATTCTCAAAGTGCAAATATTTTCAGGACTTGAATTGCTTGATTGTTTCGATTGAGTACGGCGAGGGATGAGGAGTATCGCTGCTCGAAATATCGAGAAGTTTATCCTTGAAGTTTCGAGGATAAAACTTTTTGTTGGTTGGTAAGTATGTAATACCCCGCTCCTCGTCGGCATTATGTATCAAGGTGAGTGGGCAGAACTTCGTTCTCTGATTCTTGCACGCCTTCATAATAATTTGAGTTTTTGCTTGCAATATTTTCATAAGAGAATGATAGAACCTGTATTGCATATTAATGAACGAACTCATCTAGCTTGTCTTTGAAACGAACAAGTTTGCTTAATTAAGAATCCTGAAACGCTTGTCTAAGAGTGCATGAACATGTTCACTATCGCCTATGCTCCAAGAGAACCATATCGTATACCTGAATGTGTTCAAATGATAAGGCTGCTTGCCCCGCAACAAGATTGTAGTCTGATGGTTCGTCTCATCTGCATACTAGAGTTTATTTGATAGTGTTCTATGCATTCGCATCGGTCGGACAATGGCTATTGGTGGAGAGCTGAACTACATGTGTCACGACTGCTACCATGATAGTGAAAAGCAACCATGAGTCACAACTGCCCTTAGCATCAGATAAAGAGTCATTGGTATGCTGGTCCAACAGTTGCCGATCCTGAGATACTCGGGGACCGCCCTGCATATAGCTAGTTCATTGTATTGGCTTGGATAGATGGACTGCCCCTAAGATGTGCATGTGTGTCTAGCTATGCATTTATCCCTGGAGTCTCACGAGACATGCTGCGCACACCCTGAAATAGAACGAACGGCTTGCTTGCTTATTTATCGCATATGAAACTATGTTTTAAAAGATGTTTCCAAACAATGTAATATGACTCCGTTCTTCTGCTGCATGTAACGAACATAGGTAAAACTAGAAAGATCACTAGTAATGTAATATTTTATAACATGATTACTTAGTGTTGGTTTTAGTGAATGCTTGCTTTTGTTCAGTTGTTTTATCTCACCAGTACTTATAAAAGTGCTGACCCACCAACAGTTTACTTGATTGCAGGTACTGGATCATCCGAGGGAGCGATAGGCGTGCCTCAGTCCCTAAGACCCAGAATCCTGGTTTCGACTGTTGCCTCTTGAATGCTATCGTATAAAGGGGCATAATGTATGGAATGATGCCTTTGTCTAAAGGAAACCCAAGTCCCTCGATTTGTCCCAAAATACTCAGTTGGCTAAATGCATTGCATTGCAACAATGTTCCTCCGCTGCTTACTCGATTGATGCGATGATAGCCAAACAAACTCTAACGATGAAGCCTTGTGCGGGCGCAACCCCATGCCCGCACGGCATCATGTCCTGGTATCAAACGGGCCACACATTCCTTTCTCGCACCCGCGGGACAGGCGCCGAGGCGCGGTAATGCGTGTTCGGTGTGCCGAGGTACGGTGGTTCGCGTCCGGGTCATCCGGCTATGGGGGCGAGCGAGGCGGTGGTCTGGGCGGCCCCTCGGGGGCCGGGGCGTGACAAAAACCAACTCAAACCATAAACCATATCAAACCAAATGATGTATACTCTATGCACGCCACAGTGTAGTGATTTGCATGTTCCAGTCCAAGTGTTCAAGCCTTTACGTGTGTTCCATATTATTAGGAATGAAGGAGTAGAGGAGAAGGGACAGATCCCACTCACCAAGTTTGATTCCGTTAAGTATCCTGTCCTGCCGATACGGCCGATCCCTTGAACCCGTGGTCCGATGTAAAGCACGATCTACTCAACTGGTATGACCGTACGAGCAGGCCGTGCTCTCCAAATCATCCGACCGATCGGACTAAGAAAGACGGCATTATCGCTCTAATCCAGCTATCTCAGTACTGCTCTGAACGAACACCTGATTTCCATCGAACTTTGTATAGCGATCTGCACATGAAACCAACTCAATCAATACTTGTTTCCAATTCCAACAAATCAAAATGTAACCAGCTATTGCCTCATTTAATCCGACTCAGCGTAACACACCATGCGGTTGCGGGGCGTTACAACTTGGACCGTGAGAAGAGAGGCTATGAGCCACTCGAGGCAAGTACATCTTGCTCAATAGTGAAGACATGGATTTTTGGATTTCTGCTTATTTGTGTTAATAAAAATGTGTTTGATAGAAAATGTTCTCCTTGATGTTCTCATCTACTTTAGTTCTCGGAGTTTTGGATTTTGATGTATAGATTTGTGTAGATCTGAGTTTCAACTTAGGATTTTATATGGGTTCCATGAGTTTTTCCTTGGTTTGATCTATTAAAACTTGTTGTTTTCTAAAACTAGTTACTCTATTTGATGGAGCTTTCCATTTTGAGCATTTTGGATTTTGAATCGCTTAATTTGGAGTTAAATTAAAAAAATTATGGCCAAAACAAGTTCTGGACTCCTATTCTCAGACCTGTCTGGCAGGGACGATGAACAGTTGCCCCAACAATGCGTCGCACATGGAATTCTTGTCGCGCAAGAGTGCGCCGTGCATGGATTTTTTTTCTATAGCAATGCGCCTCGCATCACTTTCTTGCCGCGAGCAGTGAGCCGCGCATGAAATTTTTGCCGCACGCAGTGCGCCGCACATAAAGTTTCTATTGCAACAGTGCACTGCGCGTATCATACCCTCGCCGTGCGCATCAATCCTTGTCGCACAGTACACTGTGCATAGAATTCTAGCCATGCAGCAGTGCGCCGTGCACAGAATTCATGCCGCGCGCAGTGCACTGAGCGCATGGTGACCAAAATGCCTGTTTTTGTCTATTTAAGCTAATTTTTTAGCTATAATCTTGCAAAACTCAAAACATGAAAGTTGTAGATCTATGTCTTGCCTTTCTAAATATTTTTGAATCACTTCATTTGGAGTTCATATGTGAGAGTTATCCTCAATTTACTATAATGTATTATTTTTTCTAAATGCATAAACTATTTTAGCCCAGTTGAGTGTTGGAACATAGTTGGATGTTGTGCTTCCCTATATTAACACGTGATTTTGATTCTTACGACATCGTGGAAATGTTTATATATGATAATTCATTGTATTTTGGCATCGGGCAATCAAGTGTGACTATTCTCCCATGTATCGCGTGCCGCGGATACGATAATTCGTGAAAAGCTCGTACTCGTGACTCGTCATTCTAGGGAGTTCTCAAGTGTCCATGACTTGAGAACTTAAAATAATTTAGTATTGATCAAACAAAATAAGATTTACCTAGATCATTGGGAGGAAAGAATATTGTGCTACCTATCACCCTCACTTTTTCAGCTAGGGGTAGTTTGGTAATTTAGCATGGGTATTTAATTTTAGAAGTATAATATTGAATATTGTGTGATAATTGTATATTTTATTTATTTAAGATAAACTATGATTATTATGCCTAGTATATTTAGTCATTAGAGACTTGTGTTAATTAGTTAGTTAAAGAGACTAGACAATAATTAGACTTGTCACACATGGATCTATTTAGATTTGTCATGACAAATAGTGAGCCCAACTTGGACCCAAGCTCATTAGTCATTCCACTAATTAAATTAAGAAGGATTAGTATAATTATAATTAGTTAGAGACTTCCAAATATATCCATCTTTAATTATTCCTCATAGTGCAACATGTAGGGAGCAACTTGGACTTTTGATATTGCTTGAGGAAGGAGAAAGGGGTCGGCCACATGAAGAGGGGGGGGGGGGGTTCTCCTCTCTCTCTCTCTCTCCTCATTTGTATTTTATTTTGTGTCCAAAATTCTAGATCCCCAATTTTCTAATTTTTTTCATTGAATTTTTACATAATTCACCACCAATTCCTTCTCAAATTCATCACTCTTGGAGCCTTGGAGCTTGGAGAAGCAAGGAGCACAAGGAGGAGAAGCTTTGGAGCTAGAGATCGTGTCCGGATTGTGTCCAATTATATTTTTATTAGAAATTCATCTCCCAATTGGTAATTTTTGAATTTTCTTCTTATTGTAGCTTCTTAATCATGCATTTAACAATTAGGAATGATCCCATGGCATAGGACTACCTATAGGAACAAGTTCTAGGCTATTTGGCTTTGTATTGTGAGTTCTATGTGATATTTTATGTGTATATTGGGGAAATTACAAATTTGACACCTCAATTGCGTGTCATGAGACCAATTAGATCTAATTAGACTTAGATCGGGGTTATGGGACTAGGTATGTATCCACAAATGGATACGTATAGGCTGTATCACGGTATTTTACGATACAGTGTGATACAAGGTCAATTTTGGATGATTTACATGAATTCTCTTCATTATGTGTTGCAATGACTTCTAATAGTTATATATATATATATATATATATATATATATATATATATATATATATATATATATATATATATATATATATGACTTGAGGGAATGATCAATTGTGGATAATGGAAAGTTTGGCACCTCAATGAGTTGAGTATCATAGGTATCCTAGTTAGTGCACTATAGGTATTTGTTTAAATGCCTCAAGCTATATATGTATGTGTGTGTGTGTGTATGTATAGACATATTAACCTATATATATATATATATATATATATATATATATATATATATATATATATATATATATATATATGTGTGTGTGTGTGTGTGTGTGTAGACATATTAACCTCTCTCTCTCTCTCTCTCTATATATATATATATATATATATATATATATATATATATATATATATATATATATATATGTGTGTGTGTGTGTGTGTGTGTGTGTGTGTGTGTGTGAATAAGCAGTAAGCAGTGAGAAGCAGCAGAAATAAGCAGCAGCAGGAATAAGCAGCAGCAACAGTTAGCAGTAAGCAGAAGCAGCAGCAGCGATAAGCAGCAACATAAGCAGCAAACTGCAGCAGCAGCAACAGCAGAAGCAGCAAGCTGTGGCAGCAGAAGCAATAAGCAGCAAAAAAAAAAAAGCATAAGCAGCAGCAGATTATAGCACAATGCTTAGAGGTTAAGTTGTAGATAAGCTACGTTAGTTAATATTGTTAGTTAGTTATGTATATATGTTAGTTAGTGTATATATATATATATATATATATATATATATATATATATATATATATATATATATATATATATATATATATATATGTAAGCACTAGTTAGTATTAGCATTGGGTAATATCATTTTTAGTTTACCTTGAGTTACACCAAGGTAATGAGAGTTGAAGTATCATAAGGTATGGGTATTGAATATCAAATGTGTAAGTTAGTATGTTAGTTTGGTATAGTATTGTTATAAGTTATGAGTATAAATACATGTTAGTGTATAGTGAGATATGTATGGTTAGTTAGTTAATGTTAGATATTGGATTAGCTTGTGATACCAAGGTAATGTCAAGGTATTAGTTTATACTCAAGGTTTTGGGTTTGTGTATCAAGAGGGGTGTGTAGGTCGTGTGATACCGCTATTGGCTCAAAGCCAAGGTATCCACTTAGCATTAGTTTAGCTAGGAGTACTATATATTTTTATCTTGTATATATATATATATTGTATTTTCATATCTAATAACTTACGTATCTTATGATACGGTATTGTGTTGGTATCCTAGTATCCTAAGATAGCTAGTATAGCCTAGTTACATAGTGTATGGACCCAATATCCTAGAAATGGACTCATACAACCTAGAAATAGCTAGTTTGACTAATTTGACCTAGAGTTGACCTAGTTTTACTATTTTGACTTAGAAATGGCTTTTTGACCTAGAGTTTGACTAGTTTAACTTATTTTTATTCAAAAACCTTGTATTAATGTAATATTCCATATATAAGACTGTGTAACACTAGTTCGGATACCGTTTTGCATTATTTGCTTTGGACCACAGACGAGTACATCTCTCTGTTAGTTTTTATTTTATGATAGTGTATATATCACTTGTTCTAAAACTACGTACTTGATACTGACACTTGATTATACGGACTGGTACTATATAGATCCCATCAGGAGATGTTATCCCTTACCGTGTTCAACGGGTACTCATTCACACGTATTTTATCATGTACATCGGGTATTAATTTTTATGTACATCCACTATTTCGTGTGCTTGTGTGACTATATCGTATTCATGTGAGTAACGTGTCGTGATTGGATCCATGAGTATTGGTTGGGGAGGGGAGTAGAAATTGGTTATGTGATCAAGCCCTATTTATCTCATGTGTATGTCGATTATACACCTCACGTATAATCGAGTTACCTATCTACCTTATGTGCAACCTAAGCCGATCACATAAGAACTTGCACTCTAAACCACATAGCTAATATTCATGTTCTTCTACTTGCAGTTTATTTTCATATTACCAGTATTTACTTTCCAGTTCTTTATTATGAATATTTGCATGTTCTCCCATGTACTTCCATTTCTTAATACTTGTGCATCTTGTATCCTTTTCTATTACTCGTCATATATGCTTTACCATGTATTTGGAGTTGCTTTCAGAGTTTTGTACTTCGCTCCTTTCCTGATTGGATATATTTTTCAGATGATTGGCTAGAGGAGTTGTGTCCCACTTATTACGGCCCGAGGGATGGTGAGCCACTAGAGGATACTCTCCTAGAGCAGGAGGACATAGTACCAGTGACCGAGAAAGCCTAGTTATATAGTTATGGACTTGTACTAGTCTTATTTTGAACTCATATCATGTATATATAGTATTTTGGAGAGTTGTTGAGACTAGACTTACAGTATTGGTCGTGAGGATATTTTTTGACTCATATTTTTCTTTATTCCATATCGTACCTTCATCCTCCTTAGTTTAATTTTGTGATTGAGTATTGTTTACCAATATTACACTATTATATTATTCCTCTATTTAGAGTTGAGACAACATGACAAGTACTCTTAATTATATTGTGTGAGATGTTTAGATAGTTATATTGCCTTAAACAGCGTTCTACCGCTGATTCTGCGATGTAGGCTGGACGTACCCACGTACTCGTGCCCGAATATCCAGGTACGGGTCATGACACATTTTTAGTGGTGGCTCATGCAGGTCAGTCTTCGAGGTCGCAACTAGATCGATGTCATAGTAGTGCTCACCTAAAGTATTGCTACGAGCCTATTTTAGGATTAGAATCTAGGATGAGAGAATACTCAATCACAACTAGGAAATATTCTAATTTATCAATTTTGCAACCTTTATCATTCTGAATATTGATTCTTTGAAATATTGTTGTCCTTCTTTGATGATATCGTATCTTGTGCAGTATTGACTTCTTTATTTCAATCTGTCTTCAGGATGCCTTCGAAGATCAGATTCTTTCGCTCGGGAGCAGCAGCAGCTTCCTCAGCTACTTTTCGGCCTACTGCGGAGAGGGCAGCGGCTACTACTACTTCTTTCCCAGTTGAGAGGGTCACCTCACCGGTTCAGGTGGGGGTCTCAGCAGCCGCCTTTGGGGGTGCTCCTCTCCCAGTTCGGAGGGCAGATCCAGCTGTTAATGCTACCCAGCTGTTCGCACTATTCCAAAGGCGGCTACCCAGCTGTCCTCCCCCAGTTCGGAGGGCAGATCTAGCTGTTCGCACTATTCCAGCCTGGACTTCTACCTTTGCCGTCAGTGCCAGTTAATGCTACCCAACTATTCATACTATTCCAGCAGATGATGGAGGCCCAGAGGGTCCAAGCTGAGGCACAGCATAGACAGACTGATGTGATGAGACATGACATTGAGAATGTCCACCAGGTGGCTATTATTGCAGTGGAGAGGACAACACTACCATAACTACACGAGGTACAGCCCAGGCTCGGTACTATACATGACTTCAAGAAGTTGGATCCCCGACCCTTCAAGGGGACAGAGGGCATTATATATGCAGATGACTGGTTGGAGAACATGGAGCGCGTCATGCGCTTATCCTACCTTACAGAGGATCTGAAGGTGGAGGAAGCGGGACTACATATGATGGATGTAAAACCCCCTTCCTAGAAAATCGTATATACCCTTTATTTATTAATTATTAATTAAATTATAGTAATTAGAGCTAAATAGGAGAAATAGATTTTTAATAATTTTTATGTTAGGTGTTCGGGCACTTAGATGACTTGTGGGACCATCAGGAATTTTTCGGAATTTATTCCATGTAGGAGACCCCTTGAGCAGTTGCTAGCCTAACGATGTGCAAATACCCTAATCTATAAATTTTCTTATGAGTATAAATATATATATATGTATATACAAATATATATATGTATATATATATTTTATTTAAAGAAAGGAAAAGAAAAGAAAAGAAAAGAAAAGAAAATAAGAATATTATATTAACTAATAATAATAATAATCATAATAGCTACTAATCCCATCTACTAGCATTTGCTAGCAAGTGCAGCAACTTGCTTGAAACAAATCGTGGCAAAATTGCAATCGCCACTAGCGGCCAAAAGGAAGCCCTTGCTTCAGCGCCTGGGAAACCCGCCGACCCTTTACTTGACCATCCATATCTCTTTCTCTCTCTCTTAATTTATAACATATATATATATATATATATAGTTAGCCCTCCCAAAACCCTAACCTAAACTCCAGACTTCCCCTTCCCATCTAGAGCCGTCATCGCAGCCAGAGAAGCCTCCCCAAGCCATCCAATCATCCCGTCGACGCCGACATCGCGAACTGCAGTCTCCCACTCGAGGCACCTTCGCTCCGGTGTGATTTCCCGTTGACTCGCTCATCCAAACGCAGATCCGTTTTCATAGGTATGATCTTCCCTCAACCCTCTCCAATACTTGTTTTATAGTCAACCTCAGATTCCGTGTGCCCCTAGGTGAAAACAGCGCCCAAGTCAGCGCGAGCAGACAGAATTCTGCAATCGCAGAAACTTGCGATGACCACCCATATTGTCGAGTTCGTATCTCCCACCACAGAGATCCGAATTCGACGATTCTTTTTGATACCTGTAGATTACATGACCTAGTTTATTTTCTGTATAATAACTTTGTGCTATTAGTTGCTGTGGACAAAATTATAGTCGTCACAAAACTGCGCGCACCCACTTTTTACGGTTTTACAAAAGTTGGAGATCGGAGCGCGCCCCGCCAAACGGGACAGCCCCGCCGTGTGCCAAGTGTACCGAATGGTGCACGCAGCATAACGAGACACATGAAAATTCGTGGGGACTGATTTGGACGCGTGTGCGTGCCGGAATCAGGCCGTATCCGCGAACACATTCCGTGTCGCCACTTTTATGGAACTCGCGAGTATTTTGTGCACGCTTGTCAGATTTCGATGAAACTTGTGCCACTGGACTCGTGGTAACACGCTGGTCCTGTGACCCAATTTTCACGCATTTCGGAGACGGTTGACCAGATCGCCAATTGGCGGGCCCCACAGTTGACTTTTGGACCAAATTATGTTCGGCTCATCGGAATTCAAATTTGGACATACCGTTGGGATCGTATTGACATTTAGAGTTGTTTGACCCATAGTTTGTCCCATTTAGAGACTGTTACCCTCGGCACGCTTTTCGGTGCGAAGTGGCCCACATGTGGACCCGCTTTGGCCCGAAAATGACCTTTTTGCCCCTGTGTCCAAATTGGACGTAAGGACATGCATTTCTAGCAGTTTGACATCTTCTGAGACTGTTGGTGATATTTATTACAGCTTTCGGAGTAGTACCTACCGGATCCACCGATACTAGGACGACAGTTGATATTCAAACATCAGGCAAGTGTACCTTGCCAAACTCTGCAGCTTAGTTATTTATTTTCCTTGTTATATATATATTACTGTGCATGCTCAACCTAGGGCCGTGTGACGTACTTAGCATCCGATTATCAGTCGGGTGCCGACACTGTACGCAGTGTTGGGTACGGTCATCTAGAGATGGACATCCGTGACACTTTATATTCTCGTACTTGTCTTATCAAGTACCATATGACCCAGGACACTTGACACTATTCATGAGACAGGATTTTCCCGAGATATTCGTGGTGATTCGGTATAGGATACAGGACTTGACATAGATTTTATATTCTATATACATTATGACTTGTTGCATTTAGCTATGATCGCGCTTGACATGGACATGAGACGTTATGGACATGATATGCGTGGTTACATTGGGTGGGGAGAGACACACAGGCTACAGGCTGATTATATATATATATAAAACATAGTAAACACATAGTAAACACATAGTTATTGCTGCTACCGGCTCCCAGACACAGAGCTTGTAGTGGTCTCAGCCTGAGTATTCGTGCTGCTCTCACTTGCATTTCACTTAGATGGTTACATATTTACCCCATTGTTTCATTTAGTTATTTATTTGCTGCACTGTTTATTTATTTATTGGCATGAGCTTTCTTGTACCTTGCTATGTCCCCTGAGGACCTGGATCCGGATTTTGTCCCCAGATTTTGCAGACGAGGTTTATTCCGAGGTTTACGGGACCGGAGCAGGAGCTGATCCAGGAGCTGTACCACCATCCGAGGACGAGGTCTTAGCTGAAGACTTCTCTTGAGCATCCATGTTTATGCTCAGCTTTTATCATTTATTTCAGTCTTTTATATTCTGGTCTATTGAACCATTGTATCAGATATTTATCGGGTTGTTCCCCGAAGTACTTTGTGAGACTAGATGATGATTTACATTCCTTATTTATTCTGTGGATCATATTTTATATCTTGTGTGGATGAGATTAGTTGTGCCATGATTGTCGTAGACTTGTTTTACAGCTTAAGTATGCCCTGATGGATCCATTATGTTGAGTTGGTCCATCGGTGCGTACTGCTGGCCATTGCCACGCGTCCGGTCCCACGGTATTTTGGGACTGGGGCGTGACATAGTTTTTGTGGTGGCCCATGCAGGTCTACGACAAAATTGTTCGGTTTCAACTTAGGGACCGGACCAGCCTGCCCTAAGGATAGTATAAACTATAGGATCTCATCCATCATTTAACCATTTGTTGAACTCTATATCGAACTCGAAATTTGTTACTTGAACTGCATCCTGTATTGATTCCTCTGAGCGTTCTCATAGTTTATCTTTGATTTCAGAACAATGGATTCCGGGAACAGAGATGATATCCCTTTGGATACACCACACGACGCAGTGGTTACTTATGGAGACGAAGTGACACCAGGGGATGGTGGACAAGCATCGCAGAGTGATCAAACCGGACAGCCTAATCCAAGGTTCCGGAGAGATGACATTCCACCACCACCTCAGTTCACTCCCCAGATGCCAGTATTCCCGCCAGGACAAGCCATGGACGGGCAACAAATGTTTCAGATGATGTATGCTATGATGCAAGCACAGCAACAGATTCAGCAAGAGGCCCATCGGCAGGAGGCCGAGTATCTGAGGACCAGCCTGGTATCCGCATTGGAGCAGGCTAATCCAGCAGCGAGGCGAACATTGACGGGATCTATCACCGACTTCCGTCATCTCAAGCCTCGCACATTTTCTGGTAAAGAAGGGCCAACGGAAGTTCATGAGTGGCTCACAAACCTTCAGCATCAGCTGGAAGCCGCTGAACTTTCAAGAGAGAAGTGGATGACTGCAGTCAGAATGCAGTTAACTGATAATGCGCACCACTGGTGGTTAGCAGAAGAAAGGAGACTTGGACAGGACAGAGTCACATGGGAAGAGTTCTCCAGACTCTTCCAAGAGATGTACATCCCGGCAGTTGCACGGTCAGAGCTCAGGGACAAGTTCAACCGTCTCATCCAGGGCAGCATGACAGTGGAAGAATACAATTCTGAATTTATTCGTCTAAGTCGCTTTGCCCCAACCTTGATTCCGACAGAAGAAGAAAAGGCTGAGAAGTTCTTCGACGGACTAAACTTGGAGCTACAGAAACTAATTGGATCCGTTGTACCTACATCCTACTCAGACGTCCTTGCAGCAGCCCGACGCATGGAACGCGTAACTAGGAGAGAGACCAGTCTGAAACGGTCTTCCACATCAGCCAAAGTACCACAAGAAGAAGCTGCAAAGAGACCTCACCTATACCAGCCACCCAGAGCCTCTCCGCAGATACTACCTACATGTCAGTACTGTGGCAAGGCAGGCCATATTGAGAAGGACTGCAGACGCAAGTTAGGATTATGCTTGATCTACGAAACCAACCAACACTTAGCCAAGGATTGTCCTCATCATCGAGAGAGAGCACCAATATTAAACAGACAAGCTCTCCCAGCGCCAGGAGGGTATCAACCAAGGCCACCCTTGGCTCCACAGACAGCACTCTTCCAGCAAGCCCACCAGCAACAGCAGAGGAATCCACCGCAAGGACGCGGACAAGCTTTTGCTATAACTTTGGAGGACGCGCAGATTAATGGAGTGGCTAATGCGTGTAAGTTTTTATAGTCTTCTGCTTTTAGATTTGCTTAGTTTTTGCATGTTGATTCGTGACCTAGCCTTAACCTGGTAATTAATTTGAACTTGCTAATAATTTATAACCTAGAATATTTTTATAATTAATAACTGTAGAAATTGTAGAGTCTGTTATTATTATGGTTGCTTGTTTATTTTGTTTTGTGAACTTGAATAATTGGTACCTCCTTTCATCATCATCTAGCGTACTTAAATTTGCTGTACTTGACTTATGCTGCTATTCTATAGCCTAGTTTTGCAAGCTCATTCTTTATCGAGCTTGTTCATGACATATGTATTAGTGGACATGTACACTAATACGTTTCAGAATCAGTGTATTAAGGTCTAGCTAACCTTGGTGCGCTTGGTTCGCTCTTCGCATGATTACTTGACGTGGATTGAGATATATAGTTGACTAGTATACTTGACCTCTAGATATGTCTGCGCATATCGTATCAGTTACATAACTGTACTAATACGAGCATGCGAACAAAGGATTACCAATAGGATTTCAATCCACAACAACTGGACAATTCCCATTCGAATTCGTCAAACGCCTTGATCCTGATACTTCTAATCTATTACCTCACCCTTGAACTCTTTATTATTGATCTCCGTCTTCCCTTATTTCGGAAAGACGAAACCTCGTGCTTGGTATAAGTTTGGTTTATAGACAGTACTAGATATACCCCACAGGCCGGTCACATTATTGCTACCCTTTTTTTTATATGATTAAGGACATATCATAGATGATATGTTGGTATTAAGAACCTTGAGGATTCAACAACATAATTTGGGGCATAGCTTTCTTGGATGTATAGCCTTAGATGATAGATGGGTAAAATCTAAGTTGGGTAGAGACCGCAATGTTCACTTGAGAGGAACCCTTTAGACTGTAATCAAATGAGATTGATAGAGAGACCCTAGCCCATTTTTAATTTCGAGGACGAAATTTTTATAAGTTGGGTAGAATGTAAAACCCCCTTCCTAGAAAATCGTATATACCCTTTATTTATTAATTATTAATTAAATTATAGTAATTAGAGCTAAATAGGAGAAATAGATTTTTAATAATTTTTATGTTAGGTGTTCGGGCACTTAGATGACTTGTGGGACCATCAGGAATTTTTCGGAATTTATTCCATGTAGGAGACCCCTTGAGCAGTTGCTAGCCTAACGATGTGCAAATACCCTAATCTATAAATTTTCTTATGAGTATAAATATATATATATGTATATACAAATATATATATGTATATATATATTTTATTTAAAGAAAGGAAAAGAAAAGAAAAGAAAAGAAAAGAAAATAAGAATATTATATTAACTAATAATAATAATAATCATAATAGCTACTAATCCCATCTACTAGCATTTGCTAGCAAGTGCAGCAACTTGCTTGAAACAAATCGTGGCAAAATTGCAATCGCCACTAGCGGCCAAAAGGAAGCCCTTGCTTCAGCGCCTGGGAAACCCGCCGACCCTTTACTTGACCATCCATATCTCTTTCTCTCTCTCTTAATTTATAACATATATATATATATATATAGTTAGCCCTCCCAAAACCCTAACCTAAACTCCAGACTTCCCCTTCCCATCTAGAGCCGTCACCGCAGCCAGAGAAGCCTCCCCAAGCCATCCAATCATTCCGTCGACGTCGACATCGCGAACTGCAGTCTCCCACTCGAGGCACCTTCGCTCCGGTGTGATTTTTCGTTGACTCGCTCATCCAAACGCAGATCCGTTTTCATAGGTATGATCTTCCCTCAACCCTCTCCAATACTTGTTTTATAGTCAACCTCAGATTCCGTGTGCCCCTAGGTGAAAACAGCGCCCAAGTCAGCGCGAGCAGACAGAATTCTGCAATCGCAGAAACTTGCGATGACCACCCATATTGTCGAGTTCGTATCTCCCACCACAGAGATCCGAATTCGACGATTCTTTTTGATACCTGTAGATTACATGACCTAGTTTATTTTCTGTATAATAACTTTGTGCTATTAGTTGCTGTGGACAAAATTGTAGTCGTCACAAAACTGCGCGCACCCACTTTTTACGGTTTTACAAAAGTTGGAGATCGGAGCGCGCCCCGCCAAACGGGACAGCCCCGCCGTGTGCCAAGTGTACCGAATGGTGCACGCAGCATAACGGGACACGTGAAAATTTGTGGGGACTGATTTGGACGCGTGTGCGCGCCGGAATCAGGCCGTATCCGCGAACACATTCCGTGTCGCCACTTTTGTGGAACTCGCGAGTATTTTGTGCACGCTTGTCAGATTTCGACGAAACTTGCGCCACTGGACTCGTGGTAACACGCTGGTCCTGTGACCCAATTTTCACGCATTTCGGAGACGGTTGACCAGATCGCCAATTGGCGGGCCCCACAGTTGACTTTTGGACCAAATTATGTTCGGCTCATCGGAATCCAAATTTGGATATACCGTTGGGATCGTATTGACATTTAGAGTTGTTTGACCCATAGTTTGTCCCATTTAGAGACTGTTACCCTCGGCACGCTTTTCGGTGCGAAGTGGCCCACATGTGGACCCGCTTTGGCCCGAAAATGATCTTTTTGCCCCTGTGTCCAAATTGGACGTAAGGACAGGCATTTCTAGCAGTTTGACATCTTCTGAGACTGTTGGTGATATTTATTACAGCTTTCGGAGTAGTACCTACCGGATCCACCGATACCAGGACGACAGTTGATATTCAAACATCAGGCAAGTGTACCTTGCCAAACTCTGCAGCTTAGTTATTTATTTTCCTTGTTATATATATATTACTGTGCATGCTCAACCTAGGGCCGTGTGACGTACTTAGCGTCCGATTATCAGTCGGGTGCCGACACTGTACGCAGTGTTGGGTACGGTCATCTAGAGATGGACATCCGTGACACTTTATATTCTCGTACTTGTCTTATCAAGTACCATATGACCCAGGACACTTGACACTATTCATGAGACAGGATTTTCCCGAGATATTCGTGGTGATTCAGTATAGGATACAGGACTTGACATAGATTTTATATTCTATATACATTATGACTTGTTGCATTTAGCTATGATCGCGCTTGACATGGACATGAGACGTTATGGACATGATATGCGTGGTTACATTAGGTGGGGAGAGACACACAGGCTACAGGCTGATTATATATATATAAAACATAGTAAACACATAGTAAACACATAGTTATTGCTGCTACCGGCTCCCAGACACAGAGCTTGTAGTGGTCTCAGCCTGAGTATTCGTGCTGCTCTCACTTGCATTTCACTTAGATGGTTACATATTTACCCCATTGTTTTATTTAGTTATTTATTTGCTGCACTGTTTATTTATTTATTGGCATGAGCTTTCTTGTACCTTGCTATGTCCCCTGAGGACCTGGATCCGGATTTTGTCCCCAGATTTTGCAGACGAGGTTTATTCCGAGGTTTACGGGACCGGAGCAGGAGCTGATCCAGGAGCTGTACCACCATCCGAGGACGAGGTCTTAGCTGAAGACTTCTCTTGAGCATCCATGTTTATGCTCAGCTTTTATCATTTATTTCAGTCTTTTATATTCTGGTCTATTGAACCATTGTATCAGATATTTATCGGGTTGTTCCCCGAAGTACTTTGTGAGACTAGATGATGATTTACATTCCTTATTTATTCTGTGGATCATATTTTATATCTTGTGTGGATGAGATTAGTTGTGCCATGATTGTCGTAGACTTGTTTTACAGCTTAAGTATGCCCTGATGGATCCATTATGTTGAGTTGGTCCATCGGTGCGTACTGCTGGCCATTGCCACGCGTCCGGTCCCACGGTATTTTGGGACTGGGGCGTGACAATGGACATCGCCAGTATTTGGTTCAGAAATGAGCCACAGATTGTCGATCCAGGATTGACATAGGATGGGTTCAAAGGACTTGTTCAAAAGAAAGTTCTTCCCGTCCACCGAGAGACTTGATTTGGAGCAACAGTTTCCGAACCTTTACCAGGGGAACAAGTCGGTAGAGGAGTATACCGTAGAGTTCGGCAGATTGAGCAAATATACAGACTACATGGTGAAGGATCCTGAGATCCGGGCGAGTACATTTAGAGAGTGCCTGAATTGGGAGGTGGGGGCTCTCATTTCCTCGAGCCATGAGTCGTACGCAGATATCTTGAGGGATGCCCACAAGGTTAAGAGAGACCTGAGTTTGAGGCCTAAGAGAGACCAAGATATTTTTGATGGTAGCAGCAGTGCGGGTCCAGCCAAGAAGCCCTATTTCTAGCCATAGAGACAGCAGTTCCCTGCGCCTATCAGATCACCAGTACAACAGACGCACCATATACATAGGCCAGCCCAGCCAACTCGTGTTTGCCCCTTCTGTAAGAAGTCAGGGCATGGGTGGGATGTTTGTAGGAAGAGGCTTGGTTAGTGTTTGTTTTGTGGCTCGGTAGACCACCAGCTGAGGGATTGTCCCAAGACGTTAGCTCGTACAGCTCAGGACGTAGCCCCGATTCAGAGAATATCCGTGAGACACCCAGCGAGACAGCAAAGAGGACCTCCTTTGCCACCACAGCAGTAGAGGTTCGCACAGCACCAGCAGCAGTAGAGAGGTGCACAGCAGGGGCGAGCTTTTGCCCTGACCGTAGAGGAGGCAAAGCCGATCGGAGACGTTATAGCAGGTTCAGTCTTACTTGATTCTTTTTTAGCTCATGCTTTATTTGATTTTGGTGCTTCAAATAGTTTTGTTTCTATATCCTTTTCTTTGAAGCATAATCTAGCGGCTGAACCGTTGGCGAGGACTTGCAAGATCACGACTGGGGGTGGCATTATCCTGGTCAGTGATGTTTGCAAGAATCGAAGAGTTTCTTTGGGAGTCCAAGAGTTGAGTGTGTGTCTACTTATAATGCCACTTTTAAGCTACGATATAGTACTCAGGATGGACTGGTTGAGTAGGCACCATGCTAGTATCGATTGTCGAATAGGCAGAGTTTTGTTTCAGGCGTCAGGAGAGTCAAAGTTTGAGTTTGTCAGAGGAGCAGCAGAGCAGAGCGAATGAGATTTCTGTTAAGCTTTTGTAGAAGAGAAGGAACCGCCATATCCATTGATTGCTGACTATATGGACATCTTTTCGGAGGAGTTATCGGGGTTGCCGCCAGACAGAGATATGGAGTTCTCTATAGACTTGGTGCCAGGTGCAGAGCCAATATCACAGAATGTCTATAGGGTGAACAACAACGAACTGGCTGAATTGAAGAAGCAGGTGAATGAATTGCAGGACAAGGGCTTCATCAGGTCCAGTTTTTCACCATAGGGTGCTCCAGTATTATTTGTACCGATGAAGGATTGGTCGGTATGTATGCGTATCGACTATAGGACACTCAACAACCTCAGTATCAATAATAAATACCCGTTACTAGGGATTGACGATCTCTTTGATCAGTTGAGCAGAGCGAAGGTATTTTCAAAGATAGACTTGAGGTCGGGGTACCACCAAGTAAAAGTGAAGAATGAAGACATTCTGAAGACAGCCTTCAGGACTCAGTATGGGCAGTTTGAGTTCTTGGTGATGCCATTTGGGTTGACTAATATCCCGACGGTATTCATGAACCTGATAAATAAGGTATTTCATCACTACCTGGATTAGTTTGTGGTAGTATTCATTGATGATATATTGATATATTCGAAGACCCCGGAGGAGCATGAGAAACACCTGAGGATAGTTCTGGAAACCCTCAGGAAATAGCAGCTATATGACAAGGTTTCGAAGTGTGAGTTCTTCCTTGATAAGGTCGAATTCCTCGGGCATGTGATTACAGGAGACGGAATCTCAGTAGACCCGAAGAAGATTTCAGCTGTTGAGTCATGGTCTACCCCGAGTTCAGTGGCGGAGATCAGGAGTTTTCTTGGACTGGCAGGCTATTATCGGAGATTTGTTCAGGATTTTTTTAGGATTACGGAGCTGATGACTAGACTATTCGTCTGGACTAAGGATTGTCAGTATGCTTTTGAGGAGCTGAAGAAGAGGTTGACTACAACTCCAATATTGATATTGCCATCAGGGACAGAAGGATTTTCTATATATAATGATGCATCAGATTGTGTGTTGCAGCAGAACAGAAAGGTGATTGCATATGCTTCCAGGCAATTACGCCCGTATGAGAAGAATTACCCTACCCACGACTTGGAGTTGGCAGCAGTTATATTTGCTCTTAAACTATGAAAGTACTAATTGTATGGAGAGAGGGTAGAGATCTTTACAGATCACAAAAGCTTGAAGTATGTGTTTACACAAAAGGATCTCAACATGAGGCAACGGCGATGGTTGGAGTTGATGAAAGACTTCGATATTGCTTTACAGTACCATCCAGGGAAGGCCAACGTAGTCGCGGATGCCTTGAGCAGGTATCCAGTGTCTATGTATTTGACGAGGGACAGACATTTATTGGCCGATCTTGATAGCTTGGGCATTAAGGTATTAGTTCCTGTAGTTGCAGCACAAATATGGGAACTTCAGGTACAATCAGAGTTGATGGACCGGATCAGAGATGCACAGTTCGATGAATAGTCTCTAAGGAGCATCAGAGCACAGGTCTGAATATGATTGGCAGAGGACTTTAGTATTATAGATGATGGACCATTACGGCACGGTACCAAGTTATGTGTGACGAGTGAAGCATTGTACGAGAAGATTCTTCAGGAGGCTCATCGATCTCAGTACTCTATGCATCCAGGTGCCAACAAGATGTATAGGGACATGAGAGAGCATATTTGGTGGTATGGTATGAAGCGGGAGGTGGCTAGCTTCGTATCTAGATGCTTGGTATGCCGGCAGGTAAAGGCGGAGAGACAGAGGCCAGGTGGATTACTTCAGCCTTTACCCATTCCAGAGTGGAAATGGAAGCATGTGACGATAGCCTTTGTTTCAGGGCTTTCGCGTTCTCTAGGAGGTAAAGATGCGATTTGGGTCATCGTAGACAGGTTGACCAAATCCGCTCACTTTCTGCCATTCAAAGTGGGTACGTCTACGGAGAAACTCGTAGAGATATATGTGCGTTAGATAGTCAGATTGCATGAAGTTCATGTGAACATAGTCTCATATTGGGATAGTCGCTTCATGTCCCACTTTTGGAGGAGTTTGCAGGCTAGCTTGGGCACTCAGCTCAAGTTCAGTGCCACATATTACCCTCAGACAGACGGACGGTCGGAGAGGACTATCCAGACTCTCGAGGATATACTACGCACTTGTATTTTGGACTTGAAGGTTCTTGGGAGGATCATCTTCACTTGGTAGAGTTTTCTTACAATAACAGGTACCAGGCCAGTATCGAGATGTCACCATTTGAGGCATTGTATGGACGAAGATGCTGTACTCCGCTATCATAGGATAATGTTGGTGAGAGAGCTTTATTGGGACCAGAGATAGTTGTGGATGCAGCTGAGAAGATGAAGCTCATCAGGGATAGACTTTGAGTGGCGCAGGACAGACAGTGGTATTGGGCCGATAGCCACCGGAGACCATTAGATTTTGAGGTATAGATTTTGTTTGTATTGCTTATGATTGCTTGTTATAGTTAGAGTGCTAAGGCTGTATTTCGTGCTAGTAGGTGATCTGGTTTTCTTGAGGATTTTTCCGACACGGGACATGATTCGTTTTGGTGGAGGCGAAAAGCTTAGTCCACGGTACATCGGACCTTTTGGTGTTCTTGAGAGGGTCGGTGCAGTGGCCTACAGACTAGACTTGTCGCCTACATTAGAGGGAGTGTACAACGTGTTCCACGTATCACAGCTAAGACGGTACGTGGCAGATCCTAGCTATGTGCTAGATCACTCGAAGATCGAGGTTGGTCCGACTCTCAGCTATCCAGAGCAGCCAGTAGAGATCTTAGACCGCAGGGAGAAGGTGCTGCGGAACCAGACGATTCCTTTGGTGCGCATCGCATGGAGGCATCACTCACCAGGAGAGAGTACCTGGGAGCGAGAGGCCGAGATGCACGAGCGATATCCTTATTTGTTTGAGCCGTGAGGTATAATTCTTTCTTGTTTGTATTGATTGCTTTTGGTAGTTAGTTTCTTCCTTAATTTCGAGGACAAATTTTTTCTAATGTGGGTAGGTTTGTCACCCTCACTTTTTCAGCTAGGGATAGTTTGATAATTTGGCATGGGTATTTAATTTTAGAAGTATAATATTGAATATTGTGTGATGATTGTATATTTTATTTAATTAAGATAAGCTATGATTATTATGCCTAGTATAATTTGTCATTAGGGACGTGTGTTAATTAGTTAGTTAAAGAGACTAGACAATAATTAGACTTGTCACACATTGACCTATTTAGATTTGTTATGACAAATAGTGAGTCCAACTTGGACCCAAGTCCATTAGTTATTCCACTAATTAAATTAAGAAGGATTAGTGTAATTATAATTAGTTAGAGACTTTCAAATATATCCATCCTTAATTATTCCTCATAATGCAACATGTAGGTGGCAACTTGGACTTTTGATATTTCTTGAGGAAGGAGGAAGGGGCCGGCCACATGAAGAGGGAGGTTCTTCTCTCTCTCTCTCTCTCTCTCTCTCTCTCTCTCTCTCTCTCTCTCTCTCCTGATTTGTATTTCATTTTGTGTCCAAAATTCTACATCCCAAATTTCTTTTATTGAATTTCTACACAATTCACCACCAATTCTTTCTCAAATTTATCACTCTTGGAGCCTTGGAGCTTGGAGAAGCAAGAGCACAAGGAGGAGAAGCTTTGGAGCTAGAGATCTTGTCTAGATCGTGTCCAATTGTATTTTTATTGAGAATCCATCTCCCAATTGGTAATTCCTGATTTTTTTCTCTCATTGTAGCTTCTTAATCATGCATTTAACCATTAGAAATTGTCATGTCCCAGTCCCAAAATACGTAGGACTAGGAATACGTAACACGCCCAGCCGTATGTATACAAACTCCAATATATGGAAAATATATGCACACGTACGTTGTTCATGAATATCCAATCCACCAGTGGTAATATACTGTCACAACAAGTCATACACAATCTATATCTCATCCACAGCACAATTAATCAATAGTACTAAAGGGCTGAATAATACTGAATATCCAAATATAAGTATCAAGTTTGATAGTCAGGTGGAAACAAATCCACTACAAAATGACTATACTGAAGTAGCAACATATCTAAACAGCGATAATAAAATCACAAGTACTCTGAGGGTAAGGCCTCCTCAGTCGGGTACGTGGAGTCAGGTCCAGGTCCGTACTCCTGTGGGTACTCCTGCTCGTCCATATCTGGAAAGGGACCAGGTCCTCAGTGGGACGTAACAAGATACATATAAATATGCCAATAAGTACTGAAATATAAACATCCACTGGGTCACCTAACCGTCTATGTGAATGCAGTTTGAGAACAACTTTCCAACCTGTGGGCTATCTGGCCATAAATGGGATTGACATAATTTTCTCAGAGAATCAGAGGCCTACAAAGCATGTCGTCTTTTGAACGACAGAGGCCGCCAGGTAGTATGGGAATTATCTCACGTATCTCCGGTGGAGCGTACGGATTACATATAAGGAAAGTGCAAAGGAGCCCAAATATCTTACTTGTTGTTCTTCCCATCCCATGCTCTAAGCATGCCACATCCATGATACGATAAAACCTCTAAATAACTGCCAGGTCTACTAGCATACAAAGTTTCTATCAGCAGTTATTCCTATCGCACGGGCCATACGTACAGGAGGCCAGACCTGTCACGCAGTCCGGGATCTATATGAGACTCACAATCCGTGTAACAACGGTGTCATATTGAATGAGCCAAATAATGTTCCATAATACTGGGGTAGTCTCATAAACAAGGTCCAATGCAAATAACTAAATAAAACAATATCATGCTTTAATTGAAATATAAATAATAGTACCGTGGCAAGGTATACTTGCCGAGCAAAAGTTCTGGGTAGTGTACGTCCAAACAGTATTTTTAGTTGAAGGAGTGAGGTTTTTGGGCTTGGGGTGCATTGCATGGATATATATAGGGAATAAGAGACGGTGGAAGAAACTTAGTGGTTAAGAAACTAAAACTACTGTTGCTGCTGTTTTCTTTCTTTCCATTGGTTTTGGTTTCGGTTGAGGATCATTTAGTAATAGTATTAAGGAGTGGTGCAATGAGACACTTACACGTGTAGGAAAGGAAAATGAAGCAAAGTTGAGTTTTTCTTCTGCTGCTGATATTTTCTAAAGGATGTGGTTTTACGCGTAGTGAAAGGATTTTACGCAGAGGTTGGTATTACGCGTAAAGAAAGGAATTAAGCAAGTTGGGTTTACGCGCAGTGAAAGAGAGTTTATGCGAGGTGGTTTTGCTACTGCTGTTGTTATAGTTACGCGCGGAGAAAGGAGGCAGAGTTTACGCGGCTGTTGTTGCTATTGTGGATTTTACGCAGGGAAGTAGTATACGCGGGTTCGGGTTTTGGGTTAGCACCAATAAGAAATTCTATTTTCTTTTTCTTATTAATAATATCTATATATATATACATATGTATACATAGAAAATTCTAAAAATTATAGGGGTGCACATGGTTTAAACTGACAACTGTCCAAAGGGTCTCCTACATGAAATAAATTTAGAAAAATTTATAATGGTTCCATAAGATCCTCTAGATGTACAAATAATAGATAATTTTAATAAATAAATAAAAATAGGGTTTTCAGGATTAGGGATCTTACATTCTACCCAACTTATAAAAATTTTGTTCTCGAAATTAAAACTAAGTCACTGTAGAAAGTCAAGAATGGTATAAGATATAATTAATCAAAGTAAATTTATACCTTGGTCTGTGAATAGATTTGGAAAACGTTCACGCATGTCATCCTCGCATTTCCAAGTAGATTCTTCTGGCGAGTCATGCTTCCATGACACACGGACCAAGGAAATAGACTAGTTTCTTAATACTTTCTCTCGACGATCAAGGATTCCCACGGGTTGCTCTTGATATAACAAGCTTGGCCCAATGGTAATTTCTGAATGGTTGAGAACATGGCTGCTGTCTGCCACATATCGCCTGAGCTACGACACATGGAATACGTCATGTACTCCCTCAAGTGAAGGTGGTAGCGCAAGTCGATATGCTACTTCTCCCACTCTCTCTAGCACGTCAAATGGTCTAATATACCTTGGACTTAACTTGTCGCGCCCTCCGAATCGGATGGTGCCTCTGGTAGGTGATATCCTTAAGAAGACATGATCTCCCTCTTTAAACTCCAAGGGACGACGATGAAGGTCTGCCATTGTTTCTGCCTGTCTTGCGCTGCTCGCAGGTGTTCTTGTATCTTTTTAACTGTTTCAACTGTGTTGACCACTAACTCCGGTCCCAGAATCTGACGTTCTCCTACATCACTCCAACATACAGGAGACCTACACTTTCTTTCATACAATGCTTCCAATGGAGCCATCTGGATGCTTGTCTGATAGCTATTGTTGTAAGAAAATTCTACAAGATGTAGATGGTCCTCCCAGGATCCTCTAAAGTCTAACATACAAGTCCTCAACATATCCTTTAATGTCTGAATAGTACGTTCTGACTGACCGTCTATTTGCGGGTGATAAGATGTACTGAATTTCAGACGAGTTCCAAGGCTTTCTTGCATGCTTCTCCAAAAATGTGATGTAAAGCGTGAATCTCTGTCTGACACAATGCTGGCGGATACACCGTGCAATCTTACGATCTGTCTCATATATAAGTCAGCTAAAGCTTCTGTAGATTGGCCAACTCTAAAAGGCAAGAAATAGGCTGACTTGGTGAGTCGGTCTACTATTACCCATACTGCATCTCTACCACTTGGACTTTTGGAAAAACCTGTGACGAAGTCCATAGTAATGTGCTCCCACTTTCACTCTGGAATCGGAAGTGGTTGCAATAATCCTGCTATTCTTTGGTGCTCCGTCTTTACTTGTTGACATACTAAATATTTAGCTACAAAGCGAGCTATCTCTCTTTTCATTCCATGCCACCAAAAGTGTTATCGTAAATTCCGATACATCTTGGTGCCCCCAGGATGAATAGAATATATTAAACTGTGAGCTTCTGCCATTAACTCTTATCGAATTTCTCCATTTGGAACATAAAGACGATTACCACATCGTAATATCCCGTCATCATGAATGCACAGTCCTGTCTGCTCTCCGGCCTCGGTCTTTTCCTTTAATTTTCTGAATCTGGCATCGGTAGGTAATACTGCCTTGATTCTCTCTACTAGTGATGATTGTACTTGCAAGTTGGCTAGTATCCCGTCTGCTTCGGGTAACATCACTTCAATGTCAAGACTTTGTAAGTCCTTTAATAACTCCCTCTGTGTTAATAGGAAATAGGCTGCTGGTTTTCGGCTTAATGAGTCTGCTATGACGTTAGCCTTGCCTGGGTGATAATGTAGCTCTATCTCAAAATCTTTCATCAACTCGAGCCATCGACGTTGCCTCATATTTAACTCCTTCTGTGTGAAGACATATTTGAGACTTTTGTGGTCGGTATATATTTCCACTCGTTCCCCATATAAGTAATGTCTCCATAACTTTAGAGCAAATACAACTGCTGCAAGTTTAAGTCATGAGTTGGATAATTCTTCTTATGTACTCGTAACTGCCTAGATGCATATGCAATCACCTTGCCATGTTGTATCAATACGCATCCCAGACCTTTCCCTGATGCGTCACTGTAGATCACATAGCCTCCTGATCCTGATGGAATAGTCAATACTGGTGATGTAATCAGTCGCTTCTTCAATTCCTCGAAAGCGACTTGACATTCGTTGGTCCATATGAACTCTTGATCCTTGTAAGTCAACCGAGTCATAGGTGTTGCTATCTTTGAGAAATTTTCTATGAACCGTCGGTAATATCCCGCAAGTCCAAGAAAACTTCTCACCTCTGCTGCTGAGTTAGGAACATGCCATGTCTCGATTGCCGATATCTTTTTTGGATCAACAGAAATACCATCTCCTGTAATAACATGCCTAAGAAATGAGACTTTGTCCAAGAAGAACTCACATTTATTGAGCTTTGCATATAACTGCTCTCTTCTCAAGGTCTCTAGAACAATCCGTAGGTGCTTCTCGTGCTCCTCGTGGTTTTTTGAATAGATAAGTATATCATATATGAAGACGACCACGAACTGGTCTAAATATTGATGGAAGACTCGATTCATTAAGTCCAAAAGATAGCTGGAGCATTAGTCAATCCAAATGGCATGACCAAAAACTCATAATGCCCATATCTTGTCCGGAATACGGTCTTCGGGATGTCCTCCTTTCGTACCTCCACCTGGTGATATCCTGATCTCAAATCTATCTTTGAGAATACCTTGGCTCCACTGAGTTGATCAAATAAGTCATCAATACGTGGTAGTGGATATTTATTCTTCACTGTTACTGCATTCAAGGCTCTATAGTCAATGCACATACGCACTGACCCATCATTCTTTGGTACAAACAACACTGGTGCTCCCCAGGGTGATGCACTTGGTCGGATGAAACCTTTATCTTCTAGTTCCTTTAATTGGGTCTTTAGTTCATCCATTTCCTTCTTTGCTAATCTGTAAACATGTGATGCTATGGGTGCTGCTCCTAGTGTCAATTCAATTAAGAATTCTACGTTTCTATTTGGGGGTAGTCCTGGTAATTCTTCTGGAAAGACGTCTGGGAATTCTAAAATAATAGGATGATAGACATCATCGTCCATCGCGAGCTGCATACCATCAAGGATTTCGGTGGATCCTCGTGCAAACTCAAGTTCATGCTGGCCGGGTATCTTAAAAAGAATGTTTCCTCCAAAGCAATTGAAGAAAGCGTGGTACTTGCTCAGCCAATTCATCCCAAGTACAATGTCAAAAGTTGGCATAGGAAGGACTAAGAGTCGGGCATTCATTTCTCTACCATTTATCACTATAGGACACGATCTACAATTTCTATTAACAAGTACTCCTCCTCCTCCGGTAAGAATTCTAATACAACTAGGTAAAGGTGTAGAGGCAATGTTGTGTTTGGCAATAAAACTAGATGATATGAATGAGTGGGTGGCTCCCGTATCAAACAATATCACAGCAGAAAAAGTAAAAGCAAGAGTGATACCTGCTATGACATCGACCTCTTGATCCATGTCATCTACTTCCATTGCAAAAGCTTGTCCGTTCCTCTGTGGTTGTCCCTGTCTGGCCCTCACGAATTGATCCTCCTGGGCAGGCAGCAGTGGTCCTCGCTGAAATTCTCCTGCCGCCGGAGGTCGAGGTGCTCCTTGTCTCATCAGTTGCGGAGGTGGCTTTGGTGATGGAAGTGCTAGCCTCTGTGCTGGCGGTGGAAGTGTTGATGTTTGTTGCATAGGACAGTCTCTCAACATATGCTGTCCGGAACCACATCTCATACATTGTCCTAGGCGAGATCGACAGTCCCTCATAATATGTCCGCATTTCCCACAATAATTGCATTGGGGTTTCTTTGGGATCTGGTACGGTCCTGCTCTGTGTTGGTACTGTTGTTGCTGAGTTAGAGGACGTCTGATAGGTCCTGCTTGTTGTGTCCTTGTCGGTCCTGTATGTGTCCTTGCTGGTCCTTGTTGCTTCCCCAGCCGAACTCCTTTTCCTCGGCTGATGGTTTCTTGCAATCTGGCTTCTGTTAGTACCTCGGCATAAGAGATGCGGGATTAGGAGCTAGTGTAGTATTGTAGCTCCTGAGTCAGTCCGCGGTGGAACCTCTTAGCTCTGGCCAAGTCATCTGGTATCAGGGCAGCGCCATATTTGCTAAGGCGACTAAACTCGGCATCGTACTCGTCAACTGTTCTGTTCCCCTGCTCCAGGTGGAGAAACTGGTCGTGCAATGCATCTCTGACGGTGTCCGGGAAGTACTTCCTTTCGAAGCACTCCAGGAACTGCTCCCATGTCTGGTATGTATCCAGCTGGCGTTCCATAGATTCCCACCAGTGGTGAGCATTACCATCTAGGAGTGTCCTTACACCGGTCATCCATAGGTCTGCAGGTAGCTGTGATGCCTCTAATAGCTTCCGAGTGTGAGTGATCCAGTTGGTTGTTTCCTCTGGGCTCTCAATGCCTTTGTACGGCCTTGGACCCATTTGTACAAAGTACTTTACTGAACCAACTCTGGCTGGAGCTAGTGCTTGAGTTGGTACAGTAGTCTTTGTAGCCATCCTTTCAAGTGCTGCTAGGAACTCTTGTCTCTGTTCTGCTGCTTGCTGTCTCTGTTCTTGTATCATTATCTGGAAGAATTGGAACAGTTGTGCCTGGCCATCCCGCGGTGTTGATGAGGCTGGAAGGTTCTCATTAGGTGGAACGGAAAGATCGGATGGAACTGGATTGTGAGTCTGTCCATCTGTTTCTGGAAGTCTAGGAGTGGTTGAGGTCCCTCCTTGAGTCTGACCATTGACTCCAGGAGTTGTGTCATTATTGGTGATAGTACATCCCTTCTGCATATCCATCTTTCTGCAGGTGATGTATACTACGATTTTAGAAGAGGTACATGATGCAAACATTAAATAGGGTGTAGTAGCATAAAATATGCTGAGGAATTTGCACGCGGAAAACATAGATTCAAAACTGTCAGCGTAAAATATGGTTTCAGATCTATCCGCGTAAAGCAGAGAATCAAGAAAGTTTGGTGTAAAACATGGCTCTTGGAAAAGTCTGCGCAAAAAATTCACCCGTGCGTAAAATCTGCGTAAAAAAATTGTCTGCATAAAGTATAGCATACTTTGCAGCGTAAAGTTGTACGAGTAACTCTTCGTTTTTTCTCGGATGAGTTTGTCAGTCAAATCAGTGAATCTGACATCTGACAAAAGTACCACACGATGATCGAGAGGGTGGCTGTGATGATGATTTTGCACAGAGACCCAGGTTATCGTTTAGTGACAGAAGTCATTTTACGCATCTATAAGGAAGAAAATGGGTCTTCGAAATACGATGCCTATAGAAATGAGTTTTACGCTTAGGAAACGACAAAATCAAAATGCTAAGTCAAAAAGCTGTTTCTTGCACATGGCTCGAGGCATATCTCTGTATTTAATGCATGAGATTTGGTTTTTTCTTGGTCATGGCTGGGAAAGCTAAGTATGTGATAAATACTCATTATATTACCATCTATACACTTTACGCCTAATCAGGCTATTCTACACTGTTTTTATTTATTAATCATAATTCCTCAAGTTTACGCTGGGGTGTTTGTATGATTTGTCATACGCAGGATTAGGAAGACCAAGGGAATGTGGGTAGCAGTTTGTCATAACCGCAGCGTAACGTTGGCAATCTTCTTTATATCTTGGCTTTTTATGCCAACTAGGCGGTTTGTTTGGTCTTTACGCCAACAACAATCACCTTGTTTGATCTCTAAAAATAGAGATCTCTGGTCACAGCGTAAAGGGTTTCTGGCGTAACTAAGTTTATCTAAATATAGGGTGGTTGGAAGGAAGAATGAGGTTTCAGTCAAGTATGGATGAGATCCTTATACTCTATCCCTATACGCAGGCTTGTTTGGTACAGTTACGTAACCAAGATAATATATTTCTCGACCTGCATGGGCCACCACCAAAAACATGTCACGCCCCAGTCCCAAAATACGTAGCACTAGGAATACGTAACACGCCCAGCCGTATGTATACGAACTCCAATATATGGAAAACGTATGCACACGTACGTTGTTCATGAATATCCAATCCACCAGTGGTAATATACCGTCACAACAAGTCATACACAATCTATATCTCATCCACAGCACAATTAATCAATAGTACTAAAGGGCTGAATAATACTGAATATCCAAATATAAGTATCAAGTTTGATAGTCAGGTGAAAACAAATCTACTACAAAATGACTATACTGAAGTAGCAACATATCTAAACAGCAGTAATAAAATCACAAGTACTCTGAGGGTAAGGCCTCCTCAGTTGGGTACGTGGAGTCGGGTCCAGGTCCGTACTCCTGCTCGTCCATATCTGGAAAGGGACCATATCCTCAGTGGGATGTAACAAGATACATATAAACATGCCAATAAGTACTGAAATATAAACATCCACTGGGTCACCTAACCGTCTATGTGAATGTAGTTTGAGAACAACTTTCCAACCTGTGGGCTATCTGGCCATAAATGGGATTGGCATAATTTTCTCGGAGAATCAGAGGCCTACAAAGCATGTCGTCTTTTGAACGACAGAGGCCGCCAGGTAGTATGGGGATTATCTCGTGTATCTCCGGTGGAGCGTACGGGTTACATATAAGAAAAGTGCAAAGGAGCCAAAATGTCTTACTTGTTGTTCTCCCCATTCCATGCTCTAAGCATGCCACATCCATGACACGATAAAACCTCTAAATAACTGCCAGGTCTACTTGCATACAAAGTTTCTATCAGCAGTTATTCCTATCGCACGGGCCATACGTACAGGAGGCCAGACCTGTCACGCAGTCCGGGATCTATATGAGACTCACAATCCATGTAACAACGGTGTCACATTGAATGAGCCAAATAATATTCCATAATACTGGGGTAGTCTCATAAACAAGGTCCAATGCAAATAACTAAATAAAACAGGATCATGCTTTAATTGAAATATAAATAATAGTACAGTGACAAGGTATACTTGCCGAGCAAAAGTTCTGGATAGTATACGTCCAAACAGTGTTTTTAGTTAAAGGAGTGAGGTTTTTGGGCTTGGGGTGCATTGCATGGATATATATAGGAAATAAGAGGCGGTGGAAGAAACTTAGTGGTTAAGAAACTAAAACTACTGATGCTGTTATTTTCTTTCTTTCCATTGGTTTTGGTTTCGGTTGAGGGTCATTTAGTAATAGTGTTAAGGAGTAGTGCAATGAGACACTTACACGTGTAGGAAAGGAAAATGAAGCAAAGTTGAGTTTTGCTTCTGCTGCTGATATTTTCTAAAGGGTGTGGTTTTACACGTAGTGAAAGGATTTTACGCAGAGGTTGGTATTACGCGTAAAGAAAGGAATTAAGCGGGTTGGGTTTACGCGCAGTGAAAGAGAGTTTACGCGGGGTGGTTTTGCTACTATTGTTGTTATAGTTACGCGCGGAGAAAGGAGGCAGAGTTTACGCGGCTGTTGCTGCTATTATGAATTTTACGCAGGGAAGTAGTATACGCGGGTTCGGGTTTTGGGTTAGCACCAATAGGAAATTCTATTTTCTTTTTTTATTAATAATATCTATATATATACATATGTATACATAAAAAATTCTGAAAATTATAGGGGTGCACATGGTTTAAACTGGCAACTGTCCAAAGGGTCTCCTACATGAAATAAATTTAGGAAAATTTATAATGGTTCCATAAGATCCTCTAGATGTACAAATAATAGATAATTTTAATAAATAAATAAAAATAGGGTTTTCAGGATTAGGGATCTTACAGAAATAATCCCATGGCATAGGACTACCTATAGGAACATGTTTTAGGCAATTTGGCTTTGTATTATGAGTTCTATGTGATATTTTGTGGGTATGTTGGGAGAATTACAAATTTAACATCTCAATTGTGTGTCATGAGACCAATTAGATCTAATTAGACTTAGATCGGGGTTATGAGACTTGGTACGTGTCCACAAATAGATACGTATAGGCCGTATCATGGTATTTTGTGATACGGTGTGATACGGGATCAATTTTGGGTGATTTACATGAATTTTCTTCATTATGTGTTGCAATAACTTCTAATAGTTTTAATTATATATATATATATATATATATATATATATATATATGTGTGTGTGTGTGTGTGTGTGTGTGTGTGTGTGTGTGTGAATAAGCAGTAAGCAGTGAGAAGCAGCAAAAATAAGCAGCAACAACAACAGCAACAGCGATAAGCAGTAGCATAAGTAGGAAGCTGCAACAGCAACAAAAGTAGCAAGCTGCGGCAGCAGAAGCAATAAGCAGCAGTAGATTGTAGCACAGTGCTTAAAGGTTAAGTTGTAGATAAGCTAAGTTAGTTAATATTGTTAGTTAGTTAGTTATGTATATATGTTAGTTAGTATATATATATGAGGTTATATATATATATATATAAGCACTAGTTAGCGTTAGCATTGGGTAATATTATTTCTAGTTTACCTTGAGTTACACCAAGGTAATGAGAGTTGAAGTACCATAGGGTATGGGTATTGAATATCAAATGGTCAAGTTAGTATGTTAGTTTGGTATAGTATTGTTATAAGTTATGAGTATAAATGCATGTTAGTGTATAGTGAGGTATGTATGGTTAGTTAGTTAATGTTAGATATTGGATTAGCTTGTGATACCAAGGTAATGGCAAGGTATTAATTTATACTCAAGGTTTTGGGTTTGTGTATCAAGAGGGGTTTGTAGGTGGTGTGATACCGTTTTTGGCTCAAAGCCAAGGTATCCACTTAGCATTAGTTTAGCTAGGAGTACTATATATTTTTATCTTGTATATATATATATATATATATATATATATATATATATATATATATATATATATATATATATATATATATATATTATTTTTATATCTAATAACTTACGTATCTTATGATACGGTATTGTGTTGGTATCCTAGTATCCTAACATAGCTAGTATAGCCTAGTTACATAGTATATGGACCCAATATCCTACAGATAGACTCATACAACCTAGAAATAGCTAGTTTAACTAGTTTGACCTAGAGTTGACCTAGTTTGACTGTTTTGACTTAGAAATGGCTTTATGACCTAGAATTTGACTAGTTTAACTTATTTTTATTCTAAAACCTTGTATTAGTACAATATTCTATATATAGGTCTGTGTGACACCAGTTCGGATATTGTTTCGTATCATTTGCTCTGGACCACAGGCGGGTACATCTCTCTGTTAGTTTTTATTTTATGATAGTGTATATATCACTTATTCTAGAACTGTGTACTTGATACTGACACTTGGTTACACGGCCTAGTACTATATGGATACAATCAGGAGATGTTATCCCTTACCGTATTCAACGGGTACTCATTCACATGTATTTCATTATGTACATCGGGTATTAATTTATATGTGCATCCATTATTTTGTGTGCTAGTATGACTATATCGTATTCATGTGCATAATATTTTGTGATTGGATCCATGAGTATTGGTTGGGGAGGGGGAGTAAAAGTTGGTTATGTGATCAAGCCCTATTTATCTTATGTGTATGTCGATTATACACTTCACGTATAATCGAGTTACCTATTTACCTCATGTGCAACTTAAGCCGATCACATAACGAACTTGTGCTCTAAATCACATAGCTAGTATTCATGTTCTTTTACTTGCAGTTTATTTCTATATTACCAGTATTTGCTTTTCAGATCTTTATTATGAATATTTGCTTGCTCTCACATGTACTTCCATTTCTTAATACTTGTGCATCTTGTATCCTTTTCTATTACTCGTCATATATGCTTTAGCATGTATTTGGAGTTGATTTCATAGTTTTGTACTTCGCTCCTTTCCTGATTGGATATATTTTTTAGATGATTGGATAGAGGAGCTGTGTCACACTTATTACGGCCCATAGGATGGTGAGCCACTAGAGGATACTCTCCTAGAGTATGAGGACATAGTACCAGTGACCGAGAAAGCCTAGTTATATAGTTGTGGACTTGTACTAGTCTTATTTTGGACTCATAGCATGTATATATATATATATATATATCTGGAGAGTTGTTGAGACTAGACTTATAGTATTGGTCTTGAGGATATTTTGTGACTCATATTTCTCTTTATTCCATATCGTACCTTCATTCTCCTTAGTTTGATTTTATGATTGAGTATTGTTTACTAATATTATATTATTCTATTATTCCTCCATTTGGAGTTGAGACAGCATGACAGGTACTCTTAGTTATATTGTGTGAGATGTTTAGATAGTTATATTATCTTAGACAATATTCTACCATCGATGCTGCGGCGTAGGCTGGACGTACCCACGTACTCGTGCCCAAATATTCGGGTGCGGGTCGTGACACTACCGGCTACCCCGATCTCTAAGGGTCCCATGCATCATGAACCAACCCTGCTAGGCAAGGGCTCCATGACTGACCAAGTTTACGCGTGCTGCGACACTTACAAGACAAGTTTATATACAAGTTTATGTTTATAAAACAAGTTTAAGTCTATGCTTACCAAGTTTAATTTCTGTTTATGAGAAAGTAACAAGTTATGTTGTAGTGATGTTGAATGTGCTTTTAAGTTTACTAGACAAGCGTACCCTTTGTCATGTTCCAGTCCTAAAATATCGAGGGACTAGCCACGTGGCAATGACTAGCAGCACAACTCCAATGGGCAAACCCAATTTAATTGATCCGTTAGAGTGCATTTAAGCTGTAAAACAAATACAATGATCTACGAATACCTGTCACAGTCTATATATCTAATCTCATCCACAATAATAACAAAATCACAAGAGACAAGTCCAATCACAATAATATAAAATGATCTGTCCAATCAAAGCAATATAAATAATGTCACAGGGAACAACCCATCATCAAAATGGAAAGGAAAATAAATCCAAGTACAATATCCAAAAGTCAATACAAGATCAAATATCCAAAAATACTAAGCATAAATAATGAATGGTAAGAATATTGTGTGCTCAAGAGAAGTCCTCCGGAACAACCTCATCATCTGCAACATGTACACCTCTAATAGTAGCTCATATCCCGTAAACCTCGGGATAGCTCTCCTCGTCTACACCTGGGGACATAATCCGGATCCAGGTCCTCAGGGGATGTAGCAAGGTACAATAAACACTCAAGCCAAATAAAATACAGCAAGTAAATATAAACAGATCCTCAGGGCAAGCTATGTAACCAGCTAAGTGAAATACAAATGAGAGCATCACTAGTAATCAGGCTGAAACCACTACAAACTCTATGTCGAGGAGCCGGTAGCAGGAATACCAAGTAATGGGCCAAGCTCTGGAATAGAGTCTAAAGTACTGCAATAATAAATATATATGTATGTAATCAGCCTGTAGTTTGTGTGTCTTTTCCCACCCAATATAATCTCATATCTCATGTCCATGACGTCTCATGTCCATAACACGCAAGATCATAACCTCTAGCTAGTACAACGAGTCATAGTAATATCCATGTAATATGCAAGTCTCATGTCACGAAGCCTGTAAGCCTATACAAAATCACCATGAATATCTCAAGAAAGATTCTGTCACATGAAATAGTGTCAAGTATCCTACGGTATGACGTACTTGGTAAAGCAAGCACGTAAAAATATATGATCGCGGAATCAACTCTCTAAGTGACGTTGCACGACTTCGCGTACGGCGTCGACACCCGAATCTTGTTCGAACACTAAGCAACGTCTCTCGGCCCTAGGTTGAACAAAATACATTATAAAAGTATATATAATAAAATAACACAAGCAAGTAATATAAACAGGATCTTTGCAGGTTTGGCAAGGTACACTTGCTTGGGTTCTGAACTCCGTCAACTGCTCCTGGGAAAGTAGAATTTGCACGTACACCTCTGGATGCTGAAACAAACATCACCAATGTTCTCAGAATACTTGAAATAGTTAGGATTGACTATCCATAAGTCCAATTTGGATACAGGGGCAAAATTGACAGTTTTAGGTTAAAGCGAGGTCCACATATGGCACTTCACACCAAAAAATGTGTCGAAGACAAAGTTCTTCAAATTCGTCAAACTTAGTGTTTACAAGTCCAAAACGATGATACAAACCCAACAGAATATCCAGAACTGGATTCCGATGAGCCGATCACGAAATCGTCCGTCATGTGGAACCGTGGGGCCACAAAATGATATTTTGTCAACGTTCTCAAAATCGAACCAAACTTAGGTCACAGGACCAACGTAACGGTGCGAATCCGATGGCGTAAGTTTTGTTGCAAAATGACAAGCACACAGAAAATTAGGACGAGTGTCAAAATAAGACGATATGGTATTTTTCGGCGGATACACGTTGATTTCGGTGTTCACGTACATCCAAATCAAGTTTCGCAAAAGCTCACATATCGGCGTTTATGTTACACGCCTTTCGATATAACTCGTATACGATGAAGTCGCCTCGTTTGGCGGGACGCACCCGTATCGCGAGATTTTGGGTGTTTTAAAAATAAGTTTTTGGTCATTTTGGAACAAGAATAATTTAACCATTAAAGCAAACTAATAAAAACTAAAAGAACAATTAAAATCTTGGTTATATTGTGAAGAAGTTTCTTTAATTATATTTTGAAAATAATAAATGAGTTGGTAGAAAATTGGACATGAACATGGGAGTTTGGATCAAAATTCTGGACTGTTTTCGAACAATTTTTCGGCCAACTTCCGGTCGATTTTTTGATCAAACCGGGGTGCCTAAATTCGTTCCACTTGGAGAGAATCCTAGAGGGTTAGGTTGTGAACATACCAGCGAAGACGGGACACGAATCGGACGAGCGAGGAGGGCGGAGGCTGCACGCGAAGTAGGGGCCGCAAGGCGTTGTGTGTGCGCTTGCGGGGGGGGAGGGGAGGCGGATGGCGGTGCGGCGGCGTGGCGGTGCAGCGGTCGGCCGGAGGTGGCGGGGTTTGGGCGGTCGCCGACGGGTGGAGGCGTGAGGGCGTGGGATTGAGTTAGGGTTAGGATTTTGTAGTATATATATATATATATATATATATATATATATATATATATATATATATATATATATATAGTAGAGAGGGAGGGTGAGTTCCCTGTACGTGTAAGGTTTGGGTTTAAGTTTGTATTAATGGGTTAATGGGTTTGGGTATTAATTTCTATTTTAATTCTTTTGTTTTATTTTCTTTATTTATTCACTAATTAAATGTAGAAAATTCTCAAAAATAGTTAGGCACTTGTAAAAATTCTAGAAAATTTATATCTCCTCCAATAAATAATCTACAACCAATTTATATTAATTTAAAATATATTTACTAAATATTAATGAATATTAAATTAAATAAATAAATTCATAAATTATATTTTTTACTTAATATTAAATTGGAGCGGGTATGGGGTTCAAATAACGCAACTCGAGGGTCATGTGCGTAATAGGACCAGTTAGGCTCATAGCATGAATTTAGTTGGGATCAATGGGTTGGTGTGGCGTATAAAAATTGTACGCCACGACTAAATGGTTAATTAATCATCGTTTTCTCATAATTGTGTCGCAAAAGTTGTGCGACCAAAACAAAGTATGAGAATGCAAATTTGTGAGCGACAGTCATGGTAGGAGCCTAATTTGACTCGTCTAAGTCGAGCATGCTAGGTTGGTTGGAAGAAAAAAGCTAGTGTTGCACTCATGATCTTAAAACTATAGTGGTTGGTTTCCAAAGTTTAATTAAATTTTGAATATTTTTTTTTTTTACAATTACCAAACTAACCCTATGTAAAAATCAGGGTGCTCACACCCTTCGCCATCCAGGTTGACTGCAGTGTCGGTGGTAGCAATATTCTTAAAACATGTATTTAGTAATTAAGGTCTGTGACAACCCTAGCTAGTTAATCGTAGCAAGTCGTAGAGCTGTTTGGCCGTGCAATGAATGATGTTAGTTTCATTATAGCTCACTCTTCTAGTTTCTTTTTCTCTCGACGCATGGTTAGAGTGCAAAGTCCTGCTCGGGTGAAGGACTACAACCCCGGTCCTTGTTTGGTTTAAGGGTTGTGGTCCCAATCCAGAGTAGTTCCTATGCCCTCTTGCCGCTCGTCGCCTTACTTTCATCTTAGCAGTTGTTATCAGTTCTATCGTTATATTTTGAGACAAGTACATTGGTATCGTACAAGTCTCGACCTTCATTTATTCTTATGTCTCTTTTCTACTAATGTTGTGATATGTTTGGTCTATCACCTTGAGCTCATTTATGGTACTTGTTACTTGGAGTTCTGACCCCATTGGTTTTGTATGACCAAATTATCCCGAGGAGAACTAGGATCCACTGCACTTCCAGCAAGATGGCTCGCACTCGTAGGACTACGGTCGAAGCTCGCGAGTGGGTTTTCTTCCTCCACCCCTCATAGTGTTATCTCATTTTGTGGTATTTTAGCAAGAGGCAGTGTTAGTCCCTTATTTTGAGATCACTTCTCTGACTTCAGTCAACATGATGTATATATTAGACCATGACTGGTATATTTGATCATGTATAATTATACTTTGCTAGTGCAGCATTTTGTATTCACTAGCTTCATGATCATATGTGCTATATAATTTGGGATGCCTTTTTACTTTCATATATGATATACTATTGTACTTGTGTTGATGGATTGAGATATTAGGATTTGTTGGCATTATGACTGACGTTATAGCATGCTAGAGTTCACCCATATATCTTCTAGACAACCGTAACACATTGTGACTTACTTCGGTATTCTGCAAGGTACGGTTGTCCATGTCAGTCCCCGTATTTATCCAGTATTTTAGGAGCTGGACGTGACAGTAAAGTATTTACAAACAAATTATATAGCTCAATTTTGAACCATTTTTAAGGCTCATTATAAGAGTAGAGATATTTAATACCATGCATCAAAGTTCCTCCATGATATTAGCGTTATATAACAAAAAAATTTGAAATTATGTTAAGCACATCAAAATACCTTTACGAATGGTCTTATTTCAATTGATATAACAATAAAAATGTTATTCCAAAGAAATGACCATGGTAAAAAAAATATTGCTATTAGTTTATTCGTCCCTTTTAATCACCCATTAATTTATTTTAATAAAGAAAGCGTGCATCTTAAGAATGTTTTCTGTATGAAAACGTCCTTCGGAAGAATATTTTAGTGTCCTCTTCCTCCTCAGCATACTCTCTGCTCGTCAGTTTCAACACCAACTCCCTGTCCTTCGATATGATATCCCTCACCGAAGAGCCTATCAAGCTCGACCTGACACTTGATCTTTGTCGAACACTCGGATCCTAACATAAACCACCAGGTACACTCCTATAGCTCATCTTACAGTTCAATGGAACCCCGAAGCTCTTTGCTTTGTCTCTGGCGATCTCGTGCTCTGCCAGGTCCACCGCAGCAGTCCCCAGCAGCTGCCTCTTCGCGACCCTGTCCCGTCTCGTCTCGTCTCGCAGAGTCTTAGCTAAAACACATTCTTCCTGAACGTGCCGAATCTAGCACAGAAGGACGAGTAACTCTGGAAAAAAAATCAAATTCTACAAAAAAAATAACTCTAAAAAATTATTACCCTAACTCTAAAAAAATCTTAACTCTAAAAACTCTAAAAAAAAATCTAATCCTAACTCTAAAAAAACCCAAAAAAAACTAATCCTAAAAAAAATCTAACCTAACTCTAATTAAAATCATAATACATCCTAACGCTAACGAAGTCGGCGCCGGACGTACCAAACACTCTAGCAGGAATTAAATTTTGACAAATTTTGACTTATGCTCCACTTTTTTTAGCCATATTTAGGGTGCACCCCATATTGTTTCCATAATATATATGTCCCTCCACTTTTGACGGAATCCATCCAAAAGTAATGATCAATCCATTTGACCCAACAAATAGACGAAAATACCCTCGTCTTCTCCCTTTCCTCTAACCCTCTCCCCCCTCTCCCCTCCGCGGTCACCACCGTCGACCTCCCTCCCCACTACCGACCGTGCTCCCCCTCCACGCCACAGCCCCTACTCCCCCCCGCCACAGCCCCTACTCCCCCCCACCCCGCCGTGCGCGCTCGCCGTCGTGCTCTCCGCCGCCGCTCCGCGCACTTGTCGCTGCGTCGCACGCTCGCCGCGGCGGCTTTTGCTGCTGCTGTGGCGCTGCTGCGGGAGCGGGGGCAGGGAGGAGGGCAGGGGTGGGGAGGGGGGGCGACGGCGCTGGCGGGGGGGGGGAGCGGGGACGGGGCCGGACGACGGTGGCGGGGAGGAGGGAAGAGGAAGAAGAAAATGGGGAGGACATTTTCGTAAAAAAAATGGTCCAATGGGTTGACAGTTACTTTTGGACAGATTTTGTCAAAAGTGGGATGACATGTAAATTATGGAAACAATCTGGGGTGCACCCTTAAATATGGTAAAAAAATTGGGGGGTAAGTCAAAATTTCTCTTAAAGTTTTTACAATTTTTTTTTCTAACCAATTTGATTAAAATGTGTTATTTTACATAAAATTTTATGAAATTTATTTGTGCACAATCAATTAGAGAGAATATTATATTCATATTAATATGGAAAAAAATTGACTTACACCCCACTTTATTTACCCATATTAAGGGTGCACCCCATATTGTTTCCATAATGTACAAGTTCTCCCACTTTTGACGAAATTCGTCCAATGATGACGGTCAACTGCTTTGACCAATTTTTTTTAAACCAAAATATCCCTAATTTCTTCTTCCTCTTTTCTCTCACACCCCTTCCCCGCGGGGAGGCTGCCCCCCCTCCTGCTCTCCCCCTCCCCCACACCGCCGCCTTCTTTCTGCTCTACCCTTTCCTCGCCACCGGCCCCCCTCCCCTGCCCCGACCCCCAGCCAACAGCAACAGTCATTGCTCGTGTGCGCCGCCGCGCCGCTCATCGCTGCTATTGCTGTTGTTGCTGCAGGGGAGCGGAGTGGGAGCGGGGGCGAGCGGCAGGGAGGGGGGCGGTTGCTGGGAGGGGGTAGCGGGGACAAGCGGCGGGGAGGAGGGCAGTGGTTGGGTGGGGGAGGGGGCCGGTGGCGGGGAGGAGGGGGGTTGTGAGCGACGGGGAGGGGGAGCGGGGCCTGCTGTCACGACCCACACCCGGTATAAGGGTACAAGTCAGGAACAACGCCCAGCCTACGCTGCAGAATCGGCGGTAGAACGCTGTCTGGATAATCTATCTATCAATATAATGAACCACCAACAATGACAATATACTCAATCACAGATCTAAGATAGAAACGAGCACGAATATGATAAGGAATAGAATTGTCACATACAACTCATGAGTCTAAAATAATAACATCAATGAGTCTGAAGGAATACTAACAAAAAGTTGGAGACATATCCAGTACAAAGAATACTAAGAAGCTACTAAACTCAGGTCATCTGTCTCAGTTGGGATAAGTTCCTCCTGAGCCTGGGTCTCTGACTTTAAACCCACAACATCCTGAGGTCCATAATGTGTAGGGTACCACTCCTCAGTGTCATCTGGGAAAAATATATCCAGTCAGGAAAGGAGCAGAGTACATCTCTAACAGCAATTATAATCAATGATAAAAACTATGTAACAGTAAATAGATATGAATATACAAGATGCAACAATAGATACAAGAAATACACAATAAGGAAATACTAGAATAAATGCAATAATGAATAATATGTCAATGAACAAGAATACTAATGACTAAGTGAGTGAGCACTAGCTTTAACATATGATCGGCTTGGGAACTTGTACTGGAATAATGGCCTGGTTAGTCATACGTACGGTGTATGACCAACACTCACAGGAAAATAATACTTGCACATGAAGGTATGATCACATATCTACACTAATACTCCCCAACCCCGACTGGTATAATAGATTCAACCATGGTACGCTATGGCACGAGATTTTCCAAGAAGATAGCTAGTCTTCCCGAGAATCAGTGTATGTATATGTACAAGATAAACAATAAAATAATACTTGCACAAGATACACCATATACCAAGGAATAACATCTCATGACGAGATCCGGATATACCAATCTGTGTAACCATCGTGTCAAAAAAACATGAATATCTACACTAAATACAATGAACATAGAGGATATCATAAATGAGAAACTATCAGAGAATGTACTCACCTGAAGTCCAATGAATAGTCCCACAGATATCTGATACGGTGTCTCGGAGACCTAGATATGGAATACAACATCAATACAAGGTTTCATAAAGAAAATAAGTTAAACTAGTCAACTTCTAGGTCAACAAGTCAACTCTAAGTTAAAAGTTAAACTAAGTCAACTCTAAGGTCAACTATGGTCAACTATGGTCAAACTATGGTCAACTACCTATTTCTAGGTTGTAAAAGTCTAACACAACGATATTGGGTTCAAATACTAAAGCCTAAGTCATAAAACTATAACTTAGGATACTAGGATACCGTATCTCCGGATACGTAAAACAAGGATATAAAATATCACACACACACACACACACAAATATCAAACAATATCACCTATATAAAATCTTAATACATTAAATGGATACCTTGGTTTCGAACCAACTTGGTATCACCACACTAAACCCCAAACTTGAT
This sequence comes from Iris macrosiphon, assembly GCA_036927795.1. Lineage (NCBI taxonomy): Eukaryota > Viridiplantae > Streptophyta > Magnoliopsida > Asparagales > Iridaceae > Iris > Iris macrosiphon. The sequence goes on from JAYESA010000016.1 coordinate 149,908,419, forward strand.
ACCCAAACCCAATACCTTGGGTATCCCCAATTACCTTGGTACTTACCTTGGTTTCTCAAGGTAATACCCAAACTTACTCATGCTAACTACCCTTATTACTAATATATACTACACTAAATATTATACATATAGTATATTAAAATACAACTAGCAATTAAGAACATATTTACTTATATAATAACTACCATATATATATATATATATATATATATATATATATATATATATATATATATATATATATATATATAATACTATTAAAACTGCCTAACTGTCGCTAAAGCCACTACCTGCTGTCGCTAAAGCCAATGATACCGCTGATACTCTGTTGTTTTAGCGACGGTTCTCTGCTGCCGTCGCTAACTGCTGTCGCTGCTGCTATGATGTTTGCTTCCGCTGCTACTGCTGCGACGCTTGCTGCTGTCGCTATAGCGGCTGTTGTTGTTGTTGTTATTTCTGCTGCTGTTGCATTCAGCTACGCTTGCTGTCGCTGTTGCTCTCGCTGCTGCTAATGTGCTGTTGATCTTGCTGCTGCTGTTGCGACGCTCCTGCTGTCGCCAAAGCTCTTGTCCTCTATTACAATACATATATATATATAATATATATATAATATATATATATAACACACATAAAATAAGTATAATACATAATGTATAATATGTATATATAATACACTATATATAATACCACTAAGTATGTAAACACATATAATCTTCCACAACATATGTACATAATAATACATAGTAACATAATATACACATATATGGTATCATATATATATATATATATATATATATATATATATATATATATATATATATATATATATATATATATATATATATATATATCTTCATATATACGTACACGTACACATAATCATATATAATATATATATAACATACATATATACATATAAATATAACAACATATAAATATCTATTTAACATATATATATATATATATATATATATATATATATATATATATATATATATATATATATATATATATATATATATATACTACAATAGATAAATATGCTTACATGTAGAAGAATAGTTACATACAATATACACACATATAGTATATACATAGATACATAGATCTAAGAAACAACATTAGATAAATATTGTCACGCCCCAGTCCCAAAATACGTAGGACTAGGAATACGTAACACGCCCAGCCGTATGTATACGAACTCTAATATATGGAAACTGTATATACACGTACGTTGTTCATGAGTATTCAATCCACCAGTGGTAATATACTGTCACAACAAGTCACACACAATCTATATCCCATCCACAGCACAAATAATAAGTAGGAATCAAGAACTGAATAATATCTGAATATCAAAGATGAGTATCAAGTCTGATAGTCGGGTGAAAACAAATCCACTACAAAACGACTATACTGAAGTAGCAACAAGGATCTCTAAACGGCGGTAATAGAATCACAGATACTCTGAAGGTAAGACCTCCTCCATCTGGTAAGTAGCGTCAGGTCCAGGTCCGTACTCCTGTGGATACTCCTGCTCGTCTATATCTGGAAAAGGACCAGGTCCTCAGAGGGACGTACCAAGATACATAATAACATGCCAATAAGTACTAAAAAATAAACATCCAATGGGTCGCCTAACCGTCTAAGTGAACGCAGTTTGAGAACAACTTTCCACCAAGTGGGCTATCTGGCCATATAGTGGGATTGGCATGATTTTCTCGGAGAATCAGGGGCCTACAAAGCATGTCGTCTTTTGAACGGCAGAGGCTGCCAAGTAGTATAGGGGTCATCACGATCGCGTATCTCCGGTGGAGCGTACGGGTTACATAAAAGGAAAGTGCAAAGGAGCCCAAATGTCTTACTTGTTGTTCTCCCCATCCCATGCTCTAAGCATGCCACATCCATGACACGATAAACTTCTAAATAACTGCCAGGTCTACTAGCATACAAAGTTTCTATCAGCAGTCATCCCTAACGCACAGCCCATGCGTACAGGAGGCCAGACCTGTCACGCAGTCCATGAACTATATGAGACTCACAACTCGTGTAACAACTGTGTCACGGCCAATGAACCTAATGATGCTCCATAATAATTGGGTGGTCTCATAAAGTAGGTCCAAAAATATAAATAAAACATGATACGACGATATCTCGTTGCACCCGAGCTTCCTTGGACGCACAATTTATATAGCAATAAATGAATTAAATAAGCATAAATAAATTATGCAGGCATCATGTGGAATATAAATAATAGTACGATGGCAAGGTATACTTACCGAGCAAGAGTTCTGTATAGTGCAAGCGTCCAATATGGTGTTAAGTTTGGTGTAAGAAGTGGGATTAGGGTTTTGGAGAGTTTGTAATATATATATAGAGATAAAGAGGCGGTGGGGTAATTTATGTTGATGCTGTTTCTTCTTTCTTTGTTTGGTTTCGGTTGAGGAGAGTTTAGTAATAATAGATATAAGAGGCGGTAGAATGAGAGGGCTCACACGCGCGGAGAAGGGAAAGAAAAGTTGGTTTTTGCTGCTGCTGTTGTTGATATTTTGCTCTCCTAACGGGTCCGGGTAGGGCTAAACGGGTAGTGGGTTCAAGCGGGTAGGGTAGAGGCTAAGGGGTTTGGGTTAGATCTAATAGGAATTATATTTGTGCATACTATTAAGCTAGTAACAGTCCAAAGTATCTCCTACATGGAATAAATTAGGATTTTTTTTTATAATGGCTCCATAAATCCCCTAGATGCAAAAATACCTCAAATAAAATTAAATAAAAATCGATTCCCTCTATTTAGCTTATAACTACTAAATAAATAATTAATAAAAAGATTAATACGGTTTTCAGAATTAGGGGTTTTACATTCTACCCAACTTATAAAAATTTTGTCCTCGAAATTAAAATAGGGTAGGGTCTCTCTATCTAATCTCTCTTGATCGCAATCTAAAAGAATTCACCTCATGTTTAATAATGCAATTTTTACCCAACTTAGAATTTACCTATCTATCAAAATAGGCTATACATCTAAGAAAACTATTCCTCAAATTATTTAATTATGTTATTCAATCCTCAAAGTTTACACAAAATATATCACCTATGATATACCCTTAATTACGGAAACTAATCATCAAGTAATGTGATTAGCCAATGGGGTATATCTCGGAATATCTGTGTGTCAAACTTATACCTAGCACGAGCTTTCGTCTTTCCGAAATAGGGGAAGACGGAGAACAATAATAAAGAATTCCAGGTGAAGGTGATAGAATACAAGTACGAGGTTCAAGAAGTTTTAAAGAATTCAATTGGGAATCGTCAAGGTGGTTGTGGGTTAAAATCATATTTTGGTAATTTTTATTCACATGCTCGTATCAGAACAGTTATGTAACCGATGCGATATGCCAGACATTTCTAGGGGCAAGTATATTCGTTTACTAATCACTATATATCTCAACCCATGTAAAGTAGTTATGGCGAACCAAGCGCACTAAGGTTGATCAGACCGTAATACACTGATTCTGAAATGTATTAATGTATGCATCCACTAATACATATATCATGAACAAGCTTGATAAAAGAATAAGCTTGCAAAACTAGGCTGTAACAGCAGCATAAGTCAAGGTAGTTCAGAAAATAGAAATACGCTAGATTATGATAAAAGATGTTACAAAATAATTCAAGTCACAAAGAGATAAGACTCTACAGTCTCTACAGTTGTCATACTAACTCCTTATCAAGTTGCTAGTCGACCAAATAGGGTATGGACCTCTAATTTCTACAATATGAATAAACACTATCTTCTTATACAAGTCTAAAGTTATGTCATTCTATTACACTTCATCAATAGGTCAATAGGGCTATGTGATACTATGTTGTGTGGCGTACTACCCAACTTAAAATAATTAACTAATATTGTGACAATCTTAAGGGGAATCTACAAAATAATCTTGCACATGTAAATAAAGTAGAAACTCTTATTAGGGTATGAGGAAAGATCTTGGTACTTATTAAGGTCTCCTATTGCATTATATAGGTAATGGTCATCTCAAGTCTTAATCATAGTGCTTATAGAACAAGTGTTAATACTAAGAATAGAAAAAGTTACTAGCCTTTAAGGGAAAAGGGAATGTAACTTATATCGAGGTGTGGTACAAGTTACGTGATTTAAAACTAAGGGATAATCATCAGGTCACAATCTACAATGATAACTTAAACTATCAAGTTCTAACTACCGATCACATATTCAAAATTCAAGAGTAACAACTATAATTTTAGCAAACTAGATATCCTAACATAGAATAAAATCACTTGATCTACAATCAGAAGTGTCAGGTGGCACGAGTTGAAAGATAAAGAATAGAATAACATAATTAGTTGTCGCACAACTAGCGAGCGCTAAGGGTTCAGAGGAACAAGTCATAAAGATAGAAAGACCCTAGATAATGTCATGGTTTCTTGAGGGAAGGTGGTTGCTAATCTCTGTGTTCGAGGTATAATCAAGAGAAATATTCTAGTCATTCCCCTTGGCTTCCTAAGATACTGTTAAGCTAAAGTTTGTAGTGCTCTAGTACTATCTCACCATGAAAAGCTAGGTTAGTCCTAATATTCAACCTTGGATTTCTATTGATTCCTCAATACTAGGGTTAAACACTATGGCCAAACGTCTAACTAACTCTAGTAGTGTCTATACTACTCTCAAGTTTTCATAAATACATCAAGGGGTAATGGTAAACCAATCTATAGGTAAGGGACACTAGGGTTCATCAAGTGTTCTGAACTCAGTGATGTATCAATACTCTAGTTGTATTCTTAATAGGAAGGTTACCCTACTTAGTATCTAACCACATGGACTTCTATATTCTAGGAGGGGGCTATACTCAAGGAACTATTAGGAAGGTACAAGAATCAAGCAGGATGTAATTATTAAATAGGATGTAGAAGCATAAAATATGCTGGGGAATTGTTCGCGTATTTTATAGTCAAAAACCCCCAATATACATGAAGCCCCTCCCTGCGTAAAACAGGTTGCTAGGTTGTCCGCGTAAATCAGAGCTTCAAAGCTGTTGGCGTAAAATATGGTTTCAGAGTTGTCTGCGTAAAGCAGAGATTCAAGGAAGTTTGGCGTAAAGTAGAACTTCAGAGTTATCTGCGTAAAACAGAGATTCAAGGAAGTTTGGCATAAAGTAGAGCTGTCCGCGTAAAGCAGAGATTCAAGGAAGTTTGGCGTAAAGTATGGTTTCAAAGCTGTCTGGGTAAAAGTCTGCGTAAAAGTTTCCTGCGTAAAGTCTGCATAAAAGTCTGCCTGCATAAAGTCTGTGTAAAAGTCTGCCTGCGTAAAACCTGCATGAAGGTTTCCTGCGTAGAGTCTGCATAAAAGTCTGAAATACGTTATTTTTAATGCAGCGTAAAGTTGTACGAGGAACTCTTCGTATTCCTCGGATGAATTTGTCAGACAAATCAGTGAACCTGACATCTGACAAAAGTACTGCACGATGATCGAAAGGACGGCTGTGATGATTATTTTACACAAGACCCAGGTTATCATTTAGTAACATATTTGATACAAGTCGTTTTTACGTATGCTAGAGAAAGAAAAATGGAGTCTTCTGAATACGCTGCTGTCACCACCCCATTTCCAGAGCCGGGTATTTTTTTTTTATTTTTAATTTAGTTAATTGTGTATTATTTATAATTAATTATATTTATATTTAATTAGTGATTGCATTATATTTTATTATTTTTATTTTGATTGTTTTAGGATTTTGGCTAGCCTGGACCCATGTCAGACCCTAGTGGACCCATGTCCGACCCAGCCCACACCCTTGTGAGAATTATTTTGGGGCTTAGAATATTTATTTTATTTTTAGGAGGTTAGTTGGAGAGTTTTGGAACTAGTTTGAGCGCATTTGGAACCCGAAACCCAAAACCGAGTCAATAGGGGCATTTTGGGAATTTGGTGGCTTGTGTGAACCCTTTATTTAGCATTGGCCGGCCCTACCTACCACCCCCACCCGTGAGAACAGCCACAGCAGCCCCCTCTCTTCCTCTTCTTCTTCATTCTTCATTCTTCTTCTTCTTCTTCTCCATTTTCCACTCTTCCTTCTTCTTTTCTTCTTCCCACTTTCAAGTAAGTTCCCATATCTCCTCTTTCTTCTTCTATTCTTCTTTATGATTAACCCTAACCCTACATTCTTCCCTAACCTAGGTGGGTAGAGCCTAGATTTTGTGTTGGAGCTTGGATTGGGAGCTTGGAAGCTTGGATTGGAGGATTTGGAACATTTTTGAGATTTTGGCTTGGGATTCCAACTCCCAAGAGGTAAACCCTAATTTTTCCCCTTGTAATTATTTTTATATAGTGTAATTAATATTTTAGAACCTTCCTAGACCCTTAGGCTACCCGTGGGAGGAAGTTGGAACTAGTTGGGTAGTGTTTGGAGACTTTAACACTAGGTTTTGTGTCAATTTCGGGTGGAATCCGAATTTGGCCCAAATTTGGGTGATGCCCTAGGTTAGATGGACCTAGGTAGACGTTGTCGGGAGTCGTGAGGGTGAGTGCGTGTCTCCGTTTGGGCACGGGAAGCCGTGTCGCGGAGAAACGGGCGTTTCGGGCGAAATTGGGGCTTTTCGTCGTCGTCGATTCTAAGTGCGTGTGCGTTTCCGCCACGGGCCTAGAATTGACGCGGGAGCGCATTTTTTAGGATCTAGACATCGTTTAGGACACGTGGGTAAATTTTGGGCCGATTCCGAGTTCGTTTGGTGTGCGTTTCAGGAGGTTTTCCGAACCGCGCACCACGTGTTCGTCGAAATGACCGAACGGCCATTTCGACTTGGTTTCCTCGTTTCGGGCTTGTGCGCGCGTTGGGTTAGTATCGGGGAGTGTGTGCTAGAATTCTCGGGCTATATTTTATATATTTATAGGTGTTTGGGCGTGTCGGGGTCGTTGGGCGTGCGTAGGTGGGGCGTTGTGAGCGTTGTGTGCATCGTTGTGGTGGTGTTGTATTTGTGTATATATGTCTCTCTATATATATTTATTTGTGTGTATGTTCTTATATATATATATATATATATTTATATATATATGTGTGGTTATGTGTTTGTGAGCGTGTTAGGGAGTGCTTGTGTGAGTGTGTAGGTGTGAGTGTGAGTGAGTGCCTATATATATATATATATATGAGTTTGAGTGAGTGTGTATATATGTATATATATTTGTATATATATGTATGAGTGTTTATGTGTGTGTGGTTGTGTGGTTGTGTGTTTGTGAGAGTGTGTGCTAGTGTGTGTGAGAGTGTGTGTGTGAGGGTGTGTGCTAGTGTGAGTGAGTGTGTGTGAGTGAGGATATATATATATATATATGTTTAAGTGTGTGAGTGTGTATAGGTGTATATATATATACATAGATATTAGTGTATATATGTATATAGATATATGTGTGTTTGTATATATATATAGATATGTGTTTGTGTATATGAGTGTGTATGTGTTAATATGTGTTAATATGTGTGTGTATATATATATGTTAGTAGGTGTGTTAGTGTGTATATATATATATATAGAGTTGTGTGTGTATATATATATATATGTATGTATATATATATATATATATATGTGTATATATATATAGGGGTGTGTGTGTGTGTATGTGAGATGAGAGGGGGGGGGGCAGAACCTGGGCAGCTGCTGCTGCCTGCACAGCAGCAAAAACTGCAGCAGCAGCAGCAGAAAACTGCAGCAGCAGCAGCAGAAAACTGCAACAGCAGCAGCAAATAGCAGCGCGGCAGCAGCAAAAGCTAGCAGCAGCAGCAGCAGGTTTGAGAGCAGCAGCAGCAGCAGGTTTGAGTAGCAGCGAGGCGTAGCGAGGGATAGGATAGAGAGATAGATTGATAGAGAGATAGTTAGATATATCTAGATGGATAGATAGTTAGATTGGTAGATAGATATATGAGATAGATATATAAATAGATAGTTAGATAGTTAAATAGGTGGATAGATATTAGGTAGATAGTTACATAGATAGATATAACTATAGATACATAGGTAAATAGATGCCTAGATAGTTAGATATAAATACCTATAGTTAGATATAGATAGCTATATAGATAAATACATATAGTTAGATAGTTAGATAGATGGTTAAATATATAGATAGACCTATATATAGATACATATATCTAGATAGTTAGTTAACATAGATGGATAATAGATGGATAATTAGATAGATAGATAGGTAATTGATAGGTAGATAGTTAGGTTTCTAGATACTAGATAGGTAGATAGCTAGATACTTAGATATATCTATCTAAGATATAGATACCTATATACGTATAGATATATATATATATATATAGGTGTATGGGTAAGGTAAAGGGTATTGTGTATGTGTGTGTGGATAAATATATACATAGGTACATATATGTTTAGATATATATAAATATAATAGGTATCTATATTATCTAGCCTAGATTAATAACTAGGTATATATTCAATAGCTAGATAGCTAGTTAGAGGGGTTTTAGAGCGAAACCTCAATATCTTGAGATACCAAGGTATTTCAATACCTTAAGATAACCAAGGTATTGGGTTTCGAGCGGGGTTTTTGAGCAATAGCCTAGGATTTGTCTTGGAATGATTTTTATATGTTTATATATATATAATTACGTGTGCTAGCATAGGTTTTAGCGGGTTTAGGCGGGGTGCGTGGCCTAGGTTGAGGTATCGGATACCGAGGGTATCCCGGTATCTCAAGGAGGCGAGTTTGTGAGTTTTCTAGCTAAATGACCTCGGTTTGACCTAGAATTTCAGGAGCACCCTAGTTTGACCCAGACTTGACCGTAGTTGACTCGGTTGACCGCCAAAGTCAACTTTTGACCTAGTTTTGACCTAGAGTTGACTTTTTGGACCCAGAGTTGACTTTTTGACCCAGATTTCACCGGTTTGACCCGTTTGACCTAGAACGACCCTAGAAACCTATTTTTAGTTATTTTATATCTGTTTAACTCATTAGAACCCTGTTTAACCTTGCTTTTTGCATTAGGTCCTTGCGACACCAGTTCGGATCGCCAGTTGCTCAGGACGTCAGGCGAGTACATTCTCTGATAGTTTTCATTATTTGATGATTATTATGATTCAGCTTCTAGTATAGTATCATCTGATTATTCTGGCACAACACGGGACACTGATTGATATTTCTGGATTCATTTACTTGCGACACGTACATTTCATGTTTCTGGCCTCTATTCTGGAATCACTACTGGCATCACCTACAGGCATCACTACAGGCATCACTCATGTTCAGGCTGGACTCATCTTGATTTGCGTGTCGGGTCTTGGATCCACTTGTATTAGTCGGGGCGGGGAAATACTCGAGTAGACATGTAAACATTCCTATCTGGCATCATCAGGAATCACTCCCTCTGGTCTAATCTGGAATGATAGCAGCCGTGCACCCAGTGCGCGGTGAGCCGTACTTACCCCTAGCCGTTTACATGTCGAAACAAGTATTTCAAAGACACCGAGTTCATTCTTTATAGTCTGGACTCTCATGCATTTCTTGACTTGTCTCACTTACATGTTTCTGGACTTGACTCACTACATGTTTTTCATGTTGGACTCACTACACGTTCATGTGCACGGACTTGATCTTAGCTTAGATTTCCTGTATATTGCAGTTATTACTATCTTGCTCTGATACCCATGCATCTTTACCTTTATGCACCAGTGATTTATATATTTCTTGTTTCATACTTGTTTCATTCTTCTTGCTACTTGCTATAACTGTTTTATAGTTTTTATCATTTAAATGGAACTGCTGTTAGAGATGTACTTGCTCCAGTCCTGACTGGACATATTTTTCAGAGTATCCGGAGGAGTGGTGTCCGACGTTTTATGGACCTGAGCCTGTCGATGGTGCAGACAGGGACCCTCTAGTTTAGAGGTGATTTCCGGGTTGGTAGCCGGGATCACTGAGACTTTGTTGTTGTTTTTATTAGCTTTAGCACCAAATTTGTCTCCGGTTTTGGTTTGAGACCTTGTTTGTATATTATTTTGGATATTGTTGTATTATTATTTGATGTTGTGGTTGTTGTAGTAGTTGGAGGTGGTTAGACTTTTTAGTTGTTAGACTCTCTGTGTTATCTTATCGTGCTTTGATTCGTGATTGAGTATATTGTGATTATCATTTGATATTGCTCCTCCGTTTGGAGTTGAGATCTTGGCAGATTATATATATTGTTTGTGTGGTTGCCCTCCTTTTGGAGAGGTCATGCCCGATTTTTGTGTGAGATTATTATCTAGATAGTTGACCTAGACAGCGTTCTACCGCCGATGCTGCGGCGTAGGCTGGACGTACCCACGACTCATGCCCGATTTTCGGGTGCGGGTCGTGACACGTTTTTGGTGGTGGCCCATGCAGGCCTCGATTCGCAATTAGTGCGATATCGTGGTGGTACAACAACTTAGTTGTACTGCTGCGAGCCTGCTCTAGGATATAGGATCTAGGATGAGTGTGTACTCAATCACGACTAGGAACAATTCCAATCTAATTATTCTGAAATTGCTTCTTTTGAAATATTATGTCCTTCTTTGATGATATCGTATCTTGCACCGTATTGACTTCTTTTGACCTGTGTTCAGGATGCCTCCGAAGACACGATCCCATCGTACCGTTCCAGCAGTTGCCTCGGAGAGGTCTGCTACCTCTCGTCCAGCTCGTATTCAGGCAGCTGCTACCGCTCCACTCACCACTCCTGCGGTTGAGGGAGCCTCTGTTTCTCTCGGGGATCCTTCTCCACTTATCGATCCGAGGACTACCCCAGTCGTTCCGGTGGTTCCTCCACCACTTCCTGCTCCAGTAGATGCCACGCAGTTGTTTGCGTTCTTCAGGGAGATGATGGACGCGCAGCACCGTCAGGTGGATGTGATGAGATTGGGCATTGAGAACGCCCACCAGGTGGCCATGACAGCAGTGGATAGGGTGGCACAGATTCAGCCACAGGCAGATCAGATTCAGCACCCGAGGCAGGGCAGCATCATTGACTTCCAAAGGATGCGGCCCAAGGAGTTCCGTGGTACAGAAGGGATCCTGTACGCGGATGACTGGATAGAGCAGATCGAGGGGATCTTCAGGCTGGCACAGATTCCAGACATCATGCAGATAGAGGCAGCGGGCAGTCAGATGTTCGACCTCGCTTTGACGTGGTATCGCACAGATACGAGGATCGCAGCGCCAGGGCTTACTTGGGAGGCTTTCAAGAGGCTTTTTAAGGAGAAGTTTTTCCCAGATGTGGCGCTTAGTGCTTTGGAGAGCCAGTTTGAGGCACTCGTCCAAGGGAGCATGACGGTGAACGAGTACGCAGCGGAGTTCTGCCGTCTGGGCAGATTTGTTGAGGGGTTGTCAGAGGCAGCAAAGGCGCGGAAGTTCCGCAAGGGCTTAGCCATGGCGGTCAAGTCCTTGACTAGGAGCGACCGCGAGGCGACCTTCGAGCAGATTGTCAGCGATGCTCAGAGGGCTGAGGATGACTTGGAGCTCAAGTCCAAGAGAGGCAGGGATGATTCAGGCAGTGCGAGTGGTAGTGCGGGACCAGCTAAGCGTCCCTATGTGCAGAAGGCAGCGCAGCAGGGTCAGAATCAGAGAGCGCCCACTTGTACCTACTGCAGGAAGGCAGGACACACTTGGGATGTTTGTAGGAGGAGGCTGAAGGTGTGTTTGTTCTGTGGATCCGCTGCTCACCATATGCGAGATTGCCCCACTGCACCTCCATTGGGTGGAGCACAGGATCAGAGAGTTGGAGCTAGGCCATCTGTGGCACAGCATCAGGCCCCGCACCAGCAGAGGGATACACCCTAGCAGGGCAGGGCTTATGCATTGACGGTCGAGGAGGCCGATGCTACGGATGTCGGGTTAGCAGGTCTGTCTCTTGTTTCTTCTTCCTGTCCTCTTCCATTCCTTGTGGTGTGCTTCATTAGTACCTGTTAGACGTTTTGTGCTGTGGTAGATAGTTTAGTGACCCTGATTGAGACTGTAATAACACGACCAGTAGGACCCTGATCTTGTATGTTGTATAGGTAGAATTTCTTGACTTTGATTGTTGGGGGTTTGACCTAGAGGAGTGTGATTGACTTTAAATTTCGAGGACGAAATTTTCTAAGGAGGATAGGCTTGTCACCACCCCATTTCCAGAGCCGGGTATTTTTTTTTATTTTTAATTTAGTTAATTGTGTATTATTTATAATTAATTGTATTTATATTTAATTAGTGATTGCATTATATTTTATTATTTTTATTTTGATTGTTTTAGGATTTTGGCTAGCCTGGACCCATGTCAGACCCTAGTGGACCCATGTCCGACCCAGCCCACACCTTTAGAGAATTATTTTGGGGCTTAGAATATTTATTTTATTTTTAGGAGGTTAGTTGGAGAGTTTTGGAACTAGTTTGAGCGCATTTGGAACCCGAAACCCAAAACCGAGTCAATAGGGGCATTTTGGGAATTTGGTGGCTTGTGTGAACCCTTTATTTAGCATTGGCCGGCCCTACCTACCACCCCCACCCGTGAGAACAGCCACAGCAGCCCCCTCTCTTCCTCTTCTTCTTCATTCTTCATTCTTCTTCTTCTTCTTCTCCATTTTCCACTCTTCCTTCTTCTTTTCTTCTTCCCACTTTCAAGTAAGTTCCCATATCTCCTCTTTCTTCTTCTATTCTTCTTTATGATTAACCCTAACCCTACATTCTTCCCTAACCTAGGTGGGTAGAGCCTAGATTTTGTGTTGGAGCTTGGATTGGGAGCTTGGAAGCTTGGATTGGAGGATTTGGAACATTTTTGAGATTTTGGCTTGGGATTCCAACTCCCAAGAGGTAAACCCTGATTTTTCCCCTTGTAATTATTTTTATATAGTGTAATTAATATTTTAGAACCTTCCTAGACCCTTAGGCTACCCGTGGGAGGAAGTTGGAACTAGTTGGGTAGTGTTTGGAGACTTTAACACTAGGTTTTGTGTCAATTTCGGGTGAAATCCGAATTTGGCCCAATTTTGGGTGATGCCCTAGGTTAGATGGACCTAGGTAGACGTTGTCGGGAGTCGTGAGGGTGAGTGCGTGTCTCCGTTTGGGCACGGGAAGCCGTGTCGCGGAGAAACGGGCGTTTCGGGCGAAATTGGGGCTTTTCGTCGTCGCCGATTCTAAGTGCGTGTGCGTTTCCGCCACGGGCCTAGAATTGACGCAGGAGCACATTTTCTAGGATCTAGACATCGTTTAGGACACGTGGGTAAATTTTGGGCCGATTCCGAGTTCGTTTGGTGTGCGTTTCAGGAGGTTTTCCGAACCGCGCACCACGTGTTCGTCGAAATGACCGAACGGCCATTTCGACTTGGTTTCCTCGTTTCGGGCTTGTGCGCGCGTTGGGTTAGTATCGGGGAGTGTGTGCTAGAATTCTCGGGCTATATTTTATATATTTATAGGTGTTTGGGCGTGTCGGGGTCGTTGGGCGTGCGTAGGTGGGGCGTTGTGAGCGTTGTGTGCATCGTTGTGGTGGTGTTGTGTTTGTGTATATATGTCTCTCTATATATATTTATTTGTGTGTATGTTCTTATATATATATATATATATATTTATATATATATGTGTGGTTATGTGTTTGTGAGCGTGTTAGGGAGTGCTTGTGTGAGTGTGTAGGTGTGAGTGTGAGTGAGTGCCTATATATATATATATATATGAGTTTGAGTGAGTGTGTATATATGTATATATATTTGTATATATATGTATGAGTGTTTATGTGTGTGTGGTTGTGTGGTTGTGTGTTTGTGAGATTGTGTGCTAGTGTGTGTGAGAGTGTGTGTGTGAGGGTGTGTGCTAGTGTGAGTGAGTGTGTGTGAGTGAGGATATATATATATATATATGTTTAAGTGTGTGAGTGTGTATAGGTGTATATATATATACATAGATATTAGTGTATATATGTATATAGATATATGTGTGTTTGTATATATATATAGATATGTGTTTGTGTATATGAGTGTGTATGTGTTAATATGTGTTAATATGTGTGTGTATATATATATGTTAGTAGGTGTGTTAGTGTGTATATATATATATAGAGAGTTGTGTGTGTATATATATATGTGTATGTATATATATATATATATATATATATATATATATATGTGTATATATATATAGGGGGGTGTGTGTGTGTATGTGAGATGAGAGGGGGGGGCAGAACCTGGGCAGCTGCTGCTGCCTGCACAGCAGCAAAAACTGCAGCAGCAGCAGCAGAAAACTGCAACAGCAGCAGCAAATAGCAGCGCGGCAGCAGCAAAAGCTAGCAGCAGCAGCAGCAGGTTTGAGAGCAGCAGCAGCAGCAGGTTTGAGTAGCAGCGAGGCGTAGCGAGGGATAGGATAGAGAGATAGATTGATAGAGAGATAGTTAGATATATCTAGATGGATAGATAGTTAGATTGGTAGATAGATATATGAGATAGATATATAAATAGATAGTTAGATAGTTAAATAGGTGGATAGATATTAGGTAGATAGTTACATAGATAGATATAACTATAGATACATAGGTAAATAGATGCCTAGATAGTTAGATATAAATACCTATAGTTAGATATAGATAGCTATATAGATAAATACATATAGTTAGATAGTTAGATAGATGGTTAAATATATAGATAGACCTATATATAGATACATATATCTAGATAGTTAGTTAACATAGATGGATAATAGATGGATAATTAGATAGATAGATAGGTAATTGATAGGTAGATAGTTAGGTTTCTAGATACTAGATAGGTAGATAGCTAGATACTTAGATATATCTATCTAAGATATAGATACCTATATACGTATAGATATATATATATATATAGGTGTATGGGTAAGGTAAAGGGTATTGTGTATGTGTGTGTGGATAAATATATACATAGGTACATATATGTTTAGATATATATAAATATAATAGGTATCTATATTATCTAGCCTAGATTAATAACTAGGTATATATTCAATAGCTAGATAGCTAGTTAGAGGGGTTTTAGAGCGAAACCTCAATATCTTGAGATACCAAGGTATTTCAATACCTTAAGATAACCAAGGTATTGGGTTTCGAGCGGGGTTTTTGAGCAATAGCCTAGGATTTGTCTTGGAATGATTTTTATATGTTTATATATATATAATTACGTGTGCTAGCATAGGTTTTAGCGGGTTTAGGCGGGGTGCGTGGCCTAGGTTGAGGTATCGGATACCGAGGGTATCCCGGTATCTCAAGGAGGCGAGTTTGTGAGTTTTCTAGCTAAATGACCTCGGTTTGACCTAGAATTTCAGGAGCACCCTAGTTTGACCCAGACTTGACCGTAGTTGACTCGGTTGACCGCCAAAGTCAACTTTTGACCTAGTTTTGACCTAGAGTTGACTTTTTGGACCCAGAGTTGACTTTTTGACCCAGATTTCACCGGTTTGACCCGTTTGACCTAGAACGACCCTAGAAACCTATTTTTAGTTATTTTATATCTGTTTAACTCATTAGAACCCTGTTTAACCTTGCTTTTTGCATTAGGTCCTTGCGACACCAGTTCGGATCGCCAGTTGCTCAGGACGTCAGGCGAGTACATTCTCTGATAGTTTTCATTATTTGATGATTATTATGATTCAGCTTCTAGTATAGTATCATCTGATTATTCTGGCACAACACGGGACACTGATTGATATTTCTGGATTCATTTACTTGCGACACGTACATTTCATGTTTCTGGCCTCTATTCTGGAATCACTACTGGCATCACCTACAGGCATCACTACAGGCATCACTCATGTTCAGGCTGGACTCATCTTGATTTGCGTGTCGGGTCTTGGATCCACTTGTATTAGTCGGGGCGGGGAAATACTCGAGTAGACATGTAAACATTCCTATCTGGCATCATCAGGAATCACTCCCTCTGGTCTAATCTGGAATGATAGCAGCCGTGCACCCAGTGCGCGGTGAGCCGTACTTACCCCTAGCCATTTACATGTCGAAACAAGTATTTCAAAGACACCGAGTTCATTCTTTATAGTCTGGACTCTCATGCATTTCTTGACTTGTCTCACTTACATGTTTCTGGACTTGACTCACTACATGTTTTTTATGCTGGACTCACTACACGTTCATGTGCACGGACTTGATCTTAGCTTAGATTTCCTGTATATTGCAGTTATTACTATCTTGCTCTGATACCCATGCATCTTTACCTTTATGCACCAGTGATTTATATATTTCTTGTTTCATACTTGTTTCATTCTTCTTGCTACTTGCTATAACTGTTTTATAGTTTTTATCATTTAAATGGAACTGCTGTTAGAGATGTACTTGCTCCAGTCCTGACTGGACATATTTTTCAGAGTATCCGGAGGAGTGGTGTCCGACGTTTTATGGACCTGAGCCTGTCGATGGTGCAGACAGGGACCCTCTAGTTTAGAGGTGATTTCCGGGTTGGTAGCCGGGATCACTGAGACTTTGTTGTTGTTTTTATTAGCTTTAGCACCGGATTTGTCTCCGGTTTTGGTTTGAGACCTTGTTTGTATATTATTTTGGATATTGTTGTATTATTATTTGATGTTGTGGTTGTTGTAGTAGTTGGAGGTGGTTAGACTTTTTAGTTGTTAGACTCTCTGTGTTATCTTATCGTGCTTAGATTCGTGATTGAGTATATTGTGATTATCATTTGATATTGCTCCTCCGTTTGGAGTTGAGATCTTGGCAGATTATATATATTGTTTGTGTGGTTGCCCTCCTTTTGGAGTGGTCATGCCCGATTTTTGTGTGAGATTATTATCTAGATAGTTGACCTAGACAGCGTTCTACCGCCGATGCTGCGGCGTAGGCTGGACGTACCCACGACTC
Organism: Iris macrosiphon; assembly: GCA_036927795.1. Classification (NCBI taxonomy): domain Eukaryota; kingdom Viridiplantae; phylum Streptophyta; class Magnoliopsida; order Asparagales; family Iridaceae; genus Iris; species Iris macrosiphon. The sequence continues at coordinate 149,925,293 of JAYESA010000016.1, forward strand.
ATGCCCGATTTTCGGGTGCGGGTCGTGACAGCTGCCTATTCTACATTGACAAAAATGAGTTTTTACGCTCAAGATAAGACAAAATCAGCCGCCACGTCAAAAACTATTTTTGTACAGAGATCGAGGCATATCTCTGCATTTAATGCATGAGATTTGTTCTCTTAATGCACTAGGAAAGCTAAGACTGTGACTAATACGCTCACATCACCATCCTTACATTTTACGCCTAATCAGGCTACTCTACGCTGGTTATCTATTATTCATGAATCATCAAGTTTACGCAGGGACAATTACCTACGTGGCTTGCATGACGTGTCATCCGCAGATTTAGGGAGACTATTTGAACGTGGGTAGCAGTTGTCCTAATCGCAGCGTAAAGGAGGCAATCTTCTTCATGGTTTGGCCTTTTACGCCAACAAGACAGTCTTTTGGGTTTTTTTTTTACGCCAACTAGGCAGTCATTTGGCTTTTATGCCAACCACAGTCATTTGGCTTTTACGCCAACGAGACAGTTATTTGGCTTTTACGCCAACCACAGTCATTTGGTTGATCTCTAAAAATAGAGGTTCCTCGTCAAAGGGTAAAGGGTTTTGGCGTAAAACTTTGTTTATCCAAACATAGGATGGTTGAAAGGAAGAATGAGGTTTTAGTCAAGCGTGGATGAGATTCTTATACTCTATTCCTATACGCAGGCTTGTTCGGTATAGTAACGTAACCGAGACAATATATTCTTGACCGGCATGGGCCACCACCAAAAATATGTCACGCTCCAGTCCCAAAATACGTTGGACTAGGAATACGTAACACGTCCAGCCGTATGTATACGAACTCCAATATATGGAAACCGTATACACATGTACGTTGTTCATGAATATTCAATCCACCAGTGATAATATACTGTCACAACAAGTCACACACAATCTATATCTCATCCACAACACAAATAATAAGTAGGAATCAAGAGCTGAATAATATCTGAATATCAAAGATGAGTATCAAGTCTGATAGTCGGGTGAAAACAAATCCACTACAAAATGACTATACTGAAGTAGCAACAAGGATCTCTAAACGGCGGTAATAGAATCACAGATACTCTGAAGGTAAGATCTCCTCCATCTGGTAAGTAGCGTCAGGTCTAGGTCCATACTCCTGCGGATACTCCTGCTCGTCTATATCTGGAAAGGGAATAGGTCCTCAGAGGGACGTAACAAGATACATAATAATATGCCAATAAGTACTAAAAAATAAACATCCAATGGGTTGCCTAACCGTCTAAGTGAATGCAGTTTGAGAACAACTTTCCACCAAGTGGGCTATCTGGCCATATAGTGGGATTGGCATAATTCTCTTGGAGAATTAGGGGCCTACAAAGTATGTCGTCTTTTGAACGGCAGAGGCCGCCAAGTAGTATAGGGGTCATCACGACCGCGTATCTCCGATGGAGCGTACGGATTACATAAAAGGAAAGTGCAAAGGAGCCCAAATGTCTTACTTGTTGTTCTTCCCATCCCATGCTCTAAGCATGCCATATCCATGACACGATAAACTTCTAAATAACTGCAAGGTCTACTAGCATACAAAGTTTCTATCAGCAGTCATCCCTAACGCACAGTCCATGCGTACAGGAGGCTAGACCTGTCACGCAGTCCGTGAACTATATGAGACTCACAACTCGTGTAACAACTGTGTCACGGCCAATGAACCTAATGATGCTCCGTAATAATGGGGTAGTCTCATAAAGTAGGTCCAAAAATATAAATAAAATATGATACGACGACATCGTCGTTGCACCCGACCTTCCTTGGACGCACAATTTATATAGCAATAAATGAACTAAATAAACATAAATAAATTATGCAGGCATCAGGTAGAATATAAATAATAGTACGATGGCAAGGTATACTTGCCGAGCAAGAGTTCTGTATAGTGCAAGCGTCCAATATGGTGTTAAGTTTGGTGTAAGAAATGGGATTAGGGTTTTGGAGAGTTTGTAATATATATATAGAGATAAAGAGGCGGTGGGATAATTTAGTGGTTTCAAAAACTACTGCTGCTGCTGTTTCTTCTTTCTTTGTTTGGTTTCGGTTGAGGAGAGTTTAGTAATAATAGATATAAGAGGCGGTGGAATGAGAGGGCTCACACGCGCGGAGAAGGGAAAGAAAAATTAGTTTTTGCTGCTGCTGTTGTTGATATTTTGCTCTCCTAACGGGTCCGGGTAGGGCTAAACGGGTAGTGGGTTCAAGCGGGTAGGGTAGAGGCTAAGGGGTTTGGGTTAGATCCAATAGGAATTATATTTGTGCATACCATTAATCTAGCAACAGTCCAAAGGGTCTCCTACATGGAATAAATTAGAATTTTTTTTATAATGACTCCATAAATCTCCTAGATGCAAAAACACCTCAAATAAAATTAAATACAAATCTATTCCCTCTATTTAGCTTATAACTACTAAATAAATAATTAATAAAAAGATTAATACGGTTTTCAGAATTAGGAGTTTTACAAATACATATACACAACATTACACACACACACACACACACACACACACACACACACACACACACACACACACATATATATAATTACACTTCTCCAAGAATAAGAACACAAAAAAATTAGATCTACAATTAAATTACACACACATGAAACGTATTACCCCGTATCCCACTAGATCTAGGATACGCATGCGACACGAGTCCACCACACATCCAAACGTATCCCGAAGGACACGAACAAGTCATATATATTATTTATGAACAATATGAAGCGTCAAATATAATTCTACGTGTCTGTGTCAAAATGTGACATGCTCAAAGTTCCGTGTCGGAGGAAAAACCTCCAAATCAACACGTATCACCAAATTATTGGGATACAACCTACACGTACACAATTGTGGATACGACACTAGCCCCAAACACACAAGCACATGCCAAATTGATCTATAGGACCAATTGACACACACAATAAATGTCAATCTCGGAATTCCTCCAAAATTGGCACAAAAGTACCATAACTTTCACAATAGGCCTCCTATGCACACAAAACCAAATCATATGGGTAGCCTATACATATGGGTTAATTTCTCATGGTTAAATCTCAGATATAGAACCTAATTTAAGGGAAAAACTGAATTGTACCTATTGGGAGATTGATTCCCAATGAAACCTCCAAATGTTATAAAATTGGCCTCCAACTTGTAGATCCTTGCTCCTCTTTGTAGATCATTGCTTTCTTCTTCTAGATCCTTGCTCCACTAGTCTCCAATGGTGATTTGGAAAGAAATTGTGATAAAATTTGGTAGGAAAATAAAGTGGGAATGAAAGAATTTGGTTGAGGAAAATTCTAGATCTAGTTTTAAAATAAAAAGAGGAGAGAGAAATCAATTCCCCCCTCTTTAATAGGTCGGCCCCCTCTACCCCTTCCTCAAGATACTATGTAATATCCATTACACCCCTTGGTGCCTCTCATGAAGAAATAATTAAGGAGGGAAGCTTCTAGTCTAATGGTTTAATTAATTTTAATCCATCTCCTAATTAATGGGCTTTCTAATTGGGCTCAAATCTAACAATTAATACATGTTGGTCCACGAGTCTAAACTAAACTAGTTAGGTTCACTAAAACAAGTCAAAAATTAATAAATAACACCTAACAACAATTAAATAATACAACAAATAATTATTATCATGCACAATATTTAATTAATTATAAAATTACTAAAATATTATTTTCTAGAAAATATGGTAGTGACACCTGCGGCGAGGAGGGGGTGGACAGTGGTGGAGAGGGGGGCGAGGGCAGGGCGGAGCGGGGGCCTGCAACAAGGAGGGAGGGGGAAGACAGGTATTTTTGTCTAAAAAAATGAGTCAAACGAGTTGACGAAGAGACAATTTTCGTCAAAAGTGGGAGGACTTGTACATTATGGAAACAATATGGGGTGCATGCTGAATATCCAAATTCTAAAGGCACTACATATAAAAATCTAGACTGTCCTTATAAGTAACTTTTGTAGTGCTTATAGAATTTCTCTCTGAATATGGATAAATAAAGTGGAATTAAGTCAAAATTCAAAAAAAAAATACTAATCGGACGATGACAACTCAATCAATTAGAAGATGGAGATGAATGTAAAGTAGAAGATTGATTGATTTAGGCTGGTGATAAGGGCACTACTAAATACATCTGGGGCTAGCCCATTAATGAATGAAGTTTACTCATACTAGCCCAAAAGTTTACTCATACTAGCCCAAACATTAAACCCTCTTTCCAAACCCTCCAAACCCCCACCGGAGCCCTCTCCCCTCCCCCCTTTCTTTTCAGAGCCCTCCTCCTCCACTTCTTCCTTCTCCTCCTTGTCGATGGCTCCCAAACTCTCAAAAGAATCAATGTACCATTCTTCCTTCTCCTTGTTCTATTACATTTCAAAAAAATTCAAAAATTGTAATAATTTCTATTGTATTTCAAATTTTTTTCAAAAATTATGTTTCCAATCTTAAAATTAGGGCATACAAGTCCTGAATGTAGTTTCAGATGTAGTTTCGACGTTTTTCTGGAGTCTTGTACCCGATTTTAGGGCATACAAGTTCGATATCTGTCGAACGTATATAACAGAATCATGCGGGACTGTAGAAATTTCTACAGTCCTATATGTATAAAGGAATGTAGAAATTTTAACAGCCCTGTATAAATTTAGGACTGTAGAAATTTTTACAGTTCTGTATATATATAGGACTGTAGAAATTTTTACAGTCCTGAATGTTGAATAAATTTCTACATTCTGTTAAATTTTTTTTTTGTCTTATAGTCACGACCCTCGGAAGGGCACTGAGGAAGAAGATATCATAAGAAGACGTCCTAGTGCGTTGATGCGTAAGAAACGCAATGTTAAGCGTACTATTGAACCAGCTCTCACTATCCGTGACCCCGAGGCACGCCCTGAAGTTAGAAAACATTGACTGACGAAGAAGACTGACACTCGTTCGAAGAGACGTGCTCCTAGTACTCCTAGTACTTCTGGTTCTTCTTCCTCCTCCGATGATGATATACCAAATGTCCAAAATCGGCCAATTGATGGTTCAGGACCTTCTCAGCATGCAGATAGTCCTGTCAAGACTCTCCCACAAACCCTCAAAAACTGGCCTACCGATGGTTCATGACCTTCTCAGCAGCCAGATAGTCCAGTCGAGACTCATCCAAATGGTTGCTCTATGTTGCCGTCGACCGAGAACCATATTGCATACCAAATATGGAACAATCCGGTAAGTATATTACGTTATGATAATTTTATATATAGTTGTAAGTTCTAAGTTCATCCAATTATTTATAGATAACTATATTTTATATATAGGTATAAGTTCATCCAATTGTTTACTTTTCAGGAGAGTTCTCGTATGTTAACGGTGATCAACCACGGCAAAAAATGAAATACATGGAGGTTTGAATTATTGGGAGAGGATGTGAAGGCTAAAATCATTTCCACCGATTTACAATATTTGGGTAACTACTCATATACGACGGTAGATAATGCACTCATATCAGCATTTGTGGAACGATAGCATCCAGAAACCAACACTTTCCATCTATCAAACGGTTGATGATGTCCATCATATATTAGGACTTAGGGTTGATGGTCGAGTCATGATGAATCATACTTTTGACGAATCGAGCATCAACTTTTACGATCATATCGTGGATTATGTGTCAAGGTGTCTGGGAGTTGATGCCACTAGTTTTACCACCCTTCGAGAATTCAAGAAGTCGTACGGACTTCCTTTAAAATATTTGGAGGAGACATTCGCTGATCCGGACCCCAAAGTAGATAATAGCGATAATGTGGCCCGTGGATATATGCAGTTCATCTTAGGGGCTGTCGATATTACAGATAAGTCTGGAACATCGATACATGCCAAATATCTCCTGAATTTGGACGACATAGACACGGTGGAAGAAATATCTTGGAGAAGCGGTATACTAGTATACCTTTACCGTGAGCTTGGTGTGGCATCCCGCATCGGTTCCAAGACAATATCCGGATGCCAGACTCTACTCCATGTATAGATATATCTTTGTCAACTTATATACATAATAAAAAATATTGTTGTTAATTTTTGGACTAATATTTTTTAACTTGGTTACGTGAAGGCATGGATATACGAGCACTTTCCAACCCTACAACGGGCTAAACTTAACCGAGGGTATGACGAGCACCTTCCTAGAATGTGCAGATGGAAGCCAACTAAGGAAGATGCCAAACGTCCACACATATTGGCTGTCCTACGAAATGCACTCGAAGATATGACGATAGAAGAGGTGAATTGAGACCAATTTTTTTAATGTTTGGTAATAATTTACTAAATTACGTTATGCTAAATTTTATACGTTACAGATTGTTTGGGATCCATATCGTGATTTGCGACAGACTAGTCGTCCATTGCAACCAGTCGCTTTATATCACGGTCTGATAAGTTGTCATGGAATCGATGAGGCTTATATGCCTGATAGAGTGCTCCGTCAGTTTGGCTACGTACAAATAGTCTTGAAGCGCACATTAAAAATGATAACTGCTCCGCGAGGTACAAAATTGCTAAACTATATTCCTGCGGCGTTCAACTGGGTCTCAGAATTCTTTACTGAGTGGCAACGTCACGTTATTAGAGAAACTGAACGACAAGCAGCAGTAAATATGACGGAATATAGCGACGAATACCTCGCCTACTACGCTGGTGTTGGACTACCTACGTTTTTCAAACACGGAGGCGATATTGTGCGTGTACCATCAGATCTCCTCGCCAAATCTGTCTTGTATACTACATTGGTCAAAATGGTGAGGCAACTTCTTTATTTTCAGTTTGATATATGTAAATGTTTATAACCTAACAATTTTTTTTAATTCTCATGAATAGGCTAGGAAAGTGAAGAAGTTGGGAAGAAGCCTCTTAAGTTACCAGGGTACGAATTATATGAAAATCAATGACGAGCTACAACAAATCGACAATACTGAAGATTTTACTTTCTTGAAAAATAGAGAGCAACGTACAAAGAGGCGGCATGAAGTTTAGGCCATGTTTCAAGACATGTAAAACTTTGCAACAATTTATGTTTTGAGACATGTAAAACTTTTAAGTTTGAAAACTTTGAGTGGTTATATTTTGTTAAAATATTTTGATTGGTTATGTTTTGTTTCGAGACTTGTTTAAGTTGTAAAACTTTCATACTATTTGTGTTTGGAGACATGTTTGAAGAAGAACTTTCATACAATTGTCAAACTTTTATACAGTTGTTGGCTATTTATGTTTCGAGACAGCTACTTTTATGTATAAATGTGCAGAGCCAGTGGCTAAAAACTAGGACTATCAAATTCTGGACAATCCTGATAGCTATCAGGACTGTCAAAATATTGATAGCTATCAGGACTGTCAAAATCCTGGCAGTCCTAGTTTTATATAAAAATTTGCAGAGATAGTGGGTTAAAATTAGGACTGTCAAAATTTTGACAGTCCTCATATCTTGTGGGACTGTCAAAATCCTAACAGTCCTAGTTTTATATAAAATTTCAAGTGGATTAAAATTAGGACTGTCAAAATTTTGACAGTCCACATAGCTTGTGGGACTGTCAAAATTTTGGCAGTCCTCATAGCTTGTGGGACTGTCAAAATCCTGACAGTCCTAGTTTTATATAAAATTTTCAGTGGGTTAAAATTAGGACTGTCAAAATTTTGACAGTCCACATAGCTTGTGGGACTGTCAAAATTTTTACAGTCCTACTTTTATATATAAATGTGCAGACAGTTGGTTAAAATTAGGATTGTCAAAATTTTGACAGTCCTCATAGCTTGTGGGACTGTCAAAATCCTGACAGTCCTAGTTTTATATAAAATTTCCAGATTTTTACAGTCCTACTTTTATATATAAATGTGCAGACAGTTGGTTAAAATTAGGACTGTCAAAATTTTGACAGTCCTCATAGCTTGTGGGACTGTCAAAATCCTGACAGTCCTAGTTTTATATAAAATTTCCAGTGGGTTAAAATTAGGACTGTCAAAATTTTGACAGTCCACATAGCTTGTGGGATTGTCAAAATTTTTACAGTCCTACTTTTATATATAAATATGCAGACAGTAGGTTAAAACTAGGACTGTCAAAATTTTGACAGTCCTGGTATACTGTTGGACTGTCAAAATTTTGACAGTCCTAGTTTTATATAAAAAAGTGCAGACAATGGGTTAAAACTAGGACTTTCATAATTTTGACAGTCCTGTTAGCTTGTGGAACTGTCCAGATTTTGACAGTCATACTTTTATATATATCACAGTGGGTTAAAACTAGGACTGTCAAAATTTTGACAGTCCTGTTTGTTTGTGGGACTGTCCAGATTTTGACAGTCCTAGTTTTATACAAAGAGTGGGTTAAAACTATCTATATAAATGTTGAAAAAGATACCAAAGTTCAACATACATGACTCATTGCATATCATACATGACTCATTGCACAACATACAGTTCAATATACAGTTCAACATACATGGCTCATTGCACAACATATAAAAATGATACAGAAGTATAAGATGTATCAATCGATTAGAATATCAAAGTAGTCATTTGGCAAGATTTTGGGATCCTCCATCTTCATCATCTTCTTATAGCCAGCAATTGCATCCGTGTAGGGTGTCGTCAATGCGATCGCTTCCTCCGGTGCGTGTTTATACCAAAGCGTAGAAGGTGGAGGAATAGGAGAATGACCGATCAACCTTGGGATGACAAAGTATTGTTCGACAAGCCCTATCGAACATAGATTGGATAGTCTGTGTTCGGCCGGGAGAGCGCACATTGAAAAGAAAGTATTGTTAATGTCTTGTGAGATAATTACAATATGTATCTTATACCTATTAGAGAATACGTATGCAGCAAGCGAGATATCCATGTAATGGTCTGGTCCGATAACTGTTTCCGTACAAGGTATGCTTGCCAACAAATCTCTAACAATTTCTTCGCCGAGTATCTGCCTATAGAAGGGTAGACGAGACTCCAACTCCTCGTACAGCTCTTCCCTAACCTGTCTTCATCCTGCTTTAACTGAATAGCCAAGATGTCTTGCGAGAGCATGATATCCACAATGGCCATCCTTAGGAACATCAACAATAGACCAAATAAAATCCTGTATCTCAAGTAGGAAATTTTGAATGTATAGACTATATGAATCAGAGAAGTTATCTAAATCCTCCGCCGTGACTGCATCGTTCATTTTCTGTTTCTTTCCCCTTCGAATAGTAATCTTACTCTTTTTCTGCGAAAATACCACACTTTTGATAACCGACTTTGACTCAACTTTCTCTAAATTGCGTTCAATATGTTCAAATAAGGATGGATCTCTTTTAGTTGACTCCATCTCCTTTTTTTTGCTCTACTCATTCTTGAGTGTGGTCTTCCCTTAGGAGTTCGAACAATAGATGTCTCTTGGAATCGAGTTATTGCCGGGACTACAATTTTTTGGATTTTGACCTCAATGAATCTTCTCTCCGGTTCCGATGCGATACACCACCTTGCGTGCAGGAGTTTCACTTGTGGCAAAGAAAAAAAATCATCGTGAACTTCCACCGTCGGTATTATCGACAGCTGTCTCCAACGTTGATCAACAACTTCTATTGGAATATATATAGATTGACGACGATATTCGTTAATCTCATGTGCACAAGGAAGGCCGAGTGAATGTCGATATGAACAACCGTAAACCTCGGGATCATAACCAACAAACTTTGACCTACCAATCTCCTCAAACAATAAGCCCAAGGCCTTGTGAGATACTACATGGATTAAACCATCCAAGAGGTGTTCATGCTTGTATTCATGCTTTGCAATATTGAGGCTCATCTCAAATGATGCTACAATCTCGTTCACCATAAAAATAATCATCAAATGAATCGATTGCCAAACAGAGACAAAATTATCGACCGATGACCGTAGATATCTTTTTAAACTTGAGTGTGATCCTTCGACCCGGTTCGTAGTGATTGTGCCATAATGCTTCACCATGTTCGTCCATGCTAAGACGAATTATTCTTTATGTGGTTCTAGCCAAGTATCTTTGATATAAGATATGCATGTCGGGTTACTCGTCTCCCACTTTTGTTTGAACATGTACCATGCTGTGTCATAGCTGTTTGTAGTACTTGCTTGCCATACAAGACTCCAATCACTGTAGAATTCTTCGAAGTGAAGCATATCGATTTTACCGTCCACATTTTTAAATTTTCTCTTGCATTGAGCTTGGATATTTCGATTTATATGCCAAGTGCATAGTAGTCTATGCACATGAGAAAATACAATATCTATAGCATTTATCAGCGCATATTCTCTGTCGGTAACAAAAATAGAGGGCTCTTTGTATCCTGTGTAAAGGGATTATAATTTTCTCAACGCCCAAGTGTAATCCTCTATTGTCTCTCTTCATAAAACAAAAAGCGACTGAAAATGTTTTTCCCGTAGACGTAAACCCAATAATATGAAAAAGAGGCATCTTGAACTTGTTGGTCTTATATGTACAATCAAGGGCCAACACGTCTGCGAAGGACCGAGCCAAGTGTGTGCAATCAGGATGAGCCCAAAACAATGAAAGGAGTTCATCATTTTGTGGATGTCTTCTATGGTACTTCACATAGTGATGCTTCCCAAGCAACTTCAATACTTGTTGCATCGCCATTCTTCCTTTCATACTATTATATTTTGCTCTCGCCAAACTATTATAGATCGTCCTCATGGTTGACTTGTTCCCATCTTCTTTTTGTCGCACGGTAGAATAAATTTGTTTGGGTGCAACTCCGGAAAGAAACAGTTCTTCAACCAACTTTCTCTCATCCTCCTTCAACCGTGCGACGTAGGCATGACCCGTAAGTGTCTCTAGAATAGGATGATTGTGTATTCCATTCTTAACTTCGATTATCCACTTTACATCTTCTACTTTTACAATCAACACCTTAAATGGACAACCATATTTTCTCGTCCCAACGTTTTTCTTGGGGATTTTTTTTTCAACAACACCCTTTTTTTTACTATGCTGCCTAAACACACCTCCTCTTTCGTAGCCCAGCTGTACATATTTTTGGCCCGGCCGAGATCTGATGGATCTTGCAATGACTATGTTATGTCGTCTTTCAACTTCTCTGCACCAATCTAATGCTTCTTCCTGGGATACAAATTGAATATCCGTTGAGAATACCTTCTCCACATCAACCCCAATAGCAGGATGTACCACAACATCTGTACGAGGTTGGTCCTATAACCAATATAAAATAATCTAAAAATTAATAACTTCAAATAATTGGCAGTTCAAATTAGGACTATCATAATATTTACAGACTAATGTATTGAGTAGACTGTAAAAAAATTTACAGTCTTTAAGATTCAGGACTGTCACTATTTTGACAGTCCACTTAGTATATAGGACTGTCAAAATTATAGGACTGTCGAATTATTGACAGTCCTATAGTTATATAGGACTGTCAAATTTTATACAGTCCTTACACGATGACTGTCGAAATAGGGTTGTCATTTTACGTACCGTACGTGCTTCGGAACAACCGATATGTTCTTCGGAAGGATCGAAGTGCATATTTAATGGATTGCATGATCTGACTTCTTCATCGAAGATAATTTCATGCATCGCTCCTACAATAGTCAAATAAAATTAAATATTTTTTTGACAATCGCAAAACTTATTCATCGTATGTTGTCGAAGACATACCGGAAGAATATTCGTTGGACAATCACCAAATCAGAATTTTCTTCCACTTGGGACCACAACTATCAAATTCCAAAGTTAGATTTAGATTTTTGGACTTGAGAGAATGAGATATTTCTTCATGTGAGGGTGAAAAACAAAGAAAAGAAATGAGTTTTACTTATACAGGTTGGTGTGGGCTATTCCTAAGTAATTTTGAGGAGTGACAAACTTGTAATTTTTGAAAAAATTTCAATAGCTAAATTGTGTAGTGCCTTTATCAACAGCCTTGATTTATTCTCACACAATAACACTTGGCTCGATATAAAAAAAAGTAACGAAGAAGAAGAAGCAATGGCGGAAGGGAAGAAGCTGGATACGAAGTGGGATACGTGTCTTGACATCGGCATCAAGCGAGTCGTCTACTCTTCGCTCGCCGGAGCCTTCGCTGGACTCCTCTTCTTCCGTGAGCCACCTCCCCTTTTCTATAAATTAGGGTTAGGGTTTCCTCTAACTCGTTCATATTCTTCTGTTTGGAAAACCTAAATATTATATACGCTTCGTCTGATATCTGTAATAATAAGAAGAAAATATTTATGGTGAAGAAGAAACGATGATTCATCTCAGTTTGTCCCTCCCTTTCGATTGCTTGATTGATGAGGACTACAGGTCGTCTTCCCGGCGGAATTTTCTGTTATCACTGCTCGGTCAAACCAACGTTAGCATGATGTTATCTTCTTTTTCTTTTTTTTTTGTGATGCAAATGATGTTATCTAGTTATTCAACATTCATACTTAGGTTGCGTTTGGTTCATTGCAATGTAATATTATCATAATAGAATGGATTTTGTAATGTAATAGAATTTCAATTACATTACCTTGTTTGGTTGGAACATGTAATCAAATTATCTGATGTAGTATCAATTACATTCAAATGTTTAATTTACCATGTAATATAATAAAATAAAAATTGTTACTTGTATCATTTTGACAAATATACCCCTTGACGTTTATATTTTCTGTTTTGGCCAACCTTACCATTTATAAAATAAAAAAATATTATTGTAGAAAAGTAAAAAAAAATTAGAAGAATTGTTTTTTTTTTAACATTTTAACATGTTAATATTTTTGAGAAAAATAAGAACTAAAAAAAAGTAATTTTGTGTGTGTAAGTTTTAAGTTGTGATGTAACTGGGATTATATGAGTTTTATGATGTAATTGATTTTAATAGAAAGTGATGTAATGTAATCAAGATTGTAATGACCCATTACATTACATCATAATTTTTTTTTTGTGTGTAACCAAACACCTGAACTAGATTTACAATGTACTGCCAATTACATTACATTGCCTAACCCTTCAAACCAAACACACCCTTAGTTGTTTTCTACATGATTTATAGCTATCATTGAGCATGTCGTTGCATGGATCGAGGGTTGATCTTCCGTTAAATTTGTTTGTAATTTGTAACCATTAAACTTACCGAGGTTGTATGTACTTGACCCAATCAAGGGCATTGCAAATTTATTCACAGACTAGGATGCATTGACACGGCACCTATTTTGGCACGTCGTAGTGTATTTTTCAGTGTATGTATCATGTCTGGTATATGTCCAACATGATGTGATGAGTGTCCGTGCTTCCTAGCTCATCGGCCTCACGTGCCACGATTTCTTGATGATGCCCTTATTGTTGGGACTATCTATTTTTTTATATTTAGTTTAAGTGGCGAGAATGTTTCTGGTGTTCTACATGACCATATAAGGGAGTAGATTAGTGGGGAAATTCATTTGAGAGTATAGATAAATGTCCTTCTTAGGAGGAGGGACAGTATTGTAATTGGAGTTGCTATGACTAAGGGGAGACCAAAGTGAACATGGGTTGGGATATAGAGAAGGAAACAGTAGTTGGTCATATTGGAAAGTAGATGGTTTTGTTTATACGGTAGTATAGGAAATGCTTGTAAATGTAAGGGACTGAGCTGGTCATTCATGGGTTTTTTATACTTGAAAATATTTGAAAGCAGGTTGATTTTTACTATAGTTCCCTTTTCTTGGTCAGGAAGTGTAAATTTGCCTAAGCTATTTTTATCACCATTCTGCAGCAATAGTCTATTCTCTTTTAGTATCCAAATTGGATTGCATGTGGAGTACAAGTTTCCCTTGGAAGTCTTGGATGAAAGATTGAACAAAATTATATGACCAAATTTCAATTTTCAACTTGGCAGTCTATTCTATTTTGTAGGAAAGATTATAACTGATGATAATTAAATCTACTTGATAACTCATGCTACATGAAACTGAGCCATTATGAGTTTCTTTACCGTAATACCTGTCATGTTTGTTGTATGAAGCCATCCACCAATTCATTTGACTGTTAGTTGGATTATAATAGGAGTTACTTTCGTTGACGAGATCCGTTGGGATTATATCTGCTAAAATTGTGATTTCAACCTTGTAGTAACTAATCCTTTTTGTTGATTTATTTCAATTATGCTTAACCAAGCTATACACAATGTCACATATAATCTCCTACATGTCTTTTCCCCTTTCTTTGACATGACACCTGAAAAACTGTATCCAATAGAATTGTGGCTTCCAAAGTATGTAGTAACTTGTCAGTCTCTTGATTAATCTCAATTATGGTTGTAGAAACTTTTACCTTCTGTCTTTATAGGGGTTAGTAGGTTCGATAACATCAAAAGTTATTTGCATAGGCCAAAGTGCACAATCTTCTTTTGCCTCCTTTTGTGCCTAAATATGAGCATGTCATATCCTCTTCTTTCTTAAATAACGATATTGTATGGAACTCTCCCGATTTACCCTCTCCCGATTTACCCTCTGTATAGACCTATACTTCTTTTTTCCATCATTGGTTGCCTTCTCTTTCCTTTCATGGAAGTTTGACCTCATGGCAACCTCTAAGAACTTCCAAATTAGTTTATCTTGTTTTGGCGTTTTGATGCCTTTAGCAGTTACTTTTTTGCTATTGTTTCCTTTTTGTTTGTCAGAAAGTGTAAAGTGTTGCCTAAGTTATACTTACTATCATTCTGCCTTGGGATAAGGTTTTCATCATCCCCATCATTGTTGTCTATTCCCCTTTAACATCCAAATTGTGTTACCTATAGACCAAAAGTTTACCGTGAGAAGTCTCAGATGAAGGTTGGAACAAGTTTGTATGACCAAATTTCAACTTGACACCTGATTCTGTACATTTTGTTTGGAAATATAGCTGATGTTGATGAAACCTACATGTGAATAAACCATTATCCTTCCTGCATGTAATACCAGTTTGGATTCCTTATACAAAGCTGTCCACCAATTGATTTCTTATAGCATGTTATTGACTATAGGAGTGCTCTTTTTTCGTCAAGATCCTTGAGAACTATATTTAAAATTTGTGGTTTCAACCTTGTAGTCACTTAACCCTTCTCTTGATTTATTTTGTTTAACCAAGCTATGCACCAATTTACTTCATCTTCTATAGGTGTTCTTTTCCCCTGTTTTGTCATGGAACCTGAGAAACTACATCTAGTAGAATTGTGCCTTTCAACCTTGTAGTAACTTGATCAATTTCAATTATTATTATTTTTGCTAAATTGCGACTAAATACCCTATACTTTCAGGTTTTTGCAAATAAATACTCTGAATTTTTTTTTATTAGCAACTAAATACCTTGAATTTTTCCGAGTTCTTCAAATGTTAAATATGACAGTAAAAAGACAAAAATACCCACCCTAACAAATTAAACAAAAGAAAAGAAAACATATCTGCAAAGAAATACCCCAACCCCGAACAAGGGTGGCGACGAGGCTAGGATTTTTTAATATTTTTTGACATTTAATTTTTTTAATAAAAAAAGAACTTATTACCACTATTAGGGGCAAAATAGTCTTAAAAACACAAACTGAAGGCAAGTATATCCGTCAAGTAACGGAAGGTAGCAACATGCTAACGGACCAATACTTCAGGGTATTTAGTTACCCAAAAAAAGTTCAGGGTATTTAGTTGCAATTTAGTCTATTTTGTTTCCCTTGTAAGAATAATAGTTTGCCTTGGTCATATAAATTCTTACCTTGTGTCCTCATAGTGCTGGTCGTTTTGATAACTTACATCTACCTTTTCATGGAAGTCTAATAACACCCAAGTTGGCGGTTCTTTTGTTGCTTTGTTGCTATTCATATGTATTTTTCTATCGATAAAGGGTCCTGCAAATGATCTTTATGATTTAACTGATCCTTGTATATATGATTGTTTTGTTATATAGGGAGCCCGACCACTCGATGGGCATCTGTAGCGTTTGGTGCTGGAGTTGGGATTGGAACAGCATACACTGAATGCTCATACATCTTTGATAGTTCTTATCCGAAGTTGTCTGCACCAAAGGTTTCTGCACCATAGGGTTGAGCTATGTCATCTGTGTCTCTCAAGTAATGTTTGATAAATTTATTTGTTTCATTTGAATGCATCAATATCATTGTTGTCGTAAATAAAATGACGTCGAAAAAATAATCTGTACTCGACGCAGAATTTATGCTTTTTGGTTGCATGAGTTTAAACTTTAAACTGCATAACAGAAAGGTAGGTCAACCGAACTGTCAACATGCTGTCCAGGTTTTATGGAATGATTCTCTCATGTCTGGTGGTGTAGCCAAGATTTTCATCTAGGGGGGTGCTACACTTACTATTTAAAAAATAATAAATTTCTACACTTTGGCAATGACCATACACGTCTTTCGGTGCAATCAGTTCGTGCCGAAATTGTCTGGGTCAACTGGACGATACCCAGTCGCTTTCTCGAATTGAGACTACCGACAGACAACCATGTATGAAAATATGTACATCAGTGCGTAGACATAGCATTACTATTATACTTTGTACAAGATATATTGTGAAAGAGGGAATATAATACCAAGAAAAAATATGATTTAGAAGTAGTACTTATAACAATATCGCGTTTGGAGGGATTGATTCCAATTGTATTGTACTTATAACAATATCGCCTTTGTCTTCAAAAACCCGGGGACGCACATCAGCCCCTCGGGTCCGGCTAGCTATGCCTCTACTCATGTCCACAGTTAACCTTGCTAGGAATTTTGCACCATAATATAGGGTTGGCTCAGGTGACTGCCTGCCGTAAAAGATGTTAATTCCTTTATGGAGCTTTCTTGTTGTCCATTGTCGGCCCCATTTTTGATAGGAGAACGCTTGGATGATGATGACTCAATGCAAAAGTTGCATAACATTTCTCCACCAATAATGCTGTTGGTTCTTCTCTTAAAGAAATACTAACTTAGTCATGTGTATTACTATATAAATATCTGTTGTTTGCATCTTGTGGAAATTGATCCAATTCTTTGAAATGGTTGAAGAAATCTTTCTTTTTAGGTCATTGTGTTTTTTTTTTATATTAACCAGGAGAAATGTTTGTATAGCTTAAAATATTTATAATATGTTTTAACTTATAAGTAGAACCTTCACTCCCATTTTTCTCTCAAACAACATTGACTAATGTAGTTGAATAATCAACTAATTTCAACAATAATTGAGTTTAGTTTGCAACCGCTGCTTTTTAATTAGGGTTAAAAATGTTGTTAGTATGCTTATTAAATTCTGTTAAAAGGCAATCTCTAGTGATTTGAGTGAGACAAGTCCATGTTTAATCTGCTACAGAGTGGAAAAAGCTCACTTTGCTCACCTTGGTCTCATCAGGATCAAGTGCATCAGGTGGATCCTGAGGTTGAAGGTTGACTCATCAAGCATCAGTTCAGTTTTCTTCGTATGCGTGATCCATTAGCAATAATTAGGATATAGGATCTCCAGATATGAAATAGAAATAAGTACTACCTGAAAGAAGAATGAATTGAACAAGCCTATGAGCGTGTACTGCATCATTATTGTTTGATGTTCTGAATTGGTGCTAATTTAGCATAAGAAAAACAATTTTGTTGGCCAAATGATGTAGACAGCAGGACATCAACTTTGCATTATCGGTGGTCGGAATTAATTCATGTATAGGCCCAAAGAGACCTTACATTTGCATGCTTTTACCATTCTGCATAACTGCAACATACTCAAAACATTTAAGACAAAAAGTGTGTTAGCTGGTAGGAATTTAGGTTTTTGTTCTACAGTTTATTTCATGTCACAAACTAGGTATGATAAATCTGTCTCCTTCCCATATCATGCATTGCATACCTTAATTTCTACTATCAGTTTACAGTATTTTTTTTTTAATAATTCCAGATGTTCTTCCCTTGTAACCATGAGGACCATATGTAGATTATAAATATTAAGAGTAAAAGCAAATGCAAAATTTTAGGAAATATATGACATGTTTATTAAGGCTTGGTCTGGGTTTGTTGCTGCTTTCAAAAAGCTAAAACAGAAGCAGCTTTTCACAGCAGGTGGGAGGATGCTGTCAAAAGCTGCCCGAAACTTCTCAAAAAATATTTGAGAAGCTGTTGTTACCAAACAGCCTTGGACTGCTTTCCAAGAAAAAAAACACATAAGTAGCCTAAGTGAAGTAACGCTCAAAATACAGTGAGGAACTTACGAACATGGCTGACTTTCTGATTTTAATGCTTCAGTGTTATGTTTAGAACTCGTCTTTTGGTTATATTGCGTAGTTATTGTCAAATAAAAATGTGATTTATGTATCCTTCATCTCTCAGCACCAGAACCACCAAAAGATTGTTTTTTTGGGTGGGAGTTGGGTATCAGAGTCCTGTTTTTTTGGGTGGGAGTTGGGTATCAGAGTCCCGACTTTTACTCTATTTGTTCATTCTTGCATAGATAGATCTTATATCATATTATAAGGCCTTTGTTAGACAAGAGGATTCTCTCATTCCTCCCCTGGCTGGTGGGAACAAGTTGAATGTATGCCTTTTTGATCTTTTATGAAAAATAACACTAGGTAACCATAAATATTTATTTGAATTTTCTATCAGTTGGTTGGGTTCTCAAAATTTTCTTATTCTTCAAGTGAAAGTAACATGGTTATTTCTCTAATTTCTTTGTTAAGTTTTAACCTGAAGCCTTCTCTATCTCTTTGATTTGAAATTTCTATCAGCTGGTTGGGTCCTCAAATTTATTTTTTATTGGAAAACAATGTAGTATTTTTTTGTAAGTTCTTTGCTAAGATTGCTTCCTGAAGTCAAAAATAATAAATGCTTTATTTAGACTTCTAAGAGAATCTCCAAATATTTTACTGTCCCTTATGATGTATTCTTTTTTTTCTTTTTTTGAAGAGGTTGTGGAACACTGTCTCTGTCTGATGGCTTTTTTTCGTTTTACTGAAGTGAAAATACAATGCTTTCTCTGCCTTAGTACTCCAAAAACACAGTCAATATCAGGAAAAATATATTGTCCTGTGCAGAACAGATAGGAGTACGATAAGACATGACAACATCGACACAACAGTGATTTTGGTGTGATCTAGTGTATTTTGTATTGGCCTTATATTATCTCAAAAAAAGAAGCGTCTTTCAAGGAATGGTTAGATAAGGGGAAATCTTGCTTCCAGTCCTAAAATGATTCATCTCTGTGTGGTATATATGCTCATTGTCAGAATAAGAGCAAACCTGCAAACATCAAAAGATCTGAATTACTATTTTGCATATTTGTAACTTGATCCTGACTGCTACAATTATATTTGCAAGAATCTCACATGCTCTTCCCAACTTCCCATTATATTGGAAGTCATTCCTATTGTGTAAAAAAGTTTTCATGATGCTTTATCTTCTCTTTTTAATTATGATGTTTTTATGTTTATATGGTGGAAGGTTCACTAAGAAATTTACTATTTTATTTCAGGATGGACAAGCGTAAATGTTGCCGAGGTGAACAGAATACAATGCTGTTACTTCTTATATTTCTTCTCATAACCTCCAGTAAATTTCAGCGATTGCAGTCTTTATTCCCTCACTTGGATGAGTTTACATTGCCATCAAAACATGTCTGATAGACCTTATTTCTTATCTTGTGCTTATGTTTCGAGTCTTTTGACCTGACAAAACACAAATAATAAATGTTATCATATTCGTCTTCTTTACTTGGCAATGTGTGATATGGACATGTTGAGAGTTTTGATAGTTTGATCTTCTTACTCCTGAACTTAAGTACACATGTGACAATTATACATATCGTCCATCCAGTTTGTATATATGGTTGGGATGACTAACTCAAGATTTTTCTGCAAGGAGCGTTGTTGTTGATGTCGTCGTTGTGTTACTAAATTTTTTATACAATTGGATTACCTACTCTCCACGACTCCATCAATAGTCACCCGTTATTATTTGGATTCACCTGGTGAACAATAGATCACTGTTTATAAACAAGTTGTAAACAATATATAGCTCCACTTTGGAGACCCTTAGCCTTGAGAAAATCCAGAAAGATGTCCAATACAGCTGGGTAAATGCAAGAAACCCTTCTCTTCGGGAAAGCATTCTTCTGCCACTCAAAATAAAGTGCAACAGGGTTTGGAATATGCTCCTTGTTTCTTTTGGGCCTTTTTACTCTTGATAATTACAAGTTTGTCATTCCTAAAATTTGCTTAGGGCTGTCCATACCAATCTATATAAGTTACAACCATTTGCTCAAGTCCCAAAACATGAGAAAAATCTAAAATCTGGTTCCATCATTCTCTCAAGTTCCAAAACCTAAACCTAGGAATTGGATTGTTGTGGTCCCAAGTGGAACAAAATTCAGACTTGGAAGAATTTTTTTCTTCTTAAATTCGGTATATTTTCGATAACATACGATGAAATTAGTTTCTCAAGCATTCGATTTATCACCTTATTTTTCATATTTATTCGACCATTATAGGAGTCATGCACGAAATTATCTTCGACGAAGAAATTGGATCATGTAATCCATTAAATCTGCACTCCGCTCCTTCTGAAGAACACCCTGGTTGTTCTGAAGGACATTCGGTACGCGAAATGACAACCATATTTCGACGTTGATCGTGTTAGGACTGTCTAAATTATGACAGTCCTATATAAATATAGGACTCATAATCTATATAGTCCTAATATACTGAGTGGACTGTCATAATTTCTACAGTCCTGATTTGGACAGTCATATTATCTTCAGAACTGTAGAACTATTGACAGTTCATTAAGTACATAGGTCTGTATAAATTATGACAGTCCTAATTTGGACAGCCAATAATTTACAAGTTATTAATTTTTGATTTATTTTATATTGGTTATAGGACCTATATTGTACAGATGTTGTGGTACATCCTGCTATTGGGTTTCATGTGGATAATGTATTCTCAACGGATATTCGCTTTGCATCTCATGAAAAATTATTAAATTGGTGCAGCGAAGTTGGAAGACAAGATAACATAGTCATTGTTATTGCAAGATCGATCAGATCTCGACCGGGCAAGAAATATTTAGAGCTGGATTGTGAAAGAGGCGGTGTGTTTAGGCATCATGGGAAGGAAAAATCAGTTGTTGACAAAAAAGTTCCTAAGAAAAACGTCGGGACAAAAAAATGTGGTGGTCCATTTAAGGTGTTGATTGTAAACGTAGAAGATGTGAAGTGGATAGTCAAAGTCAAGAATGAAAAACACAATAATCCTAGTACAAAGACACTTACGGGTCATGCCTACGTGATACGGTTGAACAAGGATGAGAGAAAGTTGGTTGAAGAATTGTCTCTTTTTAGAGTTGCACCCAAACAATTGTTTTCTTCCGTGCGACAAAAAGATGATGAGAACGATCTACAATACTTTAACTATGAGGACGATCTACAATACTTTAACGAGAGCAAAATGTAATAGTATGAAAGGAAGAATGGCGATGCAACAAGTATTGAAGTTGCTTGGCGAGCATCACTATGTGGAGTACCATAGAAGACATCCAGAAAATAATGAACTCCTTTTATTATTTTGGGCTCATCCTGATTGCACACATTTGGCCAGGTCCTTCGCAGACGTATTGGCCCTTGATTGTACATATAATACTAACAAGTTCAATATGCCTCTTTTTTTCACATTGTCGGGTTTACATCTGGAAAAATTATTTTCAGTCGCTTTTTGTTATGAAGAATGAGACAGTTGAGGATTACACCTGGACGTTGAGGAAACTACAATCCCTTTTACACATGATACAAAGAGTCCTATATTTTTTTTACCGACAGAGAATATATCCTGATAAATGCTATAAATATCGTATTTTCTCACGTGCATAGACTACTATGCACTTGGCATATAAATCGGAATATCCAAGCTCAATGTAAGAGCAAATTTGAAAAGGTGGATGGTATTAACATGCTTCGCTTCGAGAAATTCTACAGCGACTTGAATCTTGTATGGCGAGCAAGTACCAAAGACAGCTACAACACAGCATGATACATATTCAACAGAAGTGGGAGACGAGTAACCCGACATGCATTTCTTATATCAACGATACTTTGCTAGAACCACAAAGAATATTTCGTCATAGCATGGACAAACATGGTAAAGCATTATGGCACAATCACTACCAACCGGGTCGAAGGATCACACTCAAGTTTGAAAAGCCATCTATGGTCATCGGTCGGTAATTTTGTCTCCGTTTGGCAATCAATTCATTTGATGACTATTTTAACGCTGAACGAGATTGTAGCATCATTTGAGATGAGTCTCAATATTGTAAAGCATGAATATAAGCATGAAGACCTCTTGGATGCTTTAATCCATGTAATATCTCACAAGTCATTGGGCTTATTGTTTGAGGAGATTGGTAGGTAGAAGTTCGTTGGTTTTGATCCCGAGATTTGCGGTTGTTTATATCGACATTCGCTCGGCCTTCCTTGTGCACATGAGATTAACGAATATCGCCATCAATCTATACCTATTCCAATAGATGTTGTTGATCAACGTTGGAGACAGTTGTCGATCATGCCGACGGTGAAATGTCACGATGATTTCTTTTCTTTGCCACAAGTGAAACTCCTTCACGCAAGATGGTGTGTCGTACCGGAACCGGAGAGGAAATTGATTGAGGTTAAAATCCAAGAACTTGCTAGCCCGGCAACTACTCGATTGCAAGTGCCATATATTGTTAGAGCTCCTAAGGGAAGACCACATTCAAGAATCAATATAGCACAAAAAAATAAGTTTGAGTCAACTAAAAGAGATACATCCTTGTTTGAGCATATTGAACGCAATTTAGAGCAAGCTGAGTCAACGTCGGTTGTTGAAAGTGTGGTAATTTCGAAGAGGAAGAGTAAGCTGAATGTTCGAAGGAAGAAACATTAAACGAATGATGCAGTCACGGCCGATGATTCATACGGTATATAAATTCATCATTTTCTACCTGAGATACGAAATTTTATTTGGTCTATTGTTAATGTTCCTAAGGATGGCCATTGTGGATTTCATGTACTTGCAAGACATCTTGGCTATTCCGTTGAAGACAGATGGAGACAAGTTAGGGAAGAGTTGTACGAGGAGTTGGAGTCTCGTCTTCCCTTCTAGAGGCAGATACTCGGCGAAAAAAATATTGGAGATTTATAGGCAATCATACCTTGTACTGATATTGTTATCGGACCAGACCATTACATGCATGGATGTCCCGTCGGCTGCATACGTATTCTCTAATAGGTATAAGATACCTATTGTAATTATCTCAGATGGCATTAACAATACTTTCTTTCAAATGTGCGCTCTGTCGGCCGAACACAGACTATCCAACCTATGTTCGATAGGGATTATCGAAAAATACTTTGTCATCTCAAGGTTGATCGGTCATTCTCCAATTCCTCCACCTGCTACGCTTTGGTATAAACGCGCACCGGTCGAAGCGATCGCCTGGACGATACCTTACATGGATGCAATAGATGTCTATAAGAAGATGATGAAGATGGAGGATCCCAAAATCGTAGTAAAGGACTATTATGATATTGTAATCGACTGATACATCTTACACTTTTGTATCATTTTGTACTTTTGTACGCAATAGATATGACATATAATCGTAGTCGGACAATATTTTGTACTTTTGTATCATGACAGTGCAATATATAGTGACTATCAAAGAAATAAAATAATTCATTTTGTACTTTTGCCTGTATGTTGTGCCATGAGTCATGTCTTTTGAACTTTTTTAATGTATGTTGAAAGAAATATAGTAAAAACTAGGACTGTCAAAATTTTGACAGTCCAAAATGCTATTAGGACTGTAAAAATCTTGACAATCCTGGTTTTAATTATGTCTTTCATCAAATATATAAAAGTTTCAGTCAAATCTAGGACTATCAAAATTTTGACAGTCTTAAATGCTATTAGTACTGTCAAAATCTTGACAGTCCTAGTTTTAATTTTCTGTCCTTCATCATATATATAAAAGTTTCAGTCGCGATACAAGTCTCT
Organism: Iris macrosiphon; assembly: GCA_036927795.1. Lineage (NCBI taxonomy): Eukaryota > Viridiplantae > Streptophyta > Magnoliopsida > Asparagales > Iridaceae > Iris > Iris macrosiphon. Next base: position 149,949,374 of record JAYESA010000016.1, read on the forward strand.
TTGGTAAAGCCAAAGTAGACAATCAAGGTCGCTTTTGACAGCAGGCCTATCACTGCCTTTTAAAGTTCCAGTCAAAACTAGGACTGTCAACAATTTGACAGTCCTAATAGCAACTAGAACTGTCAAAATTTTGACAGTCCTAAATGCTATTAGGACTGTCAAAATCTTGACAATCCTAGTTTTAATTTCATGTCCTTCATCATATATATAAAAGTTTCAATCAAAACTAGGACTGTCAACAATTTGACAGTCGTAATAGAAACTAGGACTGTTAATATTTTGACAGTCCTAAATACTATTAGGACTGTCAAAATCTTGACAGTCCTACTTTTAATTCCTTGTCATTTATCATATATATAAAAGTTCCACTAAGAACTAGGACTATCAAGATTTTGACAGTCCTAAATGCTATTAGGACTGTCAAAAAATTGACAGTCCTAGTTTTTATTCCCAATATTAGGTGTCTTTGAACAAACTAATTTTTTACCAACATAAAAGAACAAATATAAGATGTTCCAAATGTAAGATGCAAAAAATGTTAGATTCTCAAAATGTAGCAAAATACTCGAAACACAAAGTTACATTCAACGTAAAAGTTTAAAATGTCAAAGTTACAACCAAAATTTTAAGCTTGCTAACAAAGTTCGACAACGCCCACATGAATTGAAACATGGCCTAAACTTCATGTCGCCTCTTTGTACGCTGCTCCCTATTATCCAAGAAAGAAAAATCATCAGTGTTGTCGATGTGCTGTAGCTCATCATTGATTTTCATATAATTCTGACCCTGACAACTGACGATACTCCTTCCCAACTTCTTCGCTTTCCTAGCCTATTGATGACAATACAGAAAATTTGTTAGGTTATAAACATTTACAAACCTTCAAAGTGAACAATTTATCCCTTACCATCTTAACCAATGCAGTATACAAGACTGATTTGGTGGAAAGATCTGCTAGTACGCGCACGATATCGCCTATGCGTTTGAACAACGTAGGTAATCCGACACCGGCGTAGTAGGCGATGTAGTCGTCGCTACAATATGTCATATTAACTGTCGCTTCTCGTTCAGATTCTCTAATAACGTGACGTTGCCACTCACTGAAGAAGTCCGAGACCCAGTTGAACGTCGTAGGAATATAATTTAGGGGTTTTGTACCTCTCAGAGCGCTTATCATTTTTAATGTGCGCTTCGGTACTGTTTGTACGTAGCCAAACTGGCGGAGCACTCTATCAGGCATATAAGGCTCCTCGATTTCATGGCAACTTAACAGACCATGATATAAAGCGACTGGTTGCAATGAACGACTACTCTGTCGCAAATTCCGATAGGGATTCCAAACTATCTGCAACGCATGAAATTGAGCATAACGTAATTTAGTAAATTATTACCAAACTAAAAATTAAAAATAAATTTAACATTCACCTCATCTACCATCATATCTTCAAGTGCATTTCGTAGGGTGGATAATGTGTGTGGACGTTTGGCATCTTCCTTAGTTAGCGTCCATCTGCACATTATAGGAAGGTGCTCATCATATCCTCGATTAAATTTAGCCCGCTTTGTCACGCCCCAATCTCCCGCAAGCTCGATAGTCCCCGCTGAACGTGAATCACCACGTTTACAACTCTCCCGCAGGACCATCGTTCTCATCGAGACGTGATGCCGTACGAGCCTGGAGTTGCGCTCGTACAAGGCGATGTTGTCAAACACCAAATGTTATCATTGAAACAACTAAGTTGCAGCGGAAGTCAAGTATTGTGTACCAAGCACACAATCAGAGTAATACGCAGTGAAGCTCACGATAGGGTCAAATGAAATGCCTCATCGAAGACAAGGCCACGAAGGCGATGAAATACTCTTGCTCTTTTCTCTAGCCCACAAGGTACTTACAGTTCATGCATCATGTCCCGTATATCCAAGCAGTGCCACTACGTCTGCGTACCTGAAATAATGCCCACAAACGTGGGTCAGTACACAACCGTACTGGTGAGCGGGGTAACCCACTCGCCTAAGCCGACACTAAGTAAAAAAATAGTGAATGCAAACAGTTATATGGTGATCTTTCTAGTTGAATCCTAGATTCATTTCATGGCATAGGGATGGCATGTTAAGGAAAGCTGTAAAGCAGTTTAAGCATGCAAGCACTCAACTCAAACCAAACGACAAGCAAATATATAAGCAACTCGAGGGAAACTAGCATGCAAACCGTCCTGCTCAAGTCCAAGCAACACGATAACATGTCGAACCATCAACCAAGCCTCAATATCCATCCTCAACCAACACTTACAATCCAAATCTCACAGTGCACACTCTTGCCGAGGCAAGGTGGCCGCGCCTACACGAAAGCCAAACCAACAAAAGAAAAGCAAGCCAACACTATACTATATGAAGTCACTGGCCAAGCCATAAAGGACTTTGATCGGACTGATCAAATGCGGTTCTCCTCGAAACAGCGCTAAGTAGCTAACCCACCTGGATCGATTCCAACCGCTGGCACCGCGCCCAAGACGCGTTACCCAATTGTCTCCTCCATGGCCGAACGGTCCCGGTGCCCCGGAGTACCCGTTCGAGGAGACCAAACCCTGTGTAATACAGGTTGTCCGTGACATGCAGACACCAAGTAGGTATGACGAGAGGATCGAACATTCTTGCCCCACCAAGCGATCCTAGACTCGTTCCGCCAATAATCCAACCAACACATCCATAACCATTCTTCCAACATATAGCCCAAGGCACCATTCACAAGTTATTCCCATAGGCACAATGCCTCTTCTCAACACAATATTTCCAATGGTGCAACACCCATGCTCAAAGCTAACCCATGGCACAATGCCGTTTCAGTGGCACAATGCCCCATTCGTGGCACGATGCCCCATCAAGCGGCACAACACCCTCGCCGATGCAGTTGTTCGATTTTGAACCATAACTGCTCGCTTTGCAAGACAAAGCGACCAAGTGATACCTGTGCACGGATGCACGCTCGCTCGCCCAAATCTCAATGTTCCCAATCACTCAATGCATCATTCCAGCTGTCCAAGCATAATCCCAAGTATTCAACCAACTGCCTCAAATGTAATATTCCAACTCTAGCTCCAACTATCCAACGCATAAACCAAATCAAGCCACAATCCTACCAAGCTAATGGCGTACACTCTATGCACCCCTCAGTGTAGTGATTCCCAATGTTTCAGCCCAAGTGTTTTAAGCCTTTTACGTGTTTCCATATTATTAGGCATGAAGGAGTAGAGGAGAAGGGAAAGAGCCCACTCACAATGATTGATCCCGTTAGGCATCCTGTCCTGCCGATACGGCCAATCCCTTGAACCCGTGGTCCGATGCAAGCGCGATCTACTCAACTGGTATGACCGTGCGAGCAGGCCGTGCTCTACAAATCATCCGACCGATCGGACTAAGGAAGATGGCATTATCATTCCAACTCAGCTATCTCAGTACTGCTCTGAACGAACACATGATTTCCATCGAACCCGCTAGCTATCTGCACATGAAACAACTCAATCAATACTTATTTCCAAAATCTAACAAATCAAATGGAACCAGCATTTGTTTCATTCAATCCGACTCAGCGTAACGCACCGTACGGTTGCGGGGCGTTACATAATATACCACTTAGAATCAGGTTCGTCCACGAACCGTGCTGGTACTCATTCCTATCACATGCTACAATCCAATTCCATGGATCTGCTCTATGCAACTCACATATTCACGATTCTAACTCAACATCTCGCTCTGTTGAATGCTCGTACAAATTCTATATTCCTACATCCTCCTTGCAGCTCAATACGAATTCCTCGTATCGCTTAGTTTTGGATCGATACACATATTTAAGGCGTCCCTAAAATATATGTATTTCAGCCGAGCTTTGCGATAGCAAATTTGAACAAGTTACAAGGGTATCTTTATGTCCGAGGCATCCATTAGCTTCACTCCCAAATCGAACCAATCCTGATTTCCATTCCAACATATTCGCTTGAGCACTATTCTCAATATGATGATTTTTCACCGACTCAATCAGTTCTTGTTCCAACTCAATCCGAATCCGCACTAGCAACATCTCCAAATATATCTCATGCACCGAACGATCAACTCAACTGATACTACCCCAGCTAGGCGACTTACCCAAATATCAAACTTTGGTTAGATCAGCTCAACCAAACATCTCTTCCATCAAATCTCAATACCTCGCTGGGTGAACATCTATATTGAGGTTCGTGTGATCCACGAAGATCTCACCGCCACGCCAAAGGGATAATGTTGCCACGATTTCAACGTGGACACACTCGCCACAATTCCTAGGTTGCGCATGGAATAGTTCTTCGCGCTGCTTCCACTGCCTCGAAGCATAGGATATCACCTTCGCCTTCCGAATGAGCACGCTTCCCAGACTAAGTTTTGAGACATCTTGTAAATCTGAAGCACATCTGTCCCTTCCAGTATTCGCAAATATTTGATTTGAACGAGCCGCCACAGTCGTCCATTCATATAAATGCTATTTCCTTCCAGAGTACGATGAGTCAGAGGCGATGCCATCTACAAAAATCTGTGACTCTGAATCTCATCAGTTGACTTAGGCCAATCCCACAAACGTTTCGGTCTTCCGGCTGCATCTTCAGCTGAAGGCTATCCCAAGGATCTCTCCAATCCAACACTCAGTCAATAAGCCAAATCTCATTGCTCACATCTGCCCTCAACGCATTCCCAAATACGCCGCCTCAAGGGTCTTTCTATGGGTCTACCATATTCATATCCGATTCAGCGGGCAAGTCGCTAGGGTCAGCTGTCCCGAAGCTACGCTCGATAATTGTAATCATCACGATGGACAGTTACTATGAACCATGCTATATCTCATCTGCAAATTCGAATCAAAATCCAACCATTCTATCCGAGCGAACTTTCAAATCCGAGCAATTCATGCACTACCTTTGCTGATCTATCAACCAATGCCGCTTAACCACCTAGAGTCTTGCTATCTATCCGAGCCACAATTCGAGAACTGTGCTCGTTTGAAACCGTCTTCCATCAATCCGTCGTTATGCCCTGAATCCATCAAATTTTCTGAACTGCCATGTTCGTCTTCTCGCACTACCACTGCAATGATTTCCGAAACTCAAGACTTGCTCCAATTCTTATCCCCTTGCCGCATTCTACAATGCACGTCCAACTTGCTCAAACCGCATAGTGATTTGCTCCGACGTTGCTCCCAAGTTTAGCTATCTTCAAAAGTCTGTCCGCCACAAATTCTTGCCTTTAGTTGTTGCCTCAATCCGTCCACGTCTTCCGGAGAATCCGTCTACCATTGTTGCACTAGCTTGCCCAAAATTCTACTTCCGCTAAACCTGAGTCAACTTCTCGAGCAGCAATATCCAAAATCCTTCCAGACCGTTCAAGTCCATCGCATTGTCCCTCCAAACCAAGATCGTGTTTCATTGCTCAACCAACATCTCAAATGTGTTGCCCAAAATCGTAGTCCGTGCTCGCTATCCTTCGATTCACCCATCGCTTCGCTCAAGCGTATCCCAACTGTTCATTCCGATCTCGTCCATCTCTTATGCTCAATGATACTTCCATTTGCACTAGTCCGTTCTCGATATGCTCAACTCAATATTCGCTTGCTCCATTATTATTCTTTCCAACACAATCGACTTGCACCAACCAACTTATATTTCTGTTACTCGAGTTCGTTCAGGCAATTTCCATTGATGTCCAACCAAAATATTTCAATTTCTTGCTCAATATGTGGTATCCCATATACCACTCCGAATCAAGTCGCTACTCGCATTACGATTTCCTTGCACTGGATCCAAGATCCGTCCGAACCCTCCAAAATGTGTGATCATGCCTTTCCCAACTCAAGTCTGACACAAAACTCAGGCAATGCTTGAATTATCCAAATATTTCCATCAATCTTATTATGCAACTCGTGCTATGTTCCATTCTCAATGCTTGCAGCTATTCTCAAACCGTCTGATACATTCGCAATACGAGCAACTCGTGCAACGATCTCTCTTCCAAGTGATCCAACCCAATACCCAACTGTCTCACACATTTGCCGTACGAGCAACTCGTGCAAACTATCCTGATATTCCCAAGCCAAACTCAAACCTGCCCAACCGATGCGCCACAGCCAAAATTCTAACTTCTATCCAACACAGTCGCTACACGAGCAACTCGTGCAACGATCCATTCTCATCAAATGCTTCTACTCACAACATGCCGCATAACCAATCTCGTATGCCAACCAACTGATCCACTGATGCAATCAGAAACTCCCTGAACGACAAGCCAAGCCAACCCAACGAAAGCTCTCAACTTGTTGCACAAATGCAACAACGCCACCCAACTTGCTGCACGAATGCAACAACGCCTAACGAGGCTAAGCGATCCTACGAAAACTAACCAAGGCAACACAACCAAGAATAAAATGCAGCCACAACCAGCAATAAATAGACTTATTGCATGAAACATCCAATGCGGCACTGAGTAGAGTCAAGAGCTAGATGACACACGGAAGCTATTTAGAGTTTGTGATGAAGCGAAGGACCAAGTCCGAGAAAATGAACCAGGCGCTCTGATACCAATTTGTCACGCCCCAATCTCCCGCAAGCTCGATAGTCCTCGCTGAACGTGAATCACCACGTTTACAGCTCTCCCGCAGGACCATCGTTCTCATCGAGACGTGATGCCGTACGAGCCTGGAGTTGCGCTCGTACAAGGCGATGTTGTCAAACACCAAATGTTATCATTGAAATAACCAAGTTGCAGCGGAAGTCAAGTATTGTGTACCAAGCACACAATCAGAGTAATACGCAGTGAAGCTCACGATAGGGTCAAATGAAATGCCTCATCGAAGACAAGGCCACGAAGGCGATGAAATACTCTTGCTCTTTTCTCTAGCCCACAAGGTACTTACAGTTCATACATCATGTCCCGTATATCCAAGCAGCGCCACTACGCCTGCATACCTGAAATAATGCCCACAAACGTGAGTCAGTACACAACCGTACTGGTGAGCGGGGTAACCCACTCGCCTAAGCCGACACTAAGTAAAAAAATAGTGAATGCAAACAGTTATATGGTGATCTTTCTAGTTGAATCCTAGATTCATTTCATGGCATAGGGATGACATGTTAAGGAAAGCTGTAAAGCAGTTTAAGCATGCAAGCACTCAACTCAAACCAAACGACAAGCAAATATATAAGCAACTCGAAGGAAACTAGCATGCAAACCGTCCTGCTCAAGTCCAAGCAACACGATAACATGTCGAACCATCAACCAAGCCTCAATATCCATCCTCAACCAACACTTACAATCCAAATCTCACAGTGCACACTCTTGCCGAGGCAAGGTGGCCGCGCCTACACGAAAGCCAAACCAACAAAAGAAAAGCAAGCCAACACTATACTATATGAAGTCACTGGCCAAGCCATAAAGGACTTTGATCGGACTGATCAAATGCGGTTCTCCTCGAAATAGTGCTAAGTAGCTAACCCACCTGGATCGATTCCAACCGCTGGCACCGCGCCCAAGACGCGTTACCCAATTGTCTCCTCCATGGCCGAACGGTCCCGGTGCCCCGGAGTACCCGTTCGAGGAGACCAAACCCTGTGCAATACAGGTTGTCCGTGACATGCTGACACCAAGTAGGTATGACGAGAGGATCAAACATTCTCGCCCCACCAAGCGATCCTAGACTCGTTCCGCCAATAATCCAACCAACACATCCATAACCATTCTTCCAACATATAGCCCAAGGCACCATTCACAAGTTATTCCCATAGGCACAATGCCTCTTCTCAACACAGTATTTCCAATGGTGCAACACCCATGCTCAAAGCTAACCCATGGCACAATGCCGTTTCAGTGGCACAATGCCCCATTCGTGGCACGATGCCCCATCAAGCGGCACAACACCCTCGCCGATGCAGTTGTTCGGTTTTGAACCATAACTGCTCGCTTTGCAAGACAAAGCGACCAAGTGATACCTGTGCACGGATGCACGCTCGCTCGCCCAAATCTCAATGTTCCCAATCACTTAATGCATCATTCCAGCTGTCCAAGCATAATCCCAAGTATTCAACCAACTGCCTCAAATGTAATATTCCAACTCTAGCTCCAACTATCCAACGCATAAACCAAATCAAGCCACAATCCTACCAAGCTAATGGCGTACACTCTATGCACGCCTCAGTGTAGTGATTCCCAATGTTTCAGCCCAAGTGTTTCAAGCCTTTTACGTGTTTCCATATTATTAGGCATGAAGGAGTAGAGGAGAAGGGAAAGAGCCCACTCACAATGATTGATCCCGTTAGGCATCCTGTCCTGCCGATACGGCCAATCCCTTGAACCCGTGGTCCGATGCAAGCGCGATCTACTCAACTGGTATGACCGTGCGAGCAGGCCGTGCTCTACAAATTATCCGACCGATCGGACTAAGGAAGATGGCATTATCATTCCAACTCAGCTATCTCAGTACTGCTCTGAACGAACACCTGATTTCCATCGAACCCGCTAGCCATCTGCACATGAAACAACTCAATCAATACTTATTTCCAAAATCCAACAAATCAAATGGAACCAGCATTTGTTTCATTCAATCCGACTCAGCGTAACGCACCGTACGGTTGCGGGGCGTTACACGCTTCAGGGTTGAAAAGTGCTTGTATATCCATGCCTGCACGTACACTACAATAGTCAAAAAATTTACAACATAATTTTGTATTATGTATACAAGTAGACAAAGATATATCTTTACATGGAGTAGAGTCTGGCATCCGGATATTGTCTTGGAACCTTCGTGGGATGTCGCACCAAGCTCGAGGTAAAGATATGTTAGTATACCGCTTCTCCAAGAGATTTCTTCCACTGTGTCTGTGTCGTCAAAATTCAAGAGATATTTAGCATGTATCGACGTTCCGGACTTATCCGAAATATCGACAGCCCCTAAGATGAACTGCATATATCCACGGGCCACCATATCGACATTATCACCTTCGGTGTCTGTATCATCGAATGTCTCCTCCAAATATTTTAAAGAAAATTCGTACGACTTCTTGAAGTCTTGAAGGATTGTAAAACTCGTCGCATCAACTCTGAGACAGTTTGATACATAATCCACGATATTATCATAAAAGTTTATGCTCAATTCGTCAAAAGTGTGATTTATCGTGACTCGACCATCAACCCTAAGTCCCAATATATGATGGACGTCATCCACGGTAATCGTCAACTCCCCTTTTGGGAGATAGAAAGTGTTGGTTTCTGGATGCCATCGTTCTACAAATGCTGATATGAGTGCATTGTCCACCGTCGTATTTTGTAAACCGATGGATTGATTTTAGCCATGACGTCGTCTACGAAAAATTCAAACCCCCATGTATTGCACTTTTTATCGGGGTTGATCATCGTTAACATACGAAAATACTCCTGAAAAGTAAACAATTGGATGGACTTAGAACTATATATAAAATATAGTTATCTATAAATAATTAAAATTATCATAAGTTATCATAATGTAATGTACTTACCGGATTGTTCCATATTTGGTATGCAATATGGTTCTCGATCGACGGGAACATAGAGCAACCGTTTGGACGAGTCTCGACTGGACTATCTGGCTGCTAAGAAGATCCTGAACCATCAGTTTGCTGGTTTCGGAGGGTTGGTGGACGAGTCTCGACTGGACTATCTGGTTGCTGAGAAGGTCCCGAACCACCAGTTGGCCGATTTTGGACGGTTGGTATGTTTTTATCGGAGGAGGAAGAAAAACCAGAAGTACTAGGAGCACGTCTCTTCGAACTAGTTATAGTCTTCTTCAGTCGACGTTTCCTAACTTGAGGGGGTGCCTCGGGGTCGACGATAGTGATGGTTATCTCAACATCACGCTCAACATTGCGTTCCTTACGCATCGACGCAGTGGACCGTCTTCTTATGATACCTTCATCCTCAAGGTCCTTCTGGGGGTCGTGGCTATAAAACAAACAAGATATACATTTAACTGTCCAAAAGTAATTGAACAATCAAGACTGTAGAAATTTTTACAGTCATGTATGTATATAGGACTATTGATATCTCTACAGTCCTCTATACATAAAGGACTGCTGATACTTCAACAGTCCAAAATATATATAAGACTGTAGAAAATTCTACAGTCCAGCCTATTTCGGTCCCGACCGTTCGACGAAATTCGAACATCCATACCCTAAATTAGGGTTCGAGACTCCAGAAATACGTCGATACTACATCCAAAACCTATTTTAGCTCATTACACTACAATTTTAAGCCATTAACGAAGATTGAAAAGAAAAAATTTCAAATTTTTTTGAAATGCAATGAAAAATAAAAAATTAGAGAGGGAGGAGGAGGAAGAAGAATTGTACCTTGATTTTTTCGAGGGTTTGGGAGCTATCGATTAATGGCTGAAATTGGAGGAGATGGAGATTGCAAAATTGTAGGTCTTCAAATGGAAGGAGTGGAGGAGGAGGGCTCCGGCCAAGTGCAGCGGTGATAGAGGTCAGGGGGGTTTGGGTGTGGGGTTGGGCTAGTATGAGTAAGATTTGAGCTAGTATGAGTAAAAAAATTTCATTAATGAGATAACATAAATACTTGGCTAGCCCCAAAAAAATTTTGTAGTGCCTTTATCAAAGGCCTTCTTTTGGGTTCAATGTATGTGTTTCGGAAGTTCTCTCACTTAGGCTTAGTTTGGTAGAAAGATGGGAAAATGGAAGGAAAAAAAAAAGATTATGATGTATTTTTCTTTCATACGGAAAAGAAAGATCATTTCCTTCCTTTGTGTTTGGTAGAAAAACGGAAAAGAGAAGATATGCAATTTTCTTATATTCAACTAAAAACAGTTATTTACTATTTGACTCTATAAATAATTTTTAAATAATACAATTCATATGAGATATAATGGTTAATTAATATAAGCATCCACTTTTTTCTTCCACTCTTGGAGGGATTGAATTGAATTTCTTAGGGAGTCCATTTTTGTTCACCCACTAAAACTAGGGTAGATGTCACATGTCATTTTCATCCATCACTAAACTACTTTAGAAATGGTTTTGTGAACATCCAAAGTGGTTTTAACCTTTAATTTAACACGTGACATTTTTTTTAGTGGAGGGTGAACATCCACCCTAGTTTTGGTGGTAAACAAAAATGGACTCTTTCTTAGGTTAGGAGAAAAAATAATCCATCCACTTCTCCTTCCTTCCATACCAAGCAAGAAAAAATGAATCATTCCCTCTACTTTTACATCCTTTATTTTTTTTCTCCCACTTTTTTCTCCTACCAAACAGTCTAAAATTTTCCTTTCTACCAATTTTTTCACCTACCAAACACTCTTTAGGCTAAAAGAAGTAAAAGAATCACCTATCTTGAACCTAGAAAGCAATAGCCTCTCCATTTCTTTGAATATATATATATATATATATATATATATATATATATATATATATAAAAAGAGATGAGCCATAAAGTCATATTTCTACATAAACCAATATACATGTAGATCAATAGAAATTGAATGTACTAATGCACATGGATGCACATGGAATGTAGAAATCCATTTCTATTGATCCACATGTATATCATTCATATAGGAATATGAACCTATGGCTCATATCCCCATTTTCTGGTATCCTATTCTTTACATTTTCTTTCTTTGGCTAAGCTTAACTCTGATATGATATAAAAACAACTAAAAGAAAATTGAAATGAAGCATATCAGTTTACTTCCAGAGCTACAATCCATCATTTTGATCCAATCGCATGAAAGAAAAGGCAACAAGTAAATCACATCCACTGGAAATTTTGAATTGACAACCCAAGTACAATAGAAACCAAACAAGTTCGATGACAGAACACCAAAGCCTGAAACCGACAATGTTATAAGAAATTGCCTTTCTCCCATATCTGCAGTTAGCAAGGATTTTTGTTTGTGTCTATTACTCATAATTAAAGAGCATCAGTAACTAGTTATAACTCATCCATGCCTTCTTATTGTCATTTTTGAACAATCTGACATTATTGTCATTCATGAACAATCTGACAGCTCTGAGTACATCAGGACCCATGAGAAAAATGACACCTTCATGCCTGCAAAAGAGAAGACAAATGTGTATGAGAGAAGCATTTATGAAGAACAAACATTATTTTACCCTATTCATTAGACACTATTGTGGCTCATGTCCATGGTTCATCACTAAACTAAACATCACATTTTGAATTCAGGAATAAAGGTTCGATGCACATGTAATAATCCATCGTAGAAGCACTAAAGAATAAGCTACAGGAGGTAAATGTATTTGTAGACAACTCGTAATTCTATCTAGAGTTGGCAGTTAAACATTTCTTTCCCACGTTCTAAAGGAGTTTCCATGTACAAGAGATTAGGTCTTATTATAATTTCTAACTAACTCAGCTCAAATCAACTCAAGTTTTGCTTCTTACAATGGTAGAACTCTGCAGCAGTCATGACCAACTCTGCTCATCTAGGAGCTCATCCCAAAAGTGAGCACTGTAGAAGACGATCTTTACTAGCTAGGGCATGCCACTATAAGCGGGTACTGTTCTTACTATCATGCATCCTTTGGTCAAGTCCCTTCATTTCTGTTTCTCTAAGAAGATGAATGCATCAACCAGAAGAGAGGTCGGTAAGTGAGAGTTCACTGCCGATTGTCAACAATTACCGTCTAAGTTATCATTACATAGTCCAGCCATTGATCCTCTCTCAGAAAATTTACACACGATCAGCACATGCCATCTTCAAAGAATTTAAATCAGTCAAAAGTTAAGAATTCATCAAAACCTTCTTTAGAGTCCTCCAGAATGTACTCAATATTGCCAACCCACTTAGGTTTTATATGCCACAAGTTGTGCCGCTAGCTTGAGGCCAACAAGGTTAACAAGTCCCTCACTGCTAGCAGATAGTGGCAACTGACTGATATGACTTATGGGCAAATAATATTCCATCTGTAAAAACTGGGCAAATTCTTTTGAAAAAGCATCCAAAGAAGCTACAATGTAGGAATGTGAAGGAACAAGAAAAAAAAAAATACTCTCTCGTACTCCTTGTAGTATGCTACGTATTCAAAGAGGAAAGTGTCTACAGCCTCAAGCAATTCGGTATGTCATATGCAAGAAAGAGAAATCTACACATTCAGTGGAAAAGTTTCAATTAGCGACAATAAAATAATTTGTATGCATCTTTAGTGTATTGAAACCAGTGTTAGATTCTAAATAAATAAAATATACAATTTTAATACATCACTGTGTACTTTCTTTCGTGTCTTTATTACCAAATGAGTTATTTGTATCTGCCCCCCACCCTCCCCACCACAAAAAACAAAAAATTTATTTGGGGGGTAACACTAATTAAGAAAAAAAGGCAAATTATAAGGGCACTGCACATTTTACTCGGGGCTAGCCCATTTCAAAATTAGAAAAAATTACAAGTTTGCCATCATGAAAGTTACTCGGGGCTAGCCCACTGTAATACTCAGGACTGTCAAAATTTTGACAGTCCTACCACTTGGAAGGACTGTCAAAATTTTGACAGTCCCATTTCCTAAAATTACAAGTTTTCCAAAGTTACTTGGGGCTAGCCCAAATTGTTATAATCAGGACTGTCAAAATTTTGACAGTCCTACCACTTGGAAGGACTGTCAAAATTTTGACAGTCCTACAAATTGTTAGGACTGTCATAATTTTGACAGTCCCACAAGTTATGTAGACTGTCAAAATTTTGACAGTCCTAATTTTAACTCACTGAAAATTTTATATAAAACTAGGACTGTCAGGATATTGACAGTCCCACAAGAAATAAGGACTGTCAAAATTTTGACAGTCCTCATTTGGGGCTAGCCCAAATTGTTATAATCAGGACTGTCAAAATTTTGACAGTCCTTCCACTAGGAAGGACTGTCAAAATTTTGACAGTGCTCATTTAGGGCTAGCCCAAATTGTTATAATCAGGACTGTCAAAATTTTGACAGTCCACATAGCTTGTGGGACTGTCAAAATTTTGACAGTCCTACAAATTGTTAGGACTGTCATAATTTTGACAGTCCCACAAGCTATGTGGACTGTCAAAATTTTGACAGTCCTAATTTTAACCCACTGAAAATTTTATATAAAACTAGGACTGTCAGAATTTTGACAGTCCCACAAACAATGAGGACTGTCAAAATTTTGACAGTCCTCATTTTAATTGTCAGGATTTTTTTTTTTAGTTTATTTCTATTTAGTTAGTTTTGTATTTTGATTTTTTTTATTTAGTTTAATATCCAAAATAAAATATGTTATCATTGAACCCAAAAAAAAAATCTACCGTACGAATATTACGTCTGCCGTCGATCAGACTTCAAACGGCCATAACTATTTGTTTTCAAATCGTTTTTCGTCACATAATAGGTCTATTTGTATGTTTTCGACGAGAGTAACACAATTCGTGTAGAGAGAATTTTCATCCGAAGTAAGACGTACATATTACAGGCAAAAATATAAAATATAAAACTTTAAAGTATCATAACTTTTGACTGGGAGATCGAAACAAGCTCCAGTTTGAGCCAAAATGACCGTATGGAAAAGTACTTCGGGATAAACCGTTTCACCGTTTGACGGACTTCCCAAATTTTTAGAATCGCAAAAAAACGATGTTTCGACCTCCAAATTTTACTTTTGGTAAAAAAAAAAAAATTATCAAATATTTAATGTACCAATAATAAATTTACTATTTTAAATAACAGAATACTTTAACAAATTTTAAGGATAGAAATTTTAAGGATATTTTGAAATTGGCCCCCCCAACAATTAACAGAAAAAAAAAATTTAGGACTGTCAAAATTTTGACAGTCCTACCAATGGGAAGGACTGTCAAAATTTTGACAGTCCTACCAATTTGTAGGACTGTCAAAATTTTGACAGTCCTAAAAATTCAACATACATTTTTAGGACTGTCAAAATTTTGACAGTCCTTCCAATTGGTAGGACTGTCAAAATTTTGACAGTCCTAAAAATCAACATTTTGACAGTTCTTCTATTTTTTTCATTTTCTTTTTTGGTTTTGACGGCGACGACGACGGGAGGCGCGGCGACGGGAGGTTGCGGTGGAGGACGGGGGAGGAGGCGGAGGAGGACGGCGGGAGGGGGGAGGGCTCCGGTCGGGTAGGGAGGGTTTGGGAGGGTTTGGAAGTAGTGGGCTAGTATGAGTAAAATGTTGGGTTAGTATAAGTAAAAGTTCCTCTTTAGTGGGCTAGCCCCAATCCTGGGCTAGCCCCGAGTAAAATGTGCAGTGCCCTTATCAAAAGTCGAAAAAAAATGGTGTGTGTGTGGGGTGGGGGGGGGGGGGTGGATGTGAGGAGTGGAAGATAGCATTATCAATTGGGGGTGGGGCATATAAATACAAATAACTCTTACCAAATTGGTATGGCTTAATGGGAGGTGCTCCCCACAACCCCCCGAAATTTTCTTTGGTGCGACTGAAGAGCACAGGTGTTGAGATGTTCCATTTGCTTGGATTAAGCTTTGACCAACAATTACGATCCAAATGCAATCCAGAACTGTGGCGAATGCGAGATGTATCTCTAAGCAAATCTGACCTGATTTCCCATTGTTTTGGGACCAAAACTGTATCCATCTCTTCCTCCTAAATCGGATACAAATTTGCCTGAATTCACTGATTCGTACGTGAACCAGCACAGAGCCTAGAGGTGTGTTCCTACCCCTACTCCATCTCTTTGCTCTCTTGCCTGCAATTCGCCTATGACAACTTACCTAGCTCTACAGTAGGTTCCTGTTATTGACATATTTCAGTAGATATGACATCAAGGTGGTATAGCACTTCATATATCACAAATTTTCCGAGTATTAATATAATATAACAGAATTTTATCTTTAGGGCCTATTTGGTAAACCGTAAGTGAGAAAAGTTTTGGATTTGTACTTTCAAAGATGGAAAGTATATGGGAATCCATGTACCTTCTTGTCCCCCTAATAGGGGATAAATGTGTTTAGTTAGAATAAGAAAATAAGGAATTGAAAAATAAGAGTATATTATAATAATAAAAATTATCATAATTAGTTTAACAAATAAAGATGAAAAGTAGTTACACCTAATTAATATTAATTAAAACTATTAGTTAACTAATTATTTATCCTAATTATATAATAAAATAAATAAATTATGGGTTATTTACACTAACCTCCCATGTTTTATGTTTATTACACGGACCTTTCTTATTCTGAAAATAATTATACGAACCTCTCCTATGGTTAGTGTAATAACCATTTACATAAAACATAAAACATAGGGGAGGTCCATGTAATAAACATAAAACATAGGGGAGATTAGTAGTGTAATTATTTTCAAAATAAGGGAGGTGCGTGTAATAAACATAAAACATAGGGAAGGTTAGTATAAATAACCCATAAATTATATATCAAATAGTAATTAGTTATCTTATTTACTAATAATTAGATAATACAAGGAAACTCAGTCCGAATCTAAGAAGTACTAACATACCAAAACTATGGCCTTGTTGTGTTGGACACGTATAAAAAACTCAACAAATACGTATGGGATAACTTCATGGACACACCAAAATATGCATCATGTCCATCGTGTCCTACCGTGTCGTGTCGTATTCTTGGTCATACAACACAAGTCTAAATCTAAATACAAATATTAATATAAATAAATTTTATTACACTTACAGATAACACTATGTAGAATAAAAATAAAATCATATTTAAAATATTAACTAAATTTTAGTTAATTATTTGTTAGTTTAACTACTGATTAGTGTTTAGTCAGTATAATTAGTTATTAGTTAGTTAACATTTAACTGTTGGTAAAGAAGTTTAGTTAGTTTAATTAGTTATTAGTTAGTTAACATTTAACTGTTGGTAAATAACTTTGCTAGTTTAATTAGTTGGTTAGCACTTAGTTAGGGTTTAATCACTCCAAATCCACCCACATCCAGCCAAGGTCCAAGGATGTGGATTGTTGAAAATGTAAGGGAACAAGGAGGGGACAGGAAGTGGAAGGACAAGAAACATTTTTCCAAATCCAACTTTCCATAAACTTACCAAACATTTGAGTATATGGAAAGTGGTATATTTCTGGTGGAAAACCAAATCCTAAGCTCACTTACCTCTTACCAAACAGCTCCTTAGTGTAAGTTAATATAATGTCCTATCCACACACACATATTCTAAGGCGCACTAAACATTTAATGAAGCATACATATTTTAAACCACTTTTTTTGGTAGCCAGGTTTAAACCTGAATGATCAAGTCCATACCGAGTGAGACCGACATACCGGCCAGTTTGGCCGATACACCGGCCGGTTTGGCTGAGATCTATGCAGTTAATAACGGTTTTTTTATGATAACGGTCCAGTAGAGTTATAGATATATCACCGATATATCGGTTTTATAACGGTAAATATCGGTTTGCATTTTTAACACAATTTTTATATATGAACAATACACTTAATAGTTTTCTATTATAAAATATGCAGAAAGTATACATATCGTCGAGAAATCCAAGAGACCCAAGATAAAGAAGATCACTTAAGGAACTACATCTCTGAATAAGTTTGATGTATGGAGATTTTGATGGCAGAAAAAGTGGTGGATAAAAGGAATGGCAGTTTCATAGCAGCTTGCACAAAGACCACCAGTTGGAAGGCCAATTTCAAAATCAACAGTGCGAATAACTATTTAGATCTCAGATAATCTCAAACAAACAGAACAAATTGTTCAAGATATGTCTCCAGAAAATCATGTCCTATGAAATCAAAGTTGAATTGAATTGCAGGCTTGCAGCACATTATATCTTATATAAAATTGCATCTGATAGTACATTAAATGGGAGTGTCTTACATACCAAGAAACCCACAGCCTGTCTAATGTGTTTAAGTTCATCCCATGAAGACCCGCAATACTGTAATTTAAGCAATGGTCAGGTAAAAATAAATATTTTGATATCACCCACAGTAAGCAAATATACACATTACCGATATTCTCTCATCAGTCCCTGTTAAAAAAAAAAAAAAAAAAAAAAAAAAAAAAAAACTGTGAAATATCGGTTTTTATTAAAACCGATTTTTTACAAAATATCGGTAATATCGGCCGATTATATCGGTTCCGATATAAAACCGATTTTTTCAAAAAAAAAAACGGTTCATCACCGATACCGTTATATATCGGTGATATATCCGATATATAACGGTTTTTAACTGCATAGGCTGAGATATTGCGCAGTTTGGTTAGTATACTGCCGATTGGGTCCTGGACAAATTTTTTTGTACTGGTTAGTCAATATCGTATCGGTCCCCCTTCGTAAATGGTATACCGGACGATATGACTGATATCCATCTTGTCTAGGAATTTGACATCAAAACACATGGTTGATGTCAGTCAACGAAAATAAATGATTTGGGCTTTCACTACTAGAAGGGTAGAGCGGGCATAAGCCATGCCAAAAACCTAGAAGGCCAAGTTGCAGGATCTTACCTTTATTTACATGCAG
Organism: Iris macrosiphon; assembly: GCA_036927795.1. NCBI lineage: Eukaryota > Viridiplantae > Streptophyta > Magnoliopsida > Asparagales > Iridaceae > Iris > Iris macrosiphon. Next base: position 149,967,930 of record JAYESA010000016.1, read on the forward strand.
TTTAAGCTCACGCAACCAAGGAGCACCTTCCAAGTTCCTCTAAGACTAAAAAAGAGTATAAAGAATAGTATGATTGATTTGCTACCGGGAATTGCACTCATTTCTATGTAACATAAAGCCAGAGGGCACAAGGAATCTGGGAGTCTAATTATAAGAAAGAGAAACTTAAAAAAAGTGTGAAAGATAAAAAATTGGATATTTCTGAACCTTATCGCAACTGAAAGACACCAAAATAGGAAGGGAACTGGCAATGCGAGCTCACTGGGTGCTCGTTTCAATTCAAGTCAGAAGATACACCAAAATCTGATCAGTACTGTTGGGAGGGAGGGAAGGTGTCCTGGAGAATCCTAGCTAGTTCTATTACATAGATTTAGATCTACCAATAATGTTGGCAAGTGCTCCTAGATCAAGGAGGCCTTGGTTGAAGAATATGCTTCACTCAAAACATTTCAATCTCCTTTTGGTCCTAAATTTGATCTATTAGCTCAATATGATATCACCATAAAAAGTTAATATCTAGAGAAATGAAAATAACACAACAAGAAAGAGTAAATATGCAATGAACTGAATCAACAATAAGGATCAACCCTAAGCAAAGCATAGCCGGTTATATGGATTGTATTTATGTATATGCATTTATGAGTTGAAATTGGTGATCATGGGTGGCGTTGTGGGTGATCATATAAAAAAAGGGTCTAAATCAAGGCCATTTTGGTGATCATGGGTGTAGTTGTGGTCATTGAAGTTGATTAATAGCATTGAACTAATAATAACCTTTCATTAGAGTCCAATAGCATATAATTCACATCATTGGTCTAAATGAAGGCTTACATCCACCATTTTTGTGAAAAGCTTTAAGGGAATTATCTAGGCTATTTTTGGTCCAACTACAGTATATATGTTACTATAGCAATCAATCAATGAAAAGGGTGCATGCAAGGAACTTAGTCAGGCAAAGACTAGAAGATAATGTGGTTATTATAGATCTAAATCCTTCATGCAACTGAAGCAGCGATTAGAATGGACCAGCCAAATAAATCGCTCACAAAACAAAAGTTTGAAGACCAAGCTAAAAGGGCAGTAAACTCATTAGTGACAAGCATATAGTTAAATTATAATAAAAATGAGTCAAGATGGATAATCCAAATTTATGTGCACTATAAATTTACTGAATATTGAGCCATTTAAACTACTGACAGTGCAGTTGCTCACAAACACATCTAGAAGTGGTTTGATAAATTCAGGTTGGAAAAACTATCTTATAGTCATGCAACCTTTGATGGCTGATCAAGACAATTGAAAAGACCGATGTGTAAGAAGAATTTATTTGCCTTTTCCAAAAATTGAAGATTTGAACTTTTTCTAAGCATAAAATCAAACCCATCTCCACATTGTTTCATTTTCCAAAGAGAAAATATGTGAATCTATCTCCAGCTAAAATAATACATTATACACCATATTTGCTCCCTGATTTCTGAATGTATCAATTTACCAATGAACATTTCCTCTCTGATATCACTATTATGCAACCAAGAAGGTATTGATTTAAAGCTTATAGGTTCATGGAGGCATGAAGTTGTCATTCATTCCCTTCCTAGTTATCATAATCAGAAATTCCAGCCATCTGTTTTATCTACAGATAGAATCAGATGTAAAGTACTAAAAATTAGCAGCAATAGTATTTAAGAATTACGAAAACCTCCACCAGAAAAACAATAGTTGGTGATAACACATTCAAGATATCCATAGTGCATATCAAAATCATCACTCACTGTTTGGAGACGGGCAACCAATCTCTCCATAACAGCAGGCCAGACACTGATGGAGAGTGGGTTGAGTTGGATCATTTGATTTGTTAGTTGAGGAGCTCGAGGAAACAGACAATTCCTTTGTCTAGGGGAATGGTTCAGTTTTAAAGCTGATACTTCGTTGTAACTATGTTCGACACTCCTACAACAACATTCCTAAACTTCTACTTTCCTTATATGGCTTCTTTAAGTGTATGTCACATTCTGTTCTTGTTTTGTCACAAGTCTATTAGGAAAATTACTTCTTCCTGAAGAATAAGTAGCAAAACTACCTAGGTTGAAATAATACACATGTACTGATGATTCAGATCTGACTTTGTGTAGTGATGGGGGTTGAGATTAGTCCCAGTTTGAATTCAAATCCTTCCAACAAGAAGTAACATCTACTACTAGATTTTTTTTAATAACAACAAAAGTAAAATAAGGTCAATGATTATCTGCATCAGTCCCAATAGTAACGATCACACATTTCATGTTCAATCTATTAGTAACTGGCAATTAATAACTTCATCCAATCAGCAAACTACTACTGGTGAAGCTGATGAGAATAAAATTATATAGACCACAAAGGATGAAACCCAGGACAGCGCAACTTACTTGCTGGGCATATTAATGTGGTCGAGAGAGCCGTGGCTGGAAATAGGAAAACCCAAGTTTCAAACTTGATGCCACGGGGCAGAATGTTCTTACTCTTCTTATAAATTATTTAAAAAGGAGAAAGAAAAAGAAAGAAAGAAAGGAAAGAAAGAAAGAAAGAAGATGATGACGACGACGACGACGAAGATAAGATAAGAAAGGAAGAAAAGGAAAAAAAAAGGGGGGGAAAAGTGGGAAAAAAAGGAAAAAGAAAAGAAATTATCAACTCAATGTCAATAGCTTATATATTGGAAAACAATTCACTTCAAAAAACTATAGTATTAGAAGTGTGAAAATGTGCTAGTAATGGCAAATCTTTGTAATCTAACAAATATGCCTAAAGTCCACGGAGCTAAAATAGTTGTCAGCGTTTACGAGGAAGTCCAATAGCCGATCCCAAAAATTTGGGACATTTTGTTGTTTTTATAAGAACCTTGTCCGAGGTTAGACACCAAAAATTAAGTGCAAATGGTACCACAACTGTCACATCCAAGTACTGAAATCTCAATAACAAATTGGAAGGAAACTCTTGTGGCTGATTGATTGAACCTAGATTAATACAAGATGCAACATTTTTAGGCAATTATGTAAACAAAGGAGATATATGCTAGATTAATACAACAACAACGCCTCTATCCCAATTTTTTGGGGGTATATGTGGTAGACTAATATTAATCCAAATCAAATCATGAATAGATACAACCCAAACTTATACCACACAAACAGTCACGAATTAAGATTCAAAGATACAATGTTTTTAGGATTTGAACAACAAAAAAATGGGTCACTGATGCCTAGCTACTTTGCTAGTATTCAACTGCCCTTTGGGGTTCAAAGCTATAATCATAATTTCAGATAAATGGTATTTTCGTAGGAAACTAGTTTGTTGTTTCTCACTAATTTTGATACTTTCTAATTCCTCAATTTTTGCTTCGGACCATTAAATTGACCTTGCTACACTATTTTTGTTGTACGGAGAAAAAAAAAATCTAATAGAGATCAAGCACATACATTCAAGATAGTCTTTACCAATTTTTTTAAATCTGATTCTACCCAAGAAATAAGTCTCCCAAAAAGACAAGAGGAGACTCTAATATCAAGAATAACTTACAACAGCAGAACTCATCTCGTCTTGTTTTTCTTAAGCAATGATCCTCTCTCACATGGTACTCAATAGCCCATACATCTTTTCATCTGCCACCTCTCTCACTTAGACAGCAACAAGCATACAGCAACAAAGTGGTGGTATGTGCTATTTAGAGATTCTACTGAGTCTACTTGCATTTCCCCTTACCTTCAAGTTTCTCATTTTCCTTCTCTTATTTTTTAAGAGATAAAAGGACAAGCTCTTAACTATATCAGCTCTACAAACCTATGTATGAAACACTTTCACATATCCAGTAAAAATGAGTTAAAGAAAAAGACTCTGAGATCTGCTCCTGGCAGGTATTCTTTAATCAAAAATCCCCAACCTGCAAACTTTTGAGGGAGTAAGCAGGCATGAGAGTGGCACTAACACTGGTTTTCACAATTGTTAGGCATGTAGATCGGCTCAGAACCCTAGCCTAAAAAGATTACAGTAACCACATAAATGAGCCAAATCAAGCCAAAATAGAAAGAATGAGTGATGACCCAGATCCAAGTAAAAGCAAGAGAAAAAAATGACATTTGATCCTAAAAGCAAGAGAAAAAATGACCACTGGACCAACAACAGATACTTACCTTCACCTTCATTCGAGAAAGGCTATTGATCCAGTTGCCACCTCTTCACTACGCTTGGATAACAGTGGTTCTTTCGAAACAGCATGAGACAAAAAGGATGTATTCTTCTTTCAGTAAACTGACTAGACTACATGAAAATTAGCTCTGCTTTAGGCTTAAGGAGCTTTAACTAAAAGTGGTTTTCTTTATACTAAATTTCCGAATTGTTTTAGTTACAACTTTTACCTAGACCTGACTCAGGCAGGTAGCTCTTCAGGAAACATGTTCCCTCGCGGTAACGGCGAGGATGGCCTGTGCTAGTGTTGATGGAACTACCCACATGATTAGGTCGGATCTACATTAAATTTTCAATAAGTTTCTGCAATGAAAAAAAATGTTTCTGCCAGGTGGTCTGTTCGAGTGAGTCCAACAAGAATTCGCCAATTCCAACAGTTTCCAAAGCATCGCAATAAAAACAATTTCAAATGCCAAACTAGACCTAAACGGCACCATATCAAGCAAAGGTCGGAAAATTGAGACCAGTATAAAGTTTGCTAAATCTAGACTATCCTAGAAGGGATTTATTATTTCATGATTATTTACCAAAAGGAGAAAGAACGGAGAGGTGGGAGTAGTGGGTTGAAAGTTTTCGGTTACACAAGAAGAAAATTAGCAAAAGATCAAAAGGTATTAACTAGAATGTAGAGACATCAAAATCCTTCAACCAATTTTTTTTCATAGTATTGGAAAGTTGTTTTAAGCCTTTGGCATGTATCAGAAATGGATTAATCTTATTTTGTACAGTTAATAATTAGCCACTTACATAGCCTCTAATTAGAGCCATACAAGCAAAGCAAAATACTAAGTGAGTAAATAGTTGAAAACTACAGGAATTCGATCAAGAATATAGGTAAACAGAGTCATCACAATCCAACCCTTCCCCCATCAGAATGGGGATGGGGTCGACTATGGAGCATAAGAAAGCTCCATAACAGAATGGTCAAAGATTTTACAACCTGCTGCCAGTCTGACGCCAATCATTTATGTTGGCACTAAATTCCTAGCCAAGGTACCTCTGATCATGCGAGAGCCGCCTCATAATACCTAGTTGGCAGGTAGGTAGACCTACCCTTTGGCTATGCACGTTAAGCTCATGCAATACAACCAAGCAGCCCCCTCCAAATTCCCCTATACTATAAAGGGTCTAGATGAAGAGATGACATAATACAATTTGAAATAGGGAATTGTACTAATCTCTAGATTAAGCAAAGGGTGAAAGGAATGACATTTCAAGGAAACAAATATACCGATAATCAATTCACAAGTGAATCTAGTACAAAAGCAATCATCAGCGCACACACACACACACACACACAAAAGTATTATGAATGTGACATGTACATAGATCACCTGATTGATCGTGTGTCAAAATAATATATGATTAGATCATATAACTTACAGTTACTTGGGTAAGGTCCATAAGTATTTAACTTTTGAAGATGGTCAAGGCATACATACAAGACATAAATAGAGTTATCAGACCTAATAAGAATGCATCAACCTGTATAAATTAAGCGAGGGATAGAATCATAGAAGACTAAGCAATCTTTTCATCTCACCAAAGTAAAAGATACAACATGCACATTTTCTCTTGTAATTAGTGCTGGTATGTAACTAGACAAAATTTGAGAAACAGTACCAACATAAGATAACAGTTATTTTCTATAGCCAACCTTGTCATTTTATCACCTATCACTCCTAAATTATCAAAATTATAACATATGCAAACATAAAACTAAGTTTGCAATTACAGGAAATTATGACATCGTGAGAACATATCCTCTACTCTAGAGTGCATGGAAAGGCACTTGGGGGGCAAAAAGCCTCGGTTTGCGGTCACTTGTCTACACTGCAATCTGAAAGAAGTAATAGAGTGAAGCTTCTGTAGGTTACCCTGCCCCCTTTCCTCAGAAGCATCAAGTAGAGCGAACATTCCCAAGAAAATGACACTTCACTCTTGTTTGCCAGATGGCAACTTTTGAAAACTAAGAAAGTTTCTATTAGTTTCTAGAACTTAGAAACCACAAGAAACCCAAGGAAACAAACTTTTCAGTTACAAATGTTGTTTGTTTGCTACAAACTAACAGATACGAGCATGTAGTGTTTAAAAAGTGATTTCTCACGAGTTTGCACCTATTTGGAAGGGAACTACTTTCACTTTGGTGGTGAATCCTACTTGTTTCTTAACTTACTTTCCTATAACCAAACAAGCAACAAAATGTAAAGAAGCCATCCCACTATTTCCTAGTTCCCTCTAACTTCCAATTTCCCAAACAAGCCCTTCAAGTAGGATTATGGTGTTTGGATATCCTCACCAATTGCATAGATACAGGCATGAATACGGGAAACATAAGGATTCAGATTCTAAACATCTCTTAAAAGATTTAGGATATAGAGATATGTGGGGTGAACAAAGTAAATTGTATGCATTCACGTACGTGTATCTGACTTTGTGTGCTATATATATATATATATATATATATATATATATATATATATATATATATCCGACCCCAGAAATTTGGGATAAGATTTTTGTTGTTGTAATCAAAAGCAATCAATTACAAAGAAAATACAATGTTACTCAACAATCTTTTGAGAAATACTAAAGAACGCAAAATCCTACATATATAAAGCCGCATGTGTGTATGTATAGCCGACCCAAACGTTTTGGATAAAGCTGTTTTTGTTATTATAATCAAATGAAAACAATGATTAGAAAGAAAATATGATGCTCCTCAACAGTCTCTCTCGACCGAAAGTCAAAAACACAAAATTTCTAGATGCAGGTCATGTACATGTCAGAAGCATGTTTCCATAACATGCCCATATCCTATAATAGTTTGGCAGGGTGTGCCAGAAATCAGCTTTCACATGCGAGTATATAAACATTTCTTAAATTCTTGAGGCGGAGAGAGAGGGCAAGAGGTAGCAACATTTAGACCTATAACCTACACAAGCAGGCATCAAATTAAAAAGAAACCTTCTCATAACTATGCATCACCGTCAAGAAGGGCCTACTACGTAAAGTTATAGGCGCAAGACAATAACAGTTTTACATGGCCAAGTGCTATAATCACGCCCTCCACACGCACACACACACAATGTAACCCTTGTCAAGCAATTGTATACATATAATCCAGACATATCTAAAATCATATTCATCCTGGCTGTTCCAGGCTTCCAGCCTTAAAAATGATCTTGATGTGGTCATCCAGCATTTGTATGAATATTTACAAATATTTTGTCTAAGAACCTCATGTACTAAATTTTGTATTGATAGATGAAGAAGCCACAACATACTATTCAAACATACAGTATATCTGAACACAGTTCCCAGAACCTCGAGTATACAAACTTTGTATGGGGAAGGAGCTAGCATCTACTGAGTTCATCATCTACTTCTTTTAGCTCTGCTTGAAAGCATGTCCACATGACATTTATCATAGTATATGAAGGATTTCTGAGGTCATAAGGTGCTTTAAAATAAAATTTAACACTAACATGTCTCTGCACAGTGAACCGTTATCGAGAGCCAATATATAAAACTAAAGGACATAGCATTTGGGGACACTCCAAGCTGAAATCAGCAGCATGAGCTAAATAATGTATTTTGAGGGATTATCCAATCAGAGGTGCATCAGAACAGGACGTAGATCCCTGCATAATTCAACTGCAGGCTGAAACTGAGTCAAGAAGTAGGCTCTTAATTTCATGTTAGGATTCAGCCAAAATCAAGATGGCTAGTCATGTAGTCATGAATTCTTCATCTTGGGCTCAGCCAAAATGAAAATGCCAAAGTTCCTAGGGATTGCCAATTTAGAACTAGTAGAGAGTGCATTATTAGCATGGGGCAATACCTATGTCAATATCAGAAAGATGTAGTCGATAAGAACTTCCAAGATTATGTTTTGCTTATATTCACAAAGCCAGGATCTCCAACGAAAAATGTGACAAAAATACTCTCTCTCTCTCTCTCTCTCTCTCTCTCTCTCACTAGATGAGGAGTAACTTAATAAATATAAAATTTGGATATTTATTTAAGTACGAACACATTAAACAACATTTCAAGTGAGAAAGAGTACATAAAGAAGAAAGTAAATGAATTATAAAGTGTTAGTGGATATGGTCCATATGGTTAGCAAAGGGGATCACAACTTTTTACTCCTGCAAATAGTAAGCCGTAGGGACTAAGTATAACAGTCATGGGATCACTTCTCCATTGCCGATTCTGACTACACCCTCAGAGATGGGTTTCTCATTTCCGTCTCGCAAGCATATACAATTGTCTTACCCCTATCTCATAAATCCCTCTTATCTCACATGCGCGATTCATCACTTGACATAATATCAAAGATGGGTTAGGTCCACCTCAATCCAAATGCAATAGGCACTCCGTCTTAAGATCCAAAATAGGTGCAGTTCTAGCCTAGTTTCTAGAGTTAATTGATCTCCCGGACGTTATGAAACAACAACAACAAGCGGTGTCAAGGGAAAGATGTCCGACACTAAGGACACACTGAAAATTTGTGTCGCTGTCTGTGCTGCATTGTATCAAACACGTATTGGACGCGACACAGTAACAGCACAATTATGTGCCATGTCTGTATCATTGTGTCCATATTTTGTTGTGCTAACATGCCGTATTCGTGTCCATGCAACATAGACCGAAAGTCAACCCAAGATACTTGAACAAAACTATTTACAAACCATTTTATATCAGTTTTTCAACATTTAAGTACGTTTTTTAAATTAAATAAACTCACCAAAAAAGTCCTTTCACTCCATGACGGCGACGCCGCCGACGGCCTTAATCTTCTCAATAATACCGGTAGCTTCCTCCTTGGAGACCCCCTGCTTGAGAACGACCGGCACCTTCTCCACCAGCTCCTTCGCCTCCTTCAGCCCGAGGTTCGTGAACGTCCTCACCTCCTTGATGACCTTGATCTTCGCAGCGGCGTCGAACTTCTCCAGCTTCACGTCGAACGCCGTCTTCTCCGCCGCCTTCTTCTCCTCCGCCTTCGCCGCCCCGGTCCGGGGCCCTGCGCCGCCGGGGCCGCGGGACGAGATCTGCTGCAGCCGGGGGTGCCGCAGCCGGAGCTGCAGCGCGGGCCCGATCTGCTTCAGCTCCTGGGGGGGCAGCGCCGCGATGCGCTCCGCGAGGCCCAGGATCTTGTCGGACGGCGGGGGACGAGGCCCGTATGGGTCGTAGACTTTGGGGTATTCGTATTTCTTCGCGGCAGTGGCCGCGGCGGAGAAGTGTCGGCATTGGAGATGCGATAGGAAGCTTCTTGAAGAGGATGTTGTGGCATGAAGAGATCTGGAAAGTGCGATAAGCTTCATCTTGATTGATACTTGCAAGAAAGAAAGCAAATAGAAGAGCTGATAAAGAAAATGATCAAAAAATATATGGAGTCATTTTAGGGCTCTTCCTAGAATTGTAGGGGTTTAGGGATTATAGGGTTTAAAAATAAATGGCAAATTTTAAAGGCACTCAAATAGTTACTGAGAACATTCTATTATTTCACGATGGTTCATATTTTTATAATTTTTATTTAGGACATCAAAAAAATTATTCAAGACAGTCCAACCTTCAAAATCTTCCCAAAATCCTTTATTCTAAATTTCTACTCTCTCTCTCTCTTCAAATTCTCAAACCCCCAAATCATAACCCTAACCCTAACCCCAATCCAAACCGCTGGAGGAGGAGGAAGAGGAGGAGGCGGCGGCGGGTGTAACGCCCCGCAACCGCTCGGAGCGTTACGCTGAGTCGGATTGAACGAATCAAATGCTGGTTACATTTGAAATGTTGGATTTTGGGAAGAAGGATTAATCGAGTTGGTTTCAATGTGCAGATGGCTAGCGGGTTCGATGAAAATCAGGTGTTTCGTTCAGAACATTACTGAATAGCTGAATGGAAGCGATAATGCCGTCTTCCTTAATCCTATCGGTCGGATGATTTGGAGAGCACGGCCTGCTCGCACGGTCATACCAGTTGAGTAGATCGCGCTTGCATCGGACCACGGGTTCAAGGGATTGGCCGTATCGGCAGGACAGGATGCCTAACGGGATCAATCATTGTGAGTGGGCTCTTTCCCTTCTCCTCTACTCCTTCATGCCTAATAATATGGAAAACACGTAAAAGGCTTGAACATTTGGGCTGAAACATTGAGAATCACTACACTGAGGCGTGCATAGAGTGTACGTTGTTGGCTTGGTAGGATTGTGGCTTGAAACGATTATGCGTTGGATAGTTGGAGCTGAGTCGGAATATATATTTGAGGCAGTCGGTTGGATACTTGGGATTTTACTTGGACGGTTGGAATGATACCTTTGAGGCGATGGGAATATCGGGAATTCGGGCGAGCGAACGTGCATCCGTGCGTGAGTATCACTGAGTCGCTTTGTCTTGCAAAGCGAGCAGTTGTGGTTCGAAATCGAACAACTGCATCGGCGAGGGCGTTGTGTCGCTTGATGGGGCATCGTGCCACGAATGCGGCATTGTGCCACTGAAACGGCATTTGGCCATGGGTTTGCTTCGAGCAAGGGTGTTGCACCAATTTGGACTCTGTGTTGAGAAGAAGCATCGTGCCTATGGAAACACTTGCCTTGGGCTATATGTTGAGGTCGAGATTTGGATCTCTTGGTTGGATATGTTGGAAGAATGGTTATGGATGTTTGGTTGGATACCGGTTGAACGAGTCTAGGATCACTTGGTGGGGCGAGAATGTTCTATCCTCTCGTCATACCTACTTGGTGTCTGCATGTCACGGACAACCTGTAATGCACATGGTTTGGTCTCCTCGAACGGGAGCTCCGGGGCACCGGGACCGTTCGGCCATGGAGGAGACAATTAGGTAACGCGTCTTGGGCGCGGTGCCAGCGGTTGGCAATCGATCCAGGTGGGTTAGCTACTTAGCGCTGTTTTGAGGAGAACCGCATATGATTAGTCCGATCATACGTCCTTTATGGCTTGGCCAGTGACTTCATATAGATAAGAGTTGGTTTGCTTTACTTTGAATGGTTTGTGCTTCACGTAGGCGCGGCCACCTTGCCTCGGCAAGAGTGTGCACCTGAGTTTGGAATATATAAACATTGGTTTTGGATGGATACTGAGGCGAGACTGATGGTTCGATATGTTATCGTGCAAGCAATGGCATTGAGTTAGACGGGTCGGTTATATATAAATGCTTGTCGTTTGGTTTGAGATTGAATGCTTGCATGCGTAAACTGCTTTACTGCTTTCCTTAACATGTCATTCATATGCCATGAAACGAATCTAGGATTCAACTAGAAAGATCACCATTTAACTGTGTGCATTCACTATTTTACTTAGTGTCGGCTTAGGCGAGTGGGTTACCCCGCTCACCAGTACGGTTGTGTACTGACCCACGTTTGTGGGCAATATTTTAGGTACACAGGCGTAGTGGCGCTGCTTGGATATACGGGACAAGATGTATGAACTGTAAGTACCTTTGTGGGCTAGAGAAAAGAGCAAGAGTTATTGCATCGTCTTCGTGGCATCGCCTTTGTGGCCTTGCCTCGGGGCATCTCTTTTGGACCCTATCGTGAGCTTCACTGCGTATACTCTGTTTGTGTGCTTGGTACGCAATTGGCTTCCGCTGTAACTTGGTTGTTTCGATGATAACATTGGTGTCTGAAAATATCGCCTTGTACGAGCGCAACTCCAGGCTCGTACGGCATCACGTCCCGATGAGAACGATTGTCCTGCGGGAGAGCTGCAACGTGATGATTCTCGTTCAGTAGGGACTTTCGAGCTTGCGGGAGATTGGGGCGTGACAGATTGGTATCAGAGCGCCCGGTTCATTTCTTCGGACTTGGTCCTTCGCTTCATCACAAACTCTAAATAGCTTCCGCGTGTCGTCTAGCTCTTGACTCTACTCGGTGCCGCATGGGATGTTTCATGCAATAAGTCTATTTATTGCTAGTTGTGGCTGCATATTATTCTTTGTTGGGTTGCCTTGGTTGGTTTTCGTAGGATCGCTTAGCCTCGTTAGGCGTTGTTGTATTCGTGCAGCAAGTTGGTTGGCGTTGTTGCATTTGTGCAAAAAGTGTGGGCTTTCGTTGGGTTGGCTTGGCTTATCATTCTGGGAGTTCTGATTGCCTCAATGGATCAGTTGGTTGGCTAACGAGATTTGGTTATGCGGCATGTTTTGAGTAGAAATATTCGATGAGAATGGATCCTTGCACGAGTTGCTCGTCAAGCGATTGTGTTGGATAGAAGTTAGAATTTTGGCTGCGGCGCATCGGTTGAGCAGGTTTGAGTTTGGCTCAGGAATATACGGATAAGTTGGTACGAGTTGCTCGTACAACAAATGTGTGGAAACATTGGATGTTGGGTTGGACTACCTGGAAGACAATCATTGCACGATTGCTCGTGTTGAGAAAGTATCAGACGGTTTGAGAAACAGTTGGATAATTCAAGCATTGCCTGAGTTTTGTGTCAAACTCGAATTGGGAAAGGCATGATCACGCATGGAAAATGGTTCGAACGGATCTTGGATTCGTGCAGGAAAACGTAATGTGAGTAGCGACTTGATTCGAAGTGGTATATGGGATCAAACGTGTTAAGCAAGGCATTAAAAATATTTTGGTTGGACATCTATGGAAATTACCTGAACGGACTCGTGAAACGGGAATACAAGTTGGTTGGTGCACGTCGGTTGAGTTGGGAAGAATGAAACGAAAGCAAGCGAATATTGAGTTGAGCATATCGTGAACGGACTGATGCAAATGAAAGCACCGTTGGACTTAAGTGATGGACTAGATCGGAACGAACAACTGGGATGCGCTTGAACGAGCGATGGAATCATCGGAATGATAGCGAGCACGAACTACGATTTTGGGCAATACATTTGAGCTGTTGGTTGAGTAATGAAACACGAACTTGGTTTGGAGAAACAATGCGATTGATTCACACAAACTTGAAGATTTTGGATATTGTTGCTCGTGAAGTTGACTCAGGTTTAGCGGAAATAGAATTTTGGGCAAGATGGTGCAACGATAGTAACAGATTCTCCGGGAGACGTGGACGGACGTTTGAAGATAGCTAAATGTGATAGCAACGTCGGAACAAATTACTGTGTTGCTCGAGTAAGTTGGACGTGCATTGTGGAACATGGCAATTCGGAAATTTGATGGATTCAGGACAGTAAGACGGGTTGATGGAAGACAGTTTCAACGAGCGCGGATCTCAGATTCGGGAGTTCGCTCGGGTGGATGGTTGAATTTTGATTCGAATTTTGCAGATGAGATATAGCATGGTTTATAGTAACTGTCCATCGTGATGATTACAATTATCGAGCGTAGCTTCGGGACAGCTGACCCTAAGCGACTTGTCCGCTGAATCGGATATGAATATGGTAGACCCATAGAACGACTCTTGAGGCGGCGTATTTGGGAATGCGTCGAGGACAGATGTGAGCGATGATTTGGCTTATTGATTGAGTGTTGGATTCGAGAGACCCTTGGGATAGTCTTCAGCTGAAGATGCAGCCGGAAGATCGAAGCGATGATGGAAGGTAGCCTAGTCAACTGATGAGATTCAGAGTCACAGATTTTTATCGATGGCATCGCCTCTGACTCATCGTGCCCTGGAAGGGAATAGCATTCATATGAATTAACGACTGTGAAACTAGCTCGTGAAGTTAAAGCAACGGCTCGTTCAGATCAAATCCTTGCGAATACTGGAAGGGACAGATTTGCCTCAGATTTATAAGATGTCTCAAAAATTTGTCTGGGAAGCGTGCTCATTTGGGAGGCAAAGGTGATATTCTATGCTTCGAGGCAGTGGAAGCAGCGCGAAGAACTATTCCATGCGCAACCTAAGAATTGTGGCGAGTGTGTCCACGTTGAAATCGTAGCGACACTATCCCTTTGGCGTGGCGGCAAGATCTTCGTGGATCACACGAACCTCGATATAGATGATCACCCAGCGAGGTATTGAGATGGAAGGAAAGGTGTTGGACTGATATGATCCAAGCAAGTTAATATTTGGGTAAGTCGTATAGTTGGGGTAGATCAGTTGTGAAGATCGTTCGGCGCATGAGATATTATTTGAAGATGTTGCTAGTACTGATTATTCAGAAATAGTTGGATGGTTTGAGTTGGAATGCGAACTCATTGAGTCGGTGGAAAATTTGCATAATTGAGAATAGCGCTCGAGCGAATGTATTGGAATGGAAAAATCGTGAATTGATTCATTTGGGAGCAAAGCAAATGGACGCCTCGAACATAAAGATTGTAACACCCTGTTCCGCTCAAGCGGACTGCCGTCTCAATCGGCAATCGTGCAGCTGTCCCGACCTACTTTGCCTCGATCAAGAAGCAAAGGATATCCAGACTTGTCCTTACAGGATCCGGCTTGGACTTTCAGAGGCTCGCTCAGACGTATCGCTCTACCGAGGCGAATCATCGCTAAGGTGGGTGGCTACGGTGAACTTGTCTTTGCTTAGCCAACACACATAAAACCTGAAATTATATATGCTAGTCGCTAGGTGAATCACCCCCTGCATGCTAATAAATCCAACGCACCTAGCTAAGGGAATAATCCCAACTTGTATTGCTTGCTAGAACATGGAAAAGGAAATACTGCTTATATTCAGACCCTCGCATGCTAAGTCCATTAACGGTTTCATCTCTCGGACTACCTTCGGGCCCGAGCAACGTGCCTGCTTATGTACCTAGAAACGCATGCTTGTCTGCTTGAATGTTGCCGTGTTTTCATCCAACTCCGGGAGACTACTCAGTAGTCGTTCCGTGTATGATTGACCCTGCAAGTATCCAGGACCGTTAGGTCACCAGGCAACCCCGAACCAGGGGAATGCATCAAGACAAGTTATTGTACAAGAACAAGATTCAAGTATCCTGTGTACTCGTGTACTCGTGTTCCCGTGCACTCGTGTTCTCGTGTTCTCTTGTTCTAGTGCACGCGTGTTCTCGTGTTCTCGTGTATCTCGTGATAATTGGAAAGACCCAATGCTTGTATATCGCGGACAACTCGGACCCGAGGTAAGTTCCACGGACGGTCACCGGGGCACTGGGGCCGATCCGGTCCGGATGGAGCTCGTGTGTAGTCTTCGTGTTCGGGACTGGGTAGCTTGCAGCTCATCGTGTACTCTTGTAGCAAGCTATCCTTGTCCCCGGCTACGTCCATAATGGCTTTGCCAGCGACCGTGTTCATATAGATAAGTCATCCTCGCTTAGCGGCTATCCGCGTGCGAGTCACTGTATCGCATCAAGAACAACTAAACACCTGAACGATCATGTTAAAACGACCCTCCTGTTTGCATATGCTTGCCTCCTGAATGTTTATACATG
This sequence comes from Iris macrosiphon, assembly GCA_036927795.1. Taxonomy (NCBI): domain Eukaryota; kingdom Viridiplantae; phylum Streptophyta; class Magnoliopsida; order Asparagales; family Iridaceae; genus Iris; species Iris macrosiphon. Next base: position 149,983,475 of record JAYESA010000016.1, read on the forward strand.
CCTCCGCTCGAATTTATACTGTTTGCCTCAATGTTTGCCTTGGACAGGGAAGGAGATGGTAAGTTGGTAAGTCTCGCCGTGTTTCCTCTAACATCGCACGGCGCACTGCCCGACATGTTAGGCTATTCAATATCTGCATGAAACTGATCCTAAGGCAACTAGAAAGACAACTTAATAGTTGTGCACGAAACCTGTATTACGTGTTTGGATTTGTCGAGCGGGCGAGTAGCTTCCCCACCAGTGCATTCAATGTACTGATAATCCACCAGTTTGATATGCAGGGTGCGGGAGAACCTCGTGCGGTGCGGACGCCTCCAACGTGCGTGCTAAGGCGTGGACAACACTCCGAAGCAACGGTGCGTCCGGGACTGAAGCACATATACAAGGCATAAGTTGTGAACATCGCCTGACCATCGCCTGTACATTCATTCCACAGTTGTAGCCATTTGGCACGCTTTTACTGTTTCAGAGAGAGAGGCTTGAGCGACTTGTAATCTCGGCTATACGCCGCCTGTAATACATGTTTCATATCAATAAAGAGATTACTTTACTTGTTTCGATGCTTCTGCTATATTGTCGACTCAGTGAACCTGTTACCGATCGCCTATGCGTTCATGACTCCGCTGCACTCGGACAATCTGTGCGACTCTGTGGCTTAGAACTCTTGCCGCCAGCCAATGAACCATGGCCTTGCACGGGCGTGGCTCACGCTCGTGCGGCATCACGCCCGGATGGGTTAAGCGATCGTTCCGCGGGAGCGCTGGCGCGGGTGATTCCCGCCTAGCGGGAACGGCCGATTGCCTGCGGAAGATCGGGGCGTGACAAAGATACCCTTGTAACTTGTTCAAATTTGCTATCGCAAAGCTCGGCTGAAATGCATGTATTTTAGGGACGCCTTAAATATATGTACGATCCAAAACTAAGCAATACGAAGAATTCGTATTGAGCTGCAAGGAGGATGTGGGAATTCGTGAAATTTGTACGAGCGTTCAGCAGAACAAGATGCTGAGTCAGAAATAGTGAATATGTGAGTTGCTTAGAGCAGATCTTGGAATGGATTGTGGCATACTAGTAAGGAATGAGTAACAGCACGGTTCGTGGACGAACCTGATTCTAAGTGGTATATTATGTAACGCCCCGCAACCGCTCGGAGCGTTACGCTGAGTCGGATTGAACGAATCAAATGCTGGTTACATTTGAAATGTTGGATTTTGGGAAGAAGGATTAATCGAGTTGGTTTCAATGTGCAGATGGCTAGCGGCTTCGATGGAAATCAGGTGTTCGTTCAGAATATTACTGAATAGCTGAATGGAAGCGATAATGCCGTCTTCCTTAATCCGATCGGTCGGATGATTTGGAGAGCACGGCCTGCTCGCACGGTCATACCAGTTGAGTAGATCGCGCTTGCATCGGACCACGGGTTCAAGGGATTGGCCGTATCGGCAGGACAGGATGCCTAACGGGATCAATCATTGTGAGTGGGCTCTTTCCCTTCTCCTCTACTCCTTCATGCCTAATAATATGGAAAACACGTAAAAGGCTTGAACATTTGGGCTGAAACATTGGGAATTACTACACTGAGGCGTGCATAGAGTGTACGTTGTTGGCTTGGTAGGATTGTGGCTTGAAACGATTATGCGTTGGATAGTTGGAGCTGAGTCGGAATATACATTTGAGGCAGTCGGTTGGATACTTGGGATTTTACTTGGACGGTTGGAATGATACCTTTGAGGCGATGGGAATATCGGGAATTCGGGCGAGCGAACGTGCATCCGTGCGTGAGTATCACTGAGTCGCTTTGTCTTGCAAAGCGAGCAGTTGTGGTTCGAAATCGAACAACTGCATCGGCGAGGGCGTTGTGTCGCTTGATGGGGCATCGTGCCACGAATGCGGCATTGTGCCACTGAAACGGCATTTGGCCATGGGTTTGCTTCGAGCAAGGGTGTTGCACCAATTTGGACTCTGTGTTGAGAAGAAGCATCGTGCCTATAGAAATACTTGCCTTGGGCTATATGTTGAGGTCGAGATTTGGATCTCTTGGTTGGATATGTTGGAAGAATGGTTATGGATGTTTGGTTGGATACCGGTTGAACGAGTCTAGGATCACTTGGTGGGGCGAGAATGTTCGATCCTCTCGTCATACCTACTTGGTGTCTGCATGTCACGGACAACCTGTAATGCACATGGTTTGGTCTCCTCGAACGGGAGCTCCGGGGCACCGGGACCGTTCGGCCATGGAGGAGACAATTAGGTAACGCGTCTTGGGCGCGGTGCCAACGGTTGGCAATCGATCCAGGTGGGTTAGCTACTTAGCGCTGTTTTGAGGAGAACCGCATATGATTAGTCCGATCATACGTCCTTTATGGCTTGGCCAGTGACTTCATATAGATAAGAGTTGGTTTGCTTTACTTTGAATGGTTTGTGCTCCGCGTAGGCGCGGCCACCTTGCCTCGGCAAGAGTGTGCACCTGAGTTTGGAATATATAAACATTGGTTTTGGATGGATACTGAGGCGAGACTGATGGTTCGATATGTTATCGTGCAAGCGATGGCATTGAGTTAGACGGGTCGGTTATATATAAATGCTTGTCGTTTGGTTTGAGATTGAATGCTTGCATGCGTAAACTGTTTTACTGCTTTCCTTAACATGTCATTCATATGCCATGAAACGAATCTAGGATTCAACTAGAAAGATCACCATTAACTGTGTGCATTCACTATTTTATTTAGTGTCGGCTTAGGCGAGTGGGTTACCCCGCTCACCAGTACGGTTGTGTACTGACCCACGTTTGTGGGCAATATTTCAGGTACACAGGCGTAGTGGCGCTGCTTGGATATACGGGACAAGATGTATGAACTGTAAGTACCTTTGTGGGCTAGAGAAAAGAGCAAGAGTTATTGCATCGTCTTCGTGGCATCGCCTTTGTGGCCTTGCCTCGGGGCATCTCTTTTGGACCCTATCGTGAGCTTCGCTGCGTATACTCTGTTTGTGTGCTTGGTACGCAATTGGCTTCCGCTGTAACTTGGTTGTTTCGATGATAACATTGGTGTCTGAAAACATCGCCTTGTACGAGCGCAACTCCAGGCTCGTACGGCATCACGTCCCGATGAGAACGATTGTCCTGCGGGAGAGCTGCAACGTGGTGATTCTCGTTCAGCAGGGACTTTCGAGCTTGCGGGAGATTGGGGCGTGACAGCGGGAGACGGGAGAGAAAGTGGTGGCGGAGGCGCGCGCGCGGGGGCTGTTGTTGTTGATGCTGCCGCCGCCGTCACTGGTCCGCTCCCGAGCGCATGCGCGTGCCTCAGTCGCGCGTAGCACCCTACATTCGTCCGTCTTGTGCGCGTCCTCCCCGCACTCCACACCTCCGTCCCCCATCGCCCCCGCTCGTCGTCGCCCGCCCCCCTTCCTTGATGTTGTTGATGTTGCTTCTTCTTCTTCTCCTCCTCCTTATTAGGACTGTAAACAAAATTGACAGTCCTTCCAATAGGAATGACTGTCAATTTTTTTTTAAAATCCTAATTATTTAGGACTGTCACAATATTGATATCCTTCCAATTGGAAGGATTGTCAACATTATGACAGTCCTAATAGTTAGGACTGTAAAGGACTAACAATGTTACAGTCCTAAATAATTAGGATTGTAACAATGTTGACAGTCCCTCCAATTAGAAGGACTGCCAATTTTTTTTACAGTCCTAATTATTTAGGACTGTAACAATGTTAACAGTCCTTCCATTTGAAAGAACTGTCAACATTGTGACAGTCCTGAAAAAAAATAGGCTAAAAAATAGAAGTCATTAGCTTTTATATGAGGATTTGGGCTGCCCTCAAATAAAAGAATTGGATGACAAACTTGTAAATAAAATGAAAAAAAATTGTACTGTCTTAAGCAATATATGTAGTGTCTTTAGAATTTGTCAAATAAATTACCGAACTCAAGTGGCTCTTGTAGTCAGTGAGAAGAGGTATAACATCTCTGGCTAAACGAACGGTCTTGGAATCAAACTGCGGAAGAGGTGTGAGACAGTGGGCCCAAATGACATGTAACGCAGCGTGCACAAAGTCTCGTGTGTGTCATCGGACATCTCAAAAAAAATAAAAAAAATAAAAAATCTCCTCAAGTGGGTTTAAAGTAGGGTCTAACCATAAAATTTTACTTATTATTCTGATTTTGTTTTGAGTTTTTACATGTATACCATTTCTAGAGTTAAAAAATAGAGAAATAGAATTTATGTAAAAACCTAGCAATTATAAGGACAAATTTATATCCAAACAACATCCCTAATCAGGTTTCGACATTAATAAAAAGGATATCTTATGTACTAACAAGTCGAATTCGACATTTACACCCCATAGAAGTTAATCCAAAATTGACTTAGAAATTTATATTAGGATGAGCAAAATTATTTAAACCCAAAATTAAGTTTAAAAAAAATGTGTGTATACGTGCGAGTCATCATGGGTGGGAGAAGGGAGACGAATTACCTTAAATAGAAAATATATTTTTGTTTAGATTTACCAATTTCTTCACGTGAAACAGTATTATGTCACACTTCTAGAACATGGCGAGCTTAATTACGTCACAAGTATCATCATGTTACACGACCTATGAATACATGAGTACCTACATCCACCATTGTTGTATGTAGACTTCTATAATAGGGTAATGAGAAATAATTCTATACTAATTACAGCATCTAAAACGGTCAATTTCTACAGTACCACTATATATATAAGTCTAGTACCCCAATACACACATATACATAAATTAGAACACAAAAGTAATATAGTTAAGTCCAAATAAAGTCTTCAGCTCTTGTCTTTCGGCATGATTTTCCGACTCCTCCACACTATAAAGTGGCATGCACCTGTTTGGTATTACATCATCGCCTAGCAAACAAGTATTAGCTTTCATCAAAGATATGCAAAGCCCCAGCAAAGGACAATAAAAATAAAATGAAAAGTGATGCAATGAATCAAGATATGATCTAGAATTGATGATAGGGTTTATAGATGTTATGACCTACGAGTGATTCAAAGCGTATCACTGGAACTGCTATGTAGGCTTTTATTTACCGGGGATTTGAATCCCTCTCTTTCCTTTCTATTTGCAAATCTTAACACCCACACCTTATGCACAAACACATACGACCAACAATGAAAACATTCCTACATGAAATGTGTGAAACCCTTTTCCCAGTGGTTGTATACGAAGGTCTAGTTGTAGGCGGTATTTTCATTGTTGGTATTTATGCTTCGTGTCCTCATATTTGGATTTTCTGTATTTTAGTGTTTTGATATTGGCACACATCATGTACTTGTATGTCATGTGTGCCCGTACTAAGGGGTGAGCATTATTCGATTTTGGACCAAAAATCGAACCGAATAAGAGATTAGGTTCGGTTTAAAAAAAAAAATCGGTTTGGTTTCGGTTTTGAAAATACTAAAAAAAAAACTTATTCGACTTCGGTTTTGGATTTCGGTCCAAAATCGTATAAGAAAATTTAGTTTATATATATATATATATATATATATATATATATATATATATACACATATATATATATATATACACACACACTATAGGTATGTACTTAATATATCTAGGTATATTTACTTACTATATATATTAACAAAAAAAAAAGCAAATAAACCCAAAAATCGAATAAACCGAATAAATCGAAAACCGAACCGATTTAACTCGGTTTGGTTCGGTTATGGGCCATTTTGGTTCGGTTTCGGTTTTGCTTATTCCATTTTTTGTCCAATTCGATTTTTGGTTATTCGATTCGGTTTGAACCGAATTAACAGAATGCTCACCCCTACCCGTACTCGATATGACTGTGTTGTTATCTTGGATTTTGTGTATCAACTCGATTCTTTTGGTTTTTAGATTTGTGTGCCATATGTACTCGTACTTTATATGTATATGTGTCACTAGCCTAGATTTTCATACTTAACCTTGTTCTCGTGGTTTTCTTGGTTCGTGTGCCCAAATCGCACTAGTGTATCGCTCGTGGGATAAGTGACGATGACTTAAGTGATTAATTGGTATATGCAACTAATAACATTTTCAAAGTTTTACCGAGTTAATGAACTTATGTGCAGACCACCCTAGACCCATAAAGCCCTCTAGCCTTTGTTAGAGACCCAAAGTAGGACCTGAGTGACAAAACAAATACCCCCTCTTTTCCTGACTTGATTTAGTGTCACCAATTGTCATGATCCGTCCCTGAATAATCGGATATGGGTCGTGGGTACGTCCAGCCTACGTCACAACATCGACGGTAGAACGTTGTTTAGGTCGACAATTCTATCTAGCAATAATAATCCACAAGATATAATGTCATCTCAATATCAATATCAATATGAATACTCAATCACAAAATCTATAAGAAAGAATCAACGCACGATATGATATAAGAGAATCAAAATAAGAGTCAAGATACATCTCATAAAAGTCTAAGAGCTATCATCATCAATACAAGTCTCAAAAATATGATAATATAATTAATCTCCAAGCTAGAGACAAGTCCAGTACAATAGAAGTCAACTAACTACTATGCTACAACTAATGTGTCATCTCCCTCGACTGGTACTAGTCTCTCTTGAGCCAGAGTCTCCAACTCTACTCCTACCACATCCTGAGGTCCATACTGTATAGGATTCCAATCCTCGACATCATCTGAAAAATATATCCAGTCATGATTGGAGCAAAGCACAAAACTCTTACAACAGTTCCAATAAATAATAAAGACTATGTAACAATAAATAGAGAGAAGTACAAGATAAATAGAGCAAGAGCAAGAGCAAGAGCAAGAAATATACAAGATATGGAATGCTATAAATAAATACAAAAGTAATAGGCATCATATACAAGAGTCAAGAAATACAACTAGCTAAGTTTGTGAGTACTAGCTTCAACATGTGATCGGCTTGAGAACTTGAATAAAGGATTATGGCCTGGTTAATCATATGTGTGGTGTATGATTAATATTATTCAAGAAACAAGACATGCGCAAGGAGGGTATGATCACATATCTATACTAACATTCCTATCACCCCTACGTACCCCCTCTCCAAGCAACATGCAAAGTCACAAATACCCCTATCGGGTTGTCATGAAGAAAAGTTAATTAGGGAAAAGCTTCTACTCCTAATGGAAGGTTCAATTAAAAACTAATTAATCAAAGGGTGCCTAATTATTAGGCCTAATTGGGTCTAACTTAAATGTTAGGTTCATGGTTCATGACAAGTCTAAATATGTCCACTAACACAAGTCCAACCTATAGCAAAATATTATCTTCCATAAAAAATAATATTTTTCGTGGAAAATAATGATAATCAAACACTAAATTAAGTTTTTCATGAGATTTTTTTAAAATTCTACGATTTTTTTTCAAGAAAAATAATTCCATAAAATTAATTTATTTATTTTTTACTTATTTTTCACTTGCAATAACAAACGCACCGTCAGACCCATTACATTTTAATGATAATTTATAAGGGCACTACACTTATTACTAAGGGCTAGCCCAATGTAATTTTTCCCAAAATTACAAGTTTGCCACTCTTAAAGTATCTTGGGGCTAGCCCACACCAAGGTATATAAGTGAACAAAATTTCTATTTTTGGCATTCTACCTTGACTTGAAGAAACCATCATTCTCCAAGTCTAAACCTAAATTTGGAAATTGATAGTTGTGGTCCCAAGTGGAGGAAAATTTTGCTTTGGTGATTGTCCAACGAATATTCTTCCGGTATGTCTTCGACAACATACGATGAATAAGTTTTGCGATTGTCAGAAAAAAATTTAGTTTTTTTTTACTATTATAGGAACAATGCATGAAAATATCTTCGATGACGAAGTCGGATCATCCAATCCATTAAATATGCACTCCGGACGTTCCGAAGAACATGTTGGTTGTTCCGAAGCACGTACAGTACGTCAAACGATAACCCTAATTCGACAGTCATCGTGTAAGGACTGTAAAAATTAGACAGTCCTATATAAATATAGGACTGTCAATAATTCTACAGTCCTATATAAATATAGGACTGTCAAAATTTTGACAGTCCTATATAAAAGTAGGACTATCATAATTTTGACAGTCCTGGATAATTATATGAAGTTATTAATTTTTATATTATTCTATATTGGTTATAAGATCAACATTGCACAGATATTGTGGTACATCCTGCTATTGGTGTTGATGTGGATGATATATTCTCAACGGATATTCAATTTGCAACCTAGGAAGAAGCATTAGAGTGGTGCAAAGAAATTGGAAGACGACATAACGTAGTAATTGTCATTGAAAGATCCATCAGATCTCGGCCGGACCGAAAATATGTAGAGCTGGGGTGCGAAAGAGGAGGTGTGTTTAGGGAGCATAAAAAAAAATGATGTTGTTGAAAAAAAAATTCCTAAGAAAAACGTTGGGACGAGAAAATGTGGTTGTCCATTGAAGGTGTTGATTGTAAAAGTAGAAGATGTGAAGTGGATAATCGAAGTTAAGAATGGAAGACACAATCATCCTATTCTAGGGACACTTACGGGTCATGCCTACGTGGCACGGTTGAAGGAGGATGAGAGAAAGTTGGTTGAAGAATTGTTCCTTTCCGGAATTGCACCGAAACAAATTTATTCTGCCGTGCGACAAAAAGAAGATGGGAACAAGTCTACCATGAGGACGATCAGTCATTCTCCTATTCTGCCACCTTCTACGCTTTGGTATAAATACGCACCAGAGGAAGCGATCGCATGGACGATACCCTACACGGATGCAATGGCTGCCTATAAGAAGATGATGAAGATGGAGGATCCAAAAATCATGCCGGACGACTACTTTGATATTCTAATCGATTGATACTGTATATTGAAATATATTTTGTGCAATGAGCCATGTATGTTTAACTGTATATTGAACTGTATGTTGTGTGTATGTTGTGTAATGAAAGGAGTTATCTAATTGATTGTATGTTGTGCATTGATACTAATCGCTACTAGGACTGTCAATATGTAAAAGTGCCAGAAAACTAGGACTGTCAATATTATGACAGTCCTAGTATATACTAGAACTGTCATAATTGTGACAGTCCCAAACTTTACCCACTGTATATGCACAGTTATATGTAAGTTTAGGACTGTCAATATTTTGACAGTCCTAGTATAAACTAGGACTGTCAAAATTGTGACAGTCCTAAACTTTACCCACTGTCTGTAAGCACAGTTATATGTAAGTTTAGGACTGTCAACATTTTGACAGTCCTAGTATATACTAGGACTGTCAAAATAGTGACAGTCCTAGTATATACTAGGACTGTCAAAATAGTGACAGTCCTAAACTTTATCCACTGTCTGTATGCACAGTTATATGTAATTTTAGGACTGTCAATATTATGACAGTCCTAATATATACTAGGACTGTCAAAATTGTGACAGTCCTAAACTTTACCCACGGTCTGTAAGCACAGTTATATGTAAATTTAGGACTGTCAACATTATGACAGTCCTAGTATATACTAGGACTGTCACAATTGTGACAATCCTAAACTTTACCCACTGTGTATGCACAGTTATATGTAAGTTTAGGACTGTCAACATTTTGACAGTCCTAGTACTAGGACTGTCAAAATGTTGACAGTCCTAAACTTTACCCACTGTCTGTATGCACAGTTATATGTAAGTTTAGGTCTGTCAACATTTTGACAGTCCTGGAGAAAACTAGGATTGTGAAATTGTTGACAGTCATAAACTTTATCCACTGTCTGTATGCACAGTTATAAGTAAAATTAGCTCCACTGTCTGCACATTTGACAACTGTATGTATGTAGCAAAATTTGAACACAAATTGTATGTATTTAGCAATTGTAGCAAATTATCAAATTATAGCAATTGAAGCAAATTCATTCAAAGTGTCAATAGTAACAAATTCATTCAAAGTTATACAACTCAAATTCATAGTTTAATCTTTTACAATTCTCAAAAGTCATATTCATTGAAAGTTTTACAAGTCTTCAAACGGGGCCTAAACTTCATGCCACCTCTTTGTACGTTGCTCTCTATTTTCCAAAAAAGAAAAATCTTCAATGTTGTCGATTTGTTGGAGTTCGTCATTGATTGCCATATAATTCGAACCCTGGCAACTTACGAGGCTTCTTCCCAATTTCTTCACTTTCCTTGCCTATTCATGAGAATTAAAAAATGCAGTTATAAATAGTTAGAAATATCAAACTTAAAGTGTAGAAGTTGGCTCACCATCTTGACCAATGCAGTATACAAGACCGATTTGGCAGGAAGATCTGAAGGTACACGCACAATATCGCCTCCGCGTTGGAACAAGTGTCACGACCCGCACCCGGAAAATCGGGCATAAGTCGTGGGTACGTCCAGCCTACGCCGCAGCATCGGCGGTAGAACGCTGTTTAGGTCAACTATCTAGATAATAATCTCACACAAAAATCGGGCATGACCTCTCCAAAAGGAGGGCAACCACACAATCAAAATATAAACCTGTCAAGATCTCAACTCCAAACGGAGGAGCAAATATCAAATGATAATCACAATATACTCAATCACGAATCTAAGCACGATAAGATAACACAGAGATCTAACAACTATAAAGTCTAACCAACAACAACTACTACAACAACCACAACATCAAAATAATAATACAACATCCAAAAATAATATACAAACAAGGTCTCAATCCAAAACCGGAGACAAATCCGGTGCTAAAGCTAATAAAAACAACAACAAAGTCCTAGTGATCCCGGCTACCAACCCGGAAATCACTCCTAAACTAGAGGGTCCCTGTCTGCACCATCGACAGGCTCAGGTCCATAAAACGTCGGACACCAATCCTCCGGATACTCTGAAAAATATGTCCAGACAGGACTGGAGCAAGTACATCTCTAACAGCAGTTCCATTTAAATGATAAAAACTATAAAACAGTTATAGCAAGTAGCAAGAAGAATGAAGCAAGTATGAAACAAGAAAATATGTATAACTGGTGCATAAAGGTAAAGATGCATGGATATCAGAGCAAGATAGTAATAACTGCAAGATACAAGAAATCTAAGCTAAGATCAAGTCCGTGCACATGAACGTGTAGTGAGTCAAGCATGAAAAACATGTAGTGAGTCAAGTCCAGAAACATGTAAGTGAGACAAGTCAAGAAATGCATGAGAGTCCAGACTATAAAGAATGAACTCGGTGTCTTTGAAATACTTGTTTCGACATGTAAACGGCTAGGGGTAAGTACGGCTCACTGCACACTGGTGCGCGGCTGCTATCATTCCAGATTAGACCAGAGGGAGTGATGCTTGATGATTCCAGATAGAAATATTTACATGTCTACTCGAGTATTTCAAGTGGATCCAAGACCCGACACGCAAATCAAGATGAGTCCAGCCTGAACATGAATGATGCCTGTAGGTGATGCCAGTAGTGATTCCAGAATAGAGGCCAGAAACATGAAATGTACGTGTCGCAAGTAAATAAATCCAGAAATACCAGTCAGTATCCCGTGTTGTGCCAGAATAATCAGATGATACTATACTAGAAGCTGAATCATAATAATCATCAGATAATGAAAACTATCAGAGAATATACTCGCCTGACGTCCTGAGCAACTGGCGATCCGAACTGGTGTCGCAAGGACCTAATACGAAAAGCAAGGTTAAACATGATTCTAATGAGTTAAACAGATATAAAATAACTAAAAATAGACTTCTAGGGTCGTTCTAGGTCAAATGAGTCAAACCGGTGAAATCTGGGTCAAAAAGTCAACTCTGGGTCCAAAAAGTCAACTCTAGGTCAAAACTAGGTCAAAAGTTGACTTTGGCGGTCAACCGAGTCAACTACGGTCAAGTCTGGGTCAAACTAGGGTGCTCCTGAATTTCTAGGTCAAACCGAGCTCATTAAGCTAGAAAACTCACAAACTCGCCTCCTTGAGATACCGGGATACCCTCGGTATCCGATACCTCAACCTAGGCTATATACCCCGCCTATACCCTCTAAAACCTATGCTAGCACGCGTAAATATATACACATATACATATAAAAATTACTCCAATACTATTCCTAGGCTATTGCTCAAAAACCCCGTTCGAAACCCAATACCTTGGTTATCTTAAGGTATTGAAATACCTCGGTATCTCAAGGTATTGAGATACCGCTCTAAACTCAACCCGACTACCCCTCTAGCTAACTAACTATGCATAAACATATATATCTAGCTATAATCTAGGCTAAAATATAGATATCTAATACATATAGGCATATACCTATATATCTATATATATATATCTCACAACACACATATACCTTACCTTATACCCATTCTCAATACATATATATCTATATCTAGTCTCTATACCTTTATATAACTATATGTATAGGCTATTATACATATATCTAACACATATAAGTATCTACATAGCTATATGTATCTATATTCACACATACACACATTACACATATACACATACCTTATATCTATATACCTTACCTTACCTTACCTTACCTTACTCTCAAATATATAAATATATCTATCTAGATATCTAACTGTCTATCTACCTAAATAACTATGTAGTTATCTAGCTATCTATCTAAGTATCTATATATATAAATATCTATTATCTAGTATCTACCTATCTAATATCTATCTAACTAGATACCTATCTATTTATATCTAGATATCAACTACCTATCTATCTATCTATCTAACTATCCATCTATTATCTATCTATGTATCAAACTATTTACCTATCCATCTAATATCTATATAGTATCTAGATATCTATCTATTCATAAATCTATCTATCTATTTATATCTAGCTATCTACTTACCTATGTATCTATGTATCTATCTATCTATCTATTTATTTATCTAACTTATCTATCTATCTAACTATAGATATATATATCTATACATATCACTCTCTCCCTCGCTCGCTGCTAGCTGTTGCTGCTGCTTACCCTGCTGCTGCTGCTGCTTAAAACTGCTGCTGCTGCTGTTTTTCATTGCTGCTGCTGCTGTTGCTTTTCACTGCTGCTGCTGCTGCTGCTTTTCACTGCTGCTGCTGCTGCTTATTCTGCTGCTGCTGCTGCTTTTCATTGCTGCTACTGCTGCTGCTTTTTAAATGCTGCTGCTGCTGCTGCTTTTTAAATGCTTAAGGCTGCTTTTTAAATGCTGAATGCTGCTGCTTTTTAAATGCTGAATGCTGCTTTTTAAATGCTGAATGCTGCTGCTGCTGTTCATGCTGCCTGCTGCTGCTGTTCAGTCCACCCCCCTCTCACTCTCTCACACACACACACACACACAACCACATACAGACACACACATATATACATATATCTATATATATATATACAACCATATATATATATATATATATATATATATATATATATATACACACAAGCACACTTACACATACATATATATATATACACATAGACATGTACACACACAAGCACATAGATATAAATACACACATATATATACAAATATATATACATAAACACACATACATATAAATATATACATATATATATATATATATATATATATATATACACATATACACTAACACAACCACACGCCCCACTCACGCCCAACGACCCCGACACTCACCAACACCCTAAAATATATAAAATATAACTCGAAAATTCTAGCACACACTTCCCGTTACTAACCCTACGCGCGCACAAACCCGAAACGAGGAAACCAAGTCGAAATGGCCGTTCGGTCATTTCGACGAACACGTGGTGCGCGGCTCGGAAAACCTCCTGAAACGCACACCAAACGAACTCGGAATCAGCCCAAAATTTACCCACGCGCTCTAAACGATGCCTAGATCCTAGAAAAAATGCTACCGCGTCGATTCTAGGCCCGTGGAGAAAACGCACACGCACTTAGAATTGGCGACGACGAAAAGCCCCAATTTCGCCCGAAACGCCCGTTTCTTTGCGACACGACTTCCCGTGTCCAAACGGAGACACGCACTCACCCTCTAGACACCCGACAACGTCTACCTAGGTCTGTCTAACCTAGGGCATCACCCAAAATTGGGCCAAATTCGGATTTCATCCGAAATTGACACAAAACCTAGTGTTAAAGTCTCTAAACTCACCCAAACTAGTTCCAACTTCCTCCTACGGGTAGGCTTAGGGTCTAGGAGGGTTCTACAACACTAATTACACTACATAAAAATAATTAGCAAGGGTAAAGTTAGGTTTTACCTCTTGGGAGTTGGAATCCCAAGGCCAAAGTCTCACAACCCCTAGAAATCACCTCCCTCAAGCTCCAAGCCACCAACTCTAGCTTCCACACTAGATCTAAGCTCCTCACACCTAGGTTAGAGAAAAGCAAGGTTAGGGCTAGCATAAGGAGAAGGAATAGAAGAAGAAAGAAGAAAAATGGAAGAGGGAACTCACCTTGGAGAAGAAGGAAGAAGGAAGAAGAAGTGGAGAAGAAGAAATGAAGAAGAAGAAGTGAAGAAGAAGAAGAATACAAAGAGGGGGGGCTGCTGCTGGTTTTTGCACGGGAATGGGTAGGTAGGGGGGGGCCGGCCACACATAAAAATGGGGGTTTACATGTACAAAGGTCCAAAATGCCCTCCCGTAACTCGGTTTTGGGTTTCGGGTTCCAAAAACACTCAAACTAACTCCAAATCTCTCCCACTAACCTTCTAAAAATAAAATAAATATTTCTAAGCCCCAAAATAATTCTCACAAGGGTGCGGGCTGGGTCGGACATAGGTCCACTAAGGTCTGACATGGGTCCAGGCTAGCCAAAATCCTAAAACAATCAATAAAAATATAATACAATCATTAATTAATTATAAATATAATTAATAAAAAATAATGCACAATTAACTAAATTAAAAATAAAAAAAATACCCGGCTCTGGAAATAGGGTGGTGACAAGCCTATCCTCCTTAGAAAATTTCGTCCTCGAAATTTAAAGTCAATCACACTCCTCTAGGTCAAACCCCCAACAATCACAGTCAAGAAATTCTACCTATACAACATACAAGATCAAGGTCCTACTGGTCGTGTTATCACAGCCTCAATCAGGGTCACTACACTATCTACCACAGCACAAAGAAAAGTCTAACAGGTACTAATGAAGCACACCACAAGGAATGGAAAAGGACAGAA
The DNA here is from genome assembly GCA_036927795.1 of Iris macrosiphon. Classification (NCBI taxonomy): domain Eukaryota; kingdom Viridiplantae; phylum Streptophyta; class Magnoliopsida; order Asparagales; family Iridaceae; genus Iris; species Iris macrosiphon. The sequence continues at coordinate 149,998,647 of JAYESA010000016.1, forward strand.
AGAAGAACAAAGAGACAGACCTGCTAACCCGACACCCGTGGCATTGGCCTCCTCGACCGTCAACGCATAAGCCCTGCCCTGCTGGGGTGTATCCCTCTGCTGGTGCGGGGCATGATGCTGTGCCACAGATGGCCTAGCTCCAACTCTCTGATCCTGTGCTCCACCCAATGGAGGTGCAGTAGGGCAATCTCGCATCTGGTGAGCAGCGGATCCACAGAACAAATACACCTTCAGCCTCCTCCTACAAATATCCCAGGTGTGTCCTGCCTTCCTGCAGTAGGCACAAGTGGGCACCCTCTGATCCTGACCCTGTTGCGCTGCCTTCTGCACATAGGGACGCTTAGCTGGTCCCGCACTACCACTGGCACTGCCTGAATCATCCCTGCCTCTCTTGGACTTGAGCTCCAAGTCATCCTCTGCTCTCTGAGCATCTCCTACTATCTGCTCAAAAGTTGCCTCGCGGTCGCTCCTGGTCAAAGACTTGACCGCCATAACCAAGCCCTTGCGAAACTTTCTCGCCTTGGCTGCCTCACTCAAGCCATCTATAAATCTGCCCAGACGGCAGAACTCTGCTGCGTACTCGTCCACTGTCATGCTCCCCTGGATGAGTGCCTCGAACTGGCTCTCCAAAGCACTGAGCGCCACATCTGGGAAAAACTTCTCCTTAAAAAGCCTCTTGAAAGCCTCCCAAGTAAGCCCTGGCGCTGCGATCCTCGTATCTGTGCGATACCATGTCAAAGCGAGGTCGAACATCTGACTGCCCGCTGCCTCTATCTGCATGCTGTCTGAAATCTGTGCCAGCCTGAAGATCCCCTCGATCTGCTCTATCCAGTCATCCGCGTACAGGATCCCTTCTGTACCACGGAACTCCTTGGGTCGCATCCTCTGAAAGTCGATAATACTGCCCGGCCTCGGATGCTGAATCTGATCTGCCTGTGGCTGAATCTGTGCCACCCTATCCACTGCTGTCATGGCCACCTGGTGGGCGTTCTCAATGCCCAACCTCATCACATCCACCTGACGGTGCTGCGTGTCCATCATCTCCCTGAAGAATGCAAACAACTGCGTGGCATCTACTGGAGCAGGAAGTGGTGGAGGAACCACCGGAACGACTGGGGTAGTCCTCGGATCGACAGGTGAAGGAGAATCCCCAAGAGAAGCAGATGCTCCCTCAACCGCAGGAGTGGTGAGTGGAGCGGTAGCAACTGCCTGAATGCGGGCTGGACGAGAGGTAGCAGACCTCTCAGTAGCAACTGCTGGAACGGTACGATGGGATCGTGTCTTCGGAGGCATCTTGAACACAGATCAAAAGAAGTCAATACGGCGCAAGATACGATATCATCAAGAAAGGACAGTAATATTTCAAAAGAAGCAATTTCAGAATAATTAGATTGGAATTGTTCCTAGTCGTGATTGAGTACACTCTCATCCTAGATCCTAGATCCTATAACAGGCTCGCAGCAGTACAACTAAGTTGTTGTACCACCACGATATCGTACTAATTGCGAATCGAGACCTGCATGGGCCGCCACCAAAAATGTGTCACAAAACCTAGTGTTAAAGTCTCTAAACTCACCCAAACTAGTTCCAACTTCCTCCTACGGGTAGGCTTAGGGTCTAGGAGGGTTCTACAATACTAATTACACTACACAAAAATAATTAGCAAGGGGAAAGTTAGGTTTTACCTCTTGGGAGTTGGAATTCCAAGGCCAAAGTCTCACAACCCCTAGAAATCACCTCCCTCAAGCTCCAAGCCACCAACTCTAGCTTCCACACTAGATCTAAGCTCCTCACACCTAGGTTAGAGAAAAGCAAGGTTAGGGCTAGTATAAGGAGAAGGAATAGAAGAAGAAAGAAGAAAAATGGAAGAGGGAACTCACCTTGGAGAAGAAGGAAGAAGGAAGAAGAAGTGGAGAAGAAGAAATGAAGAAGAAGAAGTGAAGAAGAAGAAGAAGAATACAAAGAGGGGGGGCTGCTGCTGGTTTTTGCACGGGAATGGGTAGGTAGGGGGGCCGGCCACACATAAAAATGGGGGTTTACATGTACAAAGGTCCAAAATGCCCTCCCGTAACTCGGTTTTGGGTTTCGGGTTCCAAAAATACTCAAACTAACTCCAAATCTCTCCCACTAACCTTCTAAAAATAAAATAAATATTTTTAAGCCCCAAAATAATTCTCACAAGGGTGCGGGCTGGGTCGGACATAGGTCCACTAAGGTCTGACATGGGTCCAGGCTAGCCAAAATCCTAAAACAATCAATAAAAATATAATACAATCATTAATTAATTATAAATATAATTAATAAAAAATAATGCACAATTAACTAAATTAAAAATAAAAAAAAATACCCGGCTCTGGAAATAGGGTGGTGACAACAAGGTAGGTAGTCCGACACCGGCATAGTAGGCGAGGTAGTCGTCGCCACACTCCGTCATATTGACTGCTGCTTGCCGTTCGGTATCTCTAATAACGTGGCGTTGCCACTTGGTGAAGAAGTCTGATACCCAGTTGAACGCCGCAGGAATATAGTTTAGCGGTTTTGTACCGCGCGGAGGAGTTATCATTTTCAAAGTGCGCTTTGGGACAGTTTGTACGTAGCCAAACTGACGGAGCACTCTATCCGACATATAAGCCTCCTCGATTTCATGACAACTGATAAGACCATGATATAAAATGACTGGTTGCAATGGACGACTAGTCTATCGCAAATCACGGTATGGATCCCAAACAATCTGCACTGCATAAAATTTAGCATAACGTCATTTAGCATAACGTAGTCAATTAATACCAATTAAGTACAAAATTAGGTCTAAATTCACCTCTTATGTCGTCATATCTTCGAGTGCATTCCGTAGGGCGGCCAATGTGTGAGAATGTTTGGCATCTTTTTTAGTTGGCTTACATCGGCACATTCTAGGAAGGTTCTCGTCATACCCTCGGTTCAGTTTCGCCCGCTGCAGTGTTGGAAAGTGCTCGTATATCCATGCCTTCACGTAACCAGGTTAAAAAAATATTAGTCCAAAAATAAACAACAAAATTTAAAATTATGTATACAAGTTGACAAAGATATATCTATACATGGAGTAGAGTCTAGCATCCGGATATTGTCTTCGAACCCACGCGGGATGCCGCACCAAGCTCGTGGTAAAGGTATGCTAGTATACCGCTTTCCCAAGATATTTCTTCCACCGTGTCAATGTTGTCCAAATTGAGGAGATATTTGGCATGTATGGACGTTCCAGACTTATCCGTAATGCCGACAGCCCCTAAGATGAACTGTATATATCCGCGGGCCACATTATCGCTATTATCCATTTCGGGGTCCGGATCAGCGAATATCTCCTCCAAATATTTTAGAGGAAGTCCGTAGGACTTCTTGAATTCTCGAAGACTGGTAAAACTAGTGGCATCAACTCCCACACCCGGATACATAATCCACAATATGGTCGTAAAAGTTGATGCTCAACTCATCAAAAGTTTGATTCATCATGACTCGACCATCAACCCTAAGTCCCAATATATGATGGACGTCATCAAGGGTAATCGTCAACTCCCCATTGGGTAGATGGAAAGTGTTGGTTTCTGTATGCCATCGTTCTACAAATGCTGAAATCAGTGCATTATCCACCGTCGTATATGAGTAGCTACCCAAATATTGTAGACCGGTGGGACTGATTTTTGCCTTCACATCGTCTCCCAATAATTCATACCTCCATGTATTGCATTTTTTCCCGTGGTTGATCACCGTCAACATATGAGAACTCTCCTGAAAAGTAAACAATTGGATGAAGTTATACCTCTATGTAAAATGTACTTATCTATAAATAATTGGATGAACTTTGAACTTACAACTATATATAAAATTATCATAACGTAATGTACTTACCGGATTATTCCATATTTGGTATGCAATATGGTTTTCGATCGACGGTAACATAGAGCAACCGTTTGGACGAGTGTCGACTGGACTATCTGGCTGCTCAGAAGGTCCTGAACCATCAGTAGTCCGGTTTTCGAGAGTTTGTGGAAGACTCTCGACAGGACTCTCTGCAGGCTGAGAAGGTCCTGAACCATCAGTAGGCTGATTTGGGACATTTGGCATGTCCTCATGGGAGGAGGAAGAAGAACCGGAAGAACTAGGAGGAGCACGTCTCTTCGAACGAGTAACAGTCTTCTTCGTCAATCGACGTTTCCTCACTTCAGGGCGTGCCTCAGGCTCGCGGATAGTGACACCGGGTTCAATAGTACGCGAAACAGTGCGTTCCTTACGCATCGACGTAGTAGGGCGTCTTCTCATGATATCTTCATCCACAGTGTCCTTCCGAGGGGCATGACTATAAGACAAAAAAAAAAAAAAAAAATCCATTTTAACATCCTAATTTAATTTAACATTCAGGACTGTAGAAATTTCTACAGTCCTATAAGTATACAGGACTGCAGAAATTTCCACAGTCCTAATTTTTTAGGACTGTTGAAATTTCTACAGTCCTATATAAATTTAGGACTAGAGAAAATTCTACAGTTCTTAATATATATAGGACTGTCGAATTTCCTACAGTCCTAAATCTATATAGGACTGTAGAAAATTCTACAGTCCCGCCCGATACTGCTCGACACTGTCGACGATTGTCGACATTGTATGCCCTAAAATCGGGTTCGATCAACCAAGTAAACGTCTAAACTACATCCTAAACTATATTCAGGACTTGTATGCCCTAATTTGAAGAATGGAAAGAAAATCACTCAAAATTTTCAAAATGCAATAGAATTTTTTAAAATTTTTGGAAAATTTTGTAAATGCAATAGAACAAGGAGAAAGAAGATTTGTATCTTGATTCTTTCGAGACTTTGGGAGCCATCGACAAGGAGGAGGAGGACGAAGTCGAGGAGAACGGTCGACGAGAGGGGGGAGGGCTCCGGTGGGGTGGTGAGGGTTTGGGAGGAGGGTTTCAAAGTTGGACTAGTATGAGTAAACTAATGGGCTAGTGTGAGTAAACTTTGTTCATTAATGGGCTAGCCCCAATCTTGGGCTAGCCCTGAGTATACTTTGTAGTGCCCTTATAAATTATCTTATAAATTATCATTTTAATGGGCTAGCCAGGCCGCCAACCCATTGCATGTGGGCTATAAAGGGAGCTAACCCCAGGACCCATGTTCTTTGTTGTAAGAATGACAGAAGGGACCCATAGCGTTTCTTGGCGTTTAATTCGGCGTCGTAACCGCTTTGCTTCTTTTGATCCCATTCGGAAGGGACAGAACAAAACAACGGTCTGTGGGACCCACACATCGGCGGAAAAAGGAAAAAAACCTAACCAGTAACCATCGTCTTCCTCCTCTCCCTCTCCTTCTCTTGCTCGACCAGCTCCTCCATCGATTCCTCTGGTATTCTCCATCATCATCATCATCATCATCATCATCATTATTTCCCCCAAAATTTTGATATAAATTTCATTTTTTTTATGGTAAATTGATCGACAGTTGATTGTTATGCTTAAACACCATGATTTGCGATTTCTTCTTCTTCTGGATTTTAGTCATTTCCCCGTAACTTAGTTTTGATTGGTACATTCTGTTTACAAATCTAGTATGATTTGAAATCATGACCAATAGATGATTGTTACATTATAAACATCACCAAATTTTGCAAATTTTCTTTCTTTTCTAATTTTAGTCAATTTGTTCCGTAATTTCATGTTGTGATTGGTACATTGTATTTGTCAATATAGTGTGATCAAGATCTTGCACCAATAAATTTATATCGTTATGGTCTAATGTTGCAAGGACACTAATGCGCCACGGGCACGGACCTATTTTTGCGTGTCACTTGTTATGGTCAATACATGTCCTAACGGCTCTTGAAACTGTAAGGACAATGCTTCTAAAAGCTATGAGTTTAGGATTTCCGTCCTGTTCTCTGAGTTTGGAGTTCTATGCATCATCGGTTATGGTCGGAATCTAACTGTTATGAAGATTTACTTGGGGTTGTAGCGAATGCACCTATAAGAACCAACTTTGTTGGTATCTGTTTCGTGCACTTACATATATTTTTCATGGATATGGATACAATGGAGACACGGATACGACACCGGTTTTAGCGCGCCCTAGTGTATTTAGGATTTGTGCTGTGCCCGATACATATCCGACACTGACCCAATACAATATGGCACCAATTTCGGAGAATCCGTGCTTCCTAGGCAAGATGTCCAGGTGGCTAGCATCAAAACATGGGGATTTAACAAGAAACAGACTGCTAACTGTTAAGAGAACTGATATTTTGAATTTGCTAGAATACTTCTAGAAATCCTAACCATAATCTTGAAGGAGCCAACCTTGAAAGTATAAATCAACAGACTAGGTCCTTTAGCCCAATTGGATCACCTGTTTCTCACAACTCAACCAACTACTCTATCAGATGCAACACTTGAACCAAATAAGCTATTCACTTGAGTCCATCATTATACTGATATTCCAGATTTTTTGTCTTTTTTTTGGATACAATGATTAGTAATTTTTCAAAGAAGCTTCTTTCACATCGAGTATTTTGCTCTTTTAGCTATTATGCTTTGTATTTGCTGTTATCCAGTGAGGTATTGTGCCCTTTTTATCATTCATCCAGTGTATATAAATTCTTCACTTTTGAAGAATTTAATCTTTATAAATTCGTCATTTCTGTGTATCTGAATAACTTTTCAAACTCACAGGTTTCGGTATGCTGGTTGTGCAAAGTTGGAGAGCTTTGGTTTAGAAGATTTCACACAGAAAAGAAATTCCGTACTAAGATTCATCTGGTGGTCTATCCTTTGATTGCAAGTTCACTTCTTGAGATTTTGATCTCCTGTGTTGACAAATATTGTTGAATGTTATGATGGATTACAGCTATATTTGGCGTCTTTCCCGCTAGAATTTACTCTTTTCGACATGCGTCTGTTTGTTTAAGCAGTCGTTGATAACATCTTAAGAAGCTGAAGTAGTTGACAGTTCATGTTGTATTTAATTAGTCACCAGTTGTCACCTTCTCGTGTTTTGTACATCTGAAGCATCCATTAAACATCGATACCTATATGCTAGATTATGGGCAAAAGTGGTGGTAAAGCTTGTGGATCAGAAGATTCTTCTATTGCAGTTGTAACGTATTACTGACTCCTCTACTATAAAGTAAGCGGTTTTCTTTGTAATGATTTTGCCATAGAATCTGGTAGCTCCTAATGGCTGGTGGCTCAGTCCATGCCTCTGATAGCATGGATAGAACTTCTAGCAAAAATAGGAATGGCAAGTTCTTGCATGGGGACTTGGATATGTGGATTTTGGAAGCTAGATCTCTTCCGAATATGGATTTGATGTCTGAGAGGATGAGAAGATGTTTTACTATGTATGGATCTTGTGGATCTTTTGCAAAAGCTGGCAGTGGGCACAAAATGATCACCAGTGATCCATATGTTTCTGTTTGTCTAGTGGGAGCAACGGTAGCTCAAACACGAGTAATTCCAAATTGTGAGGATCCTAAATGGGATGAGCACTTCTGTGTGCCTATTGCTCACCCTGTTTCAAAGATTGAGTTCCAGGTTAAGGATAACGATGTCTTTGGAGCACAGCTTATTGGGGTTGTCGAGATTCCTGTAGAAAAGATTATTTCTGGAGTGGCTCTTAATGATTGGTTCCCAGTGGTTGGTCAGTATAGCAATGGCACAAAATCTATTCCTGAACTGCATTTGTCTTTGCAATTTAGGCCTATAGAAGACAACCCTTTGTATAAAGATGGAGTTGGTGCTGGTCCAGATTATAAAGGAGTGCCAAATACTTACTTCCCACTCCGCAAAGGTGGGAGCGTTACCCTTTACCAAGATGCTCATGTTCCTGATAACATGCTACCTAAAATTCCATTGGATAGTGGAAAATACTTTGAGCAAAGTAAATGTTGGGAAGACATTTGTCATGCAATATTGGAAGCTCATCACCTAGTCTATATAATTGGGTGGTCAATCTATCACAAAGTGAAGCTTGTTAGGGAGCCAACAAAACCATTGCCAAATGGTGGGGAATTATCTCTTGGAGATTTGTTGAAGTACAAATCTCAAGAAGGGGTTCGTGTTGTTATGCTAATTTGGGATGATAAAACCTCACATGACAGATTTCTCTTGAAAACGGTATGTTCTATGCTATTATGTTTCCCTTAACCATCCACTCTGAACTCTTGTTTAGTACCTGTTCATTGTTTCTGTTGCAATGTGTTTGGAGAATTTGCAAGCATTTATCCATTTACATGAGACTGGCATCTAATTTTTTTTTTTTTTTTTGAGGTCCTACTAGCACCAGTACCCCCCTCCCATTTTTATTTTGCCCTGGATGAGATTCAAACCCATGCCCACTCCTTCCCTCCCTTACCAGTGCTATCACTAGACCACCCCCTCGGTGGTCTAAGGTTATGGCTCTTATTTAGCCTTCAACAAAATATTCAGTAAAAGCTACGCTACATGGACCATGTGCTATGTATTGTGGCATGTCATCTGGAAATAATTTCCATACTACATTTGGACTAAATCACAGTGTGACTAAATAAATCATAGGGTGAATGCAGGATGGTGTTATGCATACTCATGATGAGGAAACTCGACGGTTCTTTAAGCACTCCAGTGTCCACTGTGTGCTGGCTCCTCGTTATGCAAGCAACAAACTTAGCATTTTTAAGCAGCAGGTTGGGTATATTTTTTTATTTCTTACAGTCATAGTCTAATTATGAAACATCTTGTTGCAGGTAATTGAATGAGGCGATGAGAACAATTCAGAAACCTTGATCTCATACCACAATTATAAGCCTATTTCTTTGCATATTGATAAATCAACTATAATCTCGATCTCATCTACAATAAGATGAATGCAAACAAATGCAACACATAAGCTACACCCAGGCCATAGCTTAAAAACTTAGCATTTTTAAGCAGCAGGTTGGGTATTTTTTTATTTCTTACAGTCATAGTCTAATTATGAAACATCTTGTTGCAGATAACTGAACGAGGCGATGAGAACAATTCAGAAACCTTGATCTCATACCACAATTATAAGCCTATTTCTTTGCATATTGATAAATCAACTATAATCTCTATCTCATCTACAATAAGATGAATGCAAACAAATGCAACACTTAAGCTACACTCAGGCCATAGGTTTCTGTTTTTGATTCTCTCTAACCCATATATTTTTTTTCATATTACAACATGGACCAGTTGTTTGAGATTGTTCTTGTCGAGCATGTTTCAACCTCACCTGTATCTCTATAGAATAATCTTTGCTCACATTTAGTCTTCTAACTCAAAATATTACACAAAGGAAATTGTACACGTGATGCAGGAACAACATAAGATCATCATCTTCCGGTTCTATAATTTCTGCATGAACTTGATCAGCGACCACGACAATCACATATATATACGAAGCCTCCTCAAATAGAGAATCTTTGGAGGAATTCATCCATGTGAATAATAATGTCTTGGAAATTCACTTTTTTTCTTCTTTCAATCTTTAGTCTGTTCTGTAACCTTCATGTCAAGAATTTAAATTAGGAAGTCAAATTCAATTTGGATTGCTCTTTATAAGAGGAGAAATCCAAATTGAATTGGTTAAGGGCACAATGGTCAATGCACCATAATAAATATCTTGACAACCTCCTTCCCTATATAAGGATATCCCCACCTCCTTCACTCACCATTCCTCATCTCCCCTCAACCCTATATTAGTAAGGGAACCCTTGATCCTCTTTAAGTTTGTTTTATAACTCTAACTAGGATAAGTGTATATATATATGTGTGTGTGTGTGTGTGTGAGAGTAAGGACTGCAGAGCAGCAGCAGCATGCAGCAGTAGCTGCAGCAGAGCAAGCACTGCCTGCAGCAAGCAGCAGCAGTATATATATATATATATATATATATATATATATATATATATATATATATACTATATATGTATCTATATATGTATATTGTATCTATATATGTATCTATATACCTTATATATATGTATATATGTATTTATATATGTATCTATATATCTATGTATCTATATCTATGTATACTATATATTATATGTATATGTATACTATATATCTATGTATCTCTCTCTCTCTATATATATGTATACTATATATATCTATATATGAATACTATATGTATTATCTATATATGTATACTATATATATCTATATATGAATACTATATGTATTATCTATATATGTATACTATATATATCTATATATCTTATATCTATGTATCTATATATAATATATTGCATCTATATATATCATATACATATATATGTATCTATAAATGTGTATCTATATATGTATTTATATATATATGTATTTATATATATATATATATATATATATATATATTATCTATATATGTATACTATATATCTATGTATCTATATATAATATATTGTATCTATATATATCTATATATATCATATACATACATATATATATGTATCTATATATATAATATATATATATATATATATATATATATATATATATATATATATGTATGCTATATATTATCTATATATGTGTACTATGTATACTATATATGTATCTATATATGTACACTATATTGTATCTATATACGTATCTATATATCTTATATATATGTGTATCTATGCATTTATATATGTATCTACATATATGTGTGTGTATATATATATATATACACACTATATATGTATCTATAAATATATCTTATATATACATTATTTTTATATTTAAGTTTTTATATAGATATTTGTCCCATCTATAAACCAGAAATAACATAAAATTGACCTAGAAATCTAGTGGGTTAAATCTACTTAATTATATTTTACCAATTAATGTGAATTATTCATGATATAGGTTATCTGGACCCCGTCACACACTCTGACTTGTTTCACCCGCTTTGGACCCTAGGCGAGTACAGTCTCTGATGGTTTTCTTACTGATAATTTCTATAACGCATGTAGTATTTTTGTACTTGATTCCTGACACGAAGAAACACAGACTAGCATATCTTGTGTTTTTAGACCTTGATCTTGTGTAATACTTGATATTCGTGTTATTCATGTATGCTAGTCGGGGCAAAAAAATGCTAGTTTATATGTGATCATACCCTTAATCCTGTGCAAATATAATTCATATGCAAAGGCTAACAATACACTTCACGTATGATTAACCGGCTCCCATTGTGCAATCCTAAGCCGAGCAATCCTAAGCCGATCACATAATCAAACTAGTATTTCAAAACACTTAGTGACTATAAATTTTCTTGTTGATACATAACATTTTCTGTTTATTCATTTTTCCTGTTCATTTTTTACCATACCTTAATGTCTGTTTATTTATCCATCATATACTACTTTTCTATCACTATTTTATAGTCATTATCATGTATTGAAACTGCTATTAGAATTGTACTTGTTCAATCCTGACTGGATAATATTTCAGGTAGCACTTAGAAGGACCTGTGTCCCACTCCCATATATTATGAATTTTTGGGAAATAGCTTCGAGCCTGATTTTACCTCCTGGAGGATCGAGGAAGGCCGCAAGCGGGAGACCTACTTATGACAATAATTAAAGTTTGCAGACTTACTGTAGTTGTATGAGTTATGAATACAAGATTTTGTACTGTAACCTTTATACACACATATATATACATTATATTTTCACCTACCTTAGTTTTGTGATTGAGTATAATATCTGTTTTCTTTATATTATGAAGTGTTGGTTATACAGTACTAGTTCCAAACAACATTCTACCGTCGACACTGTAGCGTAGGCTGGGCGTACCCACGCACTCGTACCCAAACACCCAGGTGCGGGTCGTGACACGTTTATATGGTAGCCCATGCAGGTCAGACTTCACAAGAAGTGCGATGTCGTAGTAGTACTGAGGACTAGAGTACTATTACGAGCCTGGAATAGGATATAGGATATTAGGAATAGGAAATACTCAATCACAACTAGGAATTTTAACTCTGAATTAAATTTTTAATCTTAACCACCCTGAATGACTTGATATCTTCTCCAATTTCTGTTCTTCTCAAATAATATCTTATCTTGTGTCTTAATGATGTCTCCTTATTGTTTTATCATATTCCAGAATGACACCTATATCATATTCCAGAAGGACACGCGAGACCAAAGAATCCGGTTGTTCAGGAGCACCTGCAGAAGACGCTCCCGTTGTCTCTGAATATCTTCCTTCTTCTCCTTCACTTCCACCCAAAGGAGGTGTACAATCGAACACTGGAGGTATGCCCACTGAAGGAACACATTTATATGAGCTCTTCAAATATATGCTGGAGGCACAGAAGGCTCAGACTGAGGCCCAGAGGGAACAAACAAAAATGATGCAAGAAAGCATTGAGAGTTTCCAGCATATGGCTTTGGCATCTATGGAGAAGTTTGCATCTCAGCAACAACAGTCTGTTGAACAGAAAATGGCCAATATCTTGGACTTCAAGAAGATGGCTCATCGGGAGTTCAAGGGAACTGAAGGGATCCTATATGCGGATGAATGACTCGAGGATATCGAGCGAATTATGCGGGTTGCTCGGATACCGGAAGACCTGAAGATAGAGGCTGTAGGCTTGCAGCTTCACGATATCACCCGCACTTGGTTCAGAAATGAGCCCAGACTTGCTGATCCAAACCTAACTTGGGACCAACTCAAACACCTTTTTAAACAGAAGTTCTTTCCGGCAGTAGATCAGGACGTTCTGGAGAAACAATTCCAGAACTTGGAGCAGGGTAGTCTCTCAGTAGATGAATATGCTGCAGAGTTCGGCAGGCTGAGCCGATTTGTAGAATATATGGTGAGAGATCCGGAGGACCGAGCTCGCAGATTCCAGCAAGACTTGGCTCAGGAAATTCGAGTCATTATCCCCTCTAGTATCATAAAATTTGCTAGAATTGTAGCAGAAGCCGAGAGGATCGAGGTGGACATGGGCTTTAAACCCAAGCGGAACCGGAATGCGTTCGAAGGAGGCAGCAGCACGGGACCAGCAAAACGTTTCCATTTTCATCCAAGGACTTTCCAGCATCAGCAACAACATTGTCCTCCAACTAGATTTTCGGCTCAGCCGCATCCTCAAAGACAGATCCAACAGACCCAATTTTGCCATTTTTGCAAAAAAAACTGTAACATTTCTGGGAAATATGCACAAAAAGACTTGGAGTCTATCTATACTGTGGTTCTGCGGGACATCATGTGAACAACTGTCATATTCGAGGTGCAACAAATCAAAAGGGACCAGCTAAGCCACCCGTGACAACAGCAGAGGGGACCTCCACTTCCAAAACAACAGCAGCAATTTGTCCAGCACCAGCAGGGGGGAGCTCCTCAGCAGGGCAGAGCTTTTGCTACAACTGTCGAGAAAACTGAGCCTACCGGTGATGTTATAGCAGGTTCCATTCTTCTCGATTCTATTCCAGCCGTAGCATTATTTAATTCTGGTGCATCTCATAGTTTCATATCTGTGTCTTTTGTACTTAAGCATAATTTAGTAGTGGAACCCTTCAGTAGAAACTGTAAGATCACTACTGGGGAAGGCATCATCCTAGTCAGTGATGTTTGCAAGGGGTATAACGTTACATTGGGAGACCGTGTTTTGTCTGCTAGCTTACTCGTAATGCCACTTCCAAGTTTTGACATTGTCCTTGGAATGGATTGGTTGGGTATGCATTTCGTTAGCATTGACTGCCGTAGAGGTCGTGTGCTGTTTCGACCTCCAGGTGAGCCGGAGTTCGAGTTTGCTAGAAAGAAAGAGAAGCCAGATCGTAAAATTCTTTGCGAAGCTATAATGGAGGAGAAAGAGCTACCGCATCCTATTATTGCTGAGTTCTTAGATGTGTTTTCCAAGGAGTTACCAGGTTGCCGCTAGATAGAGATATTGAATTATCTATTGATCTAATGCCGGGAGCAGAACTAATATCGCAGCATGTCTACCAGATCAACAATAATGATCTGGCGGAGCTAAAGAAATAGATCGATGGATTAGAAGACAAGGGATTCATCAGATCAAGTTCGTCATCCTGGGGAGCTCCGGTACTTTTTGTGCCAAAGAAGGATGGTTCGGTGCGGATGTGCATCGATTACAGGGCCCTGAACAATCTCACAATCAAGAACAAATATCCGCTGCCGAGAATAGATGATCTTTTCGATCAGTTGAGTAGCGCGAAGGTATTTTCAAATATTGACTTGAGATCCGGATATCATCAGGTGAAGGTGAAAAAAGAAGATATTCCGAAGACTGCATTCATGACTCGATATGGCCGGTACGAGTTATTGGTGATGCCGTTCGGGTTAACTAATGCCCCGACAGTCTTCATGAACTTGATGAACAAGGTATTCCATCAGTACCTGGACAAGTTCATGGTAGTGTTTATAGATGATATCCTTGTATACTCAAAGACGCTAGAAGAATACGAGAAGCATTTAAGGATAGTGCTTGAAACTCTCAAGAAGGAGAAGCTCTATGAAAAACTCTCTAAATGTGAGTTTTTCTTAAACAAAGTGGAGTTTCTCGGACATGTAGTGACTGTAGATGGAATATCAGTTGATCCAAGAAAGATTGCTGCCGTAGAATCTTGGGCCACTCCAAGCTCTGTTGTAGAAATTAGAAGCTTCTTAGGATTTGCTGGATATTACAGAAAGTTCGTGAAAGATTTCTCTCGAATTGCAGAGCTTTTGACTAAACTCACTCGGAAAGATGTAGAGTTTGTTTGGACAGAGGAGTGCCAGGTTATTTTTGAGGAATTGAAGAAGAGGTTGACGTCTGCTCCTATTTTGACGTTGCCATCAGGGTCTGGAGGTTTCACTATTTATAGTGATGCATCGGAAAAATGTTTGGATTGTGTTCTTCAGTAGAATGGGAAAGTGATTACCTATGTACCAGGCAATTACGTCCTCATGAGAAGAACTATCCTATATACGATTTGGAGTTGGCAACAATCATCTTTGCCCTGAAGTTGTGGAAACACTATTTGTACGGAGAGCGTGTGGAGATCTTCACAGACCACAAGAGCTTGAAGTACGTTTTCACTCAGAAGGAGTTGAGCATGAGGCAACGTCGGTGGTTGGAACTGATGAAGGATTTTGACATATCTTTGCAGTATCATCCTGGGAAAGCCAATGTAGTTGTCGATGCCTTGAGCAGATATCCGGTAGCTATGTTGTTGATACAGGATCGACATTTGTTGGAGGACTTGGAGAGCTTGGGCATTGAGATGCTAGTTCCTGGTTTTGCTATGCAGATGTGGGGGTTACAGATACACTCAGAGTTGATGGACAGGATAAAGGCAGCCCAGTATGAGGATGTATCTCTGAGGAGCATCAGAGCTCAGGTGAGA
The DNA here is from genome assembly GCA_036927795.1 of Iris macrosiphon. NCBI lineage: Eukaryota > Viridiplantae > Streptophyta > Magnoliopsida > Asparagales > Iridaceae > Iris > Iris macrosiphon. The sequence goes on from JAYESA010000016.1 coordinate 150,014,020, forward strand.
GCAGGATTGGAGGATGATTTTACCATTGCTGAGGATGGTTCTTTGCGGCATGGTGCTAGATTGTGTGTGCCTATTGGGGAGCTGCGTGAGGAGGTGTTACAGGAAGCGCATCGCTCTCAGTATTTCATACATCCAGGTGCCAACAAGATGTATCGAGATATGCGAGAGTGTGCAATGGTATGACATGAAGAGGAAAGTGACACAGTTTGTATTCAGTTGCTTAGTGTGCCAGTATCACGACCCGCACCCGATGTAGGGATGCAAGTCGGAAACAACGTCCAGCCTACACCGCAGAATCAGCGGTAGAACGCTGTCTTGGTCTACTATACTATCTAAAATTTCACAATAATATAAAGTCTACCAACAATAGCTCACACAAAACTCAATCACAATCTAAAGCACGAAAAGATATGAAGGAAGTCTAACTATACATCAAAAATATAATAATCAACAATAAAACAATATCCAATCACAAACTATAAGCCGGAAATAAATCTGGTACCAAAATGCTAAAGAAACTAACTATGAAAACTAGTGATCCGGATAAACCTTCCGTCAATCACTCCAGAACTAACGGGTCCAAGTCTGCACCATCTATAAGTCGAAGTCCATAGTATGTCGGACACCAATCTCTCGGATCCTCTGAAAAATATTTTTCAGTCAGGAATGGAGCTAAGTACATACCTCTGAAAGCAGTTTCAATAGCATAATCGAGCATATAAACAGATATAGAAATGAAATACAAGATTACTAAACATATGAATGATGAACAAGATATACAGGTAATGTACAAGAATATAGATCAACAATATGAATATCACAATATGATGAAGTAAACTGCAACTAACTATCTAAATGTGCTTTAGAATACGAGTTTATTATGTGATCGGGTTGGGTGAACATGATCAGGTAAGACGGATTACAAGTGAGGTATGTAACCAGAATGTACACGATTTGTAACAATGGCTTTGATCACATAATCAACTCCTACTCTCCCACCCCTAACTAATACCGATGGATCCAATCACAACACGCTACGAACACAAAAATATAACCACTGTCACGAGAAGTGGGTGTACACGAATATCATAACCACCGAACACGAGCGGTGGGTGTACACGAATAAGCACACTGAACACGAGCAGTGTGTGAACACGAAGTATCATCAATACCCAGTATATACGATGAGATACAATGTACACGAGTACCCGCTGAACACGGTAGGGGATAATATCTCATGACGGGATCCATATAGCACCAGTCCGTGAAATCACTGTGTCAGAATCAATGTATACAATTCTAGAACATGCATATATACAATATTATGAATTGAAAACAATCAGAGAAATGTACTCGCCTGTGATCCAGAGCAATGTATGTCAAACTGTCCGAACTGGTGTCACACAGACCTATATATGGAATATTGCATTAATACAAAGTTCTGGAAAGAAATTAAGTTAAACTAGTCAACATCTAGGTCAACAAGCCATTTCTATGTCAAAAATAGTCAAACTAGGTAACTCTATGCCAACTAGTCAAACTAGCTATTTCTAGGTTGCATGAGTCTATCTCAATGATATTGGGTTCATACACTATGAATCTAGGTCAACAAGCTACAACTTAAGATACTAAGATACCGTATCTCAGGATACACAAACAATAGGTAAATATCACATATCTATAATAAAGCAATATTAAATATATAATCACAATTACAAATGCTAAATGATTATCTTGGTTTTGAACCAACTTGGTATCACAACACTAAACCTCTATCTTGATACCCAAACCCAATACCTTGATTATTCTCCAATACCTTGATACTTACCTTGGTATCTCAAGGTAAATTCAAAACCTTATTTATATTAACTATCCAACAATAATTATAAACTACCATGCATTTAATATTTATACAATACTATATACCTTATTTTAGTCATCTTAATACCCACCCATAATTAGTTTACAACTATCCTATTACTATGCCAATACCTACTACTCATACCTTGGTATATCTTGATACTTACCTTGGTATCTCAAGGTAATTGCCAAAACTTCATATATGTACTAACTACCCATCAATAATTACATATATCAATCCAATATAACTCTAGTATGTACCAATAGAATAAATACTAACTACCAACTACACACTAACTATTAATACATATATATGTACATACATACCTACAAATATATAATATATAAAACATACTCATAATAATAGCTAAAATATACTAACTTACTCAATAATATTATGTGCCACAACTAAATATATACATATATAGTATACTATAATACAAATAGCAATTAGGAACATATTTATATATATATTAATTACCATATATATACACATATATATCTATATATATATATTAATATCTAATATATTAAAAACTGTCAAACTGGCGCTATATACTCTGTCCACTGTCGCCGAAAAGCTGCTCTGTATATAGATACACTGCAGTTTTTGTGACAGTTTCCTACACTGTCACTAAAAACTGTCGCTGAAGCTTCTGATACTCTGCTGATACACTGTTGTTTCAGCGACAGTTTCCTGCAACTATCGCTGACTGCTGTTGCTGAAAAGCTGCTGCCGCTGCTGCTATTTCTCCGCTGTTTCGACGCTCGCTGTTGCGACACTCTCCTGCTGTCACTGAAACCTATATATATATATATATATATATATATATATATATATATATATAAAATAACATATATATATCTACCATATATATATATATATATAAATACATATATATATAACCCAATACATATATATATATAACCCAATACATATATATATATATATATATATATATATATATATATATATATATATATATATACCAATACATATATATATATACCAATACACATATACTACCATAATTATACCTACACTCTCATAATATTATTATGTACAAATAACTATACATAATAATATGCATATATATATATACACAATATATATATATATAACCTAATATATATATATATATATATATATATATATATATATATATATATATATGCATAAATACTACTAATAATTATACACACACCCTCACATAGTATTATGTACATAATACACATAGTAACATACACATACACACACATACATATTAATATATATATATATATATATATATATATATATACAATTATTCACCATACACATTATATAATTATAATTATAACAACTCATAATATCTATTTACATGCTACCATATATAATTATACATACATATACAACAATAGCTACTTACTATATACATAATAAATACATAGATCTAAGACACAAGAAGCATAATTATATATACCATAATATATCTATATCTATATATATATACAATTACATCCTCCATGAATTTAGAACACAAGAAATAGATCTACATATAATTTGCACAAACACATGGAGAGTATCACGCCGTATCCCACTAGATCTAGGATACGCATGTGACACGAGTCCACCATACATCCAAACGTACCCCGAAGGACACGAACAAGTCACATATATTATTTATGAACAATACGAAGAATCAAATACAAATCTACATGTCCGTGTCAAAATATGACATGTACAAAGTCCTGTGTCGGAGGAAAAACTTCCAAATCAACACGTATCACCAAATTGATGGGATACAACCAACACGTACCCAATTGTGAACACGATACTAGCCCCAAACACACAAGCACATGCCAAATTGATCTATAGGACCAATTGACACACACAATAAATGTCAATCTTGGAATTCTCCCAAATTGACACAAAAAGTACCATAACTTTCTCAATATGCCTCCTATGAACACAAAACCAAATCCTATGGGTAGCCTATGCATATGAGTTAATTTTTCATGGTTAAATCTCAGATTTAGAACCTAAATTAAGAAAAAAAACTGAATTGTACCTATTGGGAGATGGATTCCCAATGAAATCTCCAAAATTGGTGAAATTGACCTCCAACTTGTAGATCCTTGTTCCTCTTTGTAGATCCATACTTCTTCCTTGTAGATCTATGTTTTCTTCTTGTAGATCCACGCTCTAATAGCCTCCAATGGTGATTTGGAAAATAATTGGGTGAAAATTTAGTAGGGATTTGGTTGAGAAAATTTTCTATATCTATATTTGGAATGAAAAATGAAGAGAGAGAAAGTTTTTATCCCCTTTATATAGGCCTCACTTGTCCCCTCCCTCAAGCTACTATGTAAAGTCTAAAATATCCCTTGGGGCCTCTCATGAAGAAATTAATTAAGGAGGGAAGCTTCTAGTCTAATGGTTTAATTAATTTAATCATCCTCCTAATCAATGGGCTTTCTAGTTGGGCTCAATTCTAATAATTAATACATGTTGGTCCATGAGTCTAAACTAAACTAGTTAGGTCCACTAACATAAGTCCAAAAATAAATCTAATATGCTAATAATAAATAAATAATACAATAAATAAAATTTAACATACACAATATTTAATTAATTACCAAATGACTAAAATATTCTTTCCTAGAAAATGTGGTAGTGACAGCCAGCAAGTGAAAGCCGAGAGGCAGAGGCCAGGAGGTTTACTTCAGCCATTACCCATTCCAGAGTGGAAGTGGGAGCACATTACTTTGGATTTTGTGTCCGGACTTCCATGATCTCCAGGAGAAAAAGACGCAATTTGGGTCATCGTTGACAGGTTGACCAAATCGGTGCACTTTTTGCTTTTCAAGGTGGGTTTGTATACGGAGAAGCTGACAGAGATGTATGTAAGACAGATCGTCAGGATACATGGGGTTCCCGTCAGCATAGTCTCGGATCGGAATAGTCGTTTTATTTCTCATTTCTGGAGGAGTTTGCAGGCGAGTTTAGGAATCCAGCTCAAGTTCAGTACTGCATATCACCCCAGACAGATGGACAGTCAGAGAGGACTATTCAGACTCTCGAGGATATGCTGCGTACTTGTGTACTAGATTTCCAGGGATCTTGGAAGGATCATCTTCATCTGATGGAGTTTGCATACAACAATAGTTACCAGGCAAGCATCGAGATATTTTTTTTCGAGGATCTGTACGATCGGAGATGTTGTACCCTATTATCTTGGGACGATGTAGGCGAGCGAGCATTATTGGGACCGGAAATGGTAGTAGATGCTGCAGAGAAGGTAAAGCGGATTAGAGAAAGACTTCGTGTGGCTCAGGATAGACAGAAATACTGGTCCAATAGTCGCCGGAGACCGGAGTTCGAGGTTGGCAAATTGGTGTTCTTGCGAATTTTTTCAACACGTTGCATGATTCATTTCGGGAGAAGCGGAAAGCTCAGTCCAAGGTTTATCGGACCTTTCAGTATTACTGAAAAGGTCGATACCGTAGCCTACTACTTAGCCTTGCCACCTACATTAGAAGGAGTACATAACGTGTTTCATGTATCCCAATTAAGACGATACGTGGCTGACCCTAACCACGTATTAGATCACTCAGAGATTGAAGTAGGATCGAGCTTTAGCTACCAAGAGCAGCCAGTGGAGATACTAGATCGCAAAGAAAAGTTGCTGCATAACCGGACGATTTTATTTGTTTGTGTCGCTTGGAGTCATCACTTCCCGGGTGAATCTACTTGGGAGAGAGAGGATGAGATGCATGAGCGATACCCATACCTCTTTGAATTTTGAGGTATTTCTACTTTTTTTTCTGTATGATCTACTTTAAATTTCGAGGACAATTTTTTTTTAAAGGGGGTAGATTTGTAACCTTCATGTCAAAAATTTAAATTAGGAAGTCGAATTCAATTTGGGTTGCTCTTCATAAGAGGAGAAATCCAAATTAAATTTGTTAAGGGCACAATGGTCAATGCACCATAATAAATATGTTGACAACCTCCTTCCCTATATAAGGACATCTCCACCTCCTTCACTCACCATCCCTCATCTCCCCTCAACCCTATATTAGCAAGGGAACCCTTGATCCTCTTCAAATTTGTTTTATAACTCTAACTAGGATAGGTGTATATATATATGTGTGTGTGTGAATAAGGACTGCAGAGCAGCAGCAGCATGCAGCAGTAGCTGCAGCGGCAACAGAGCAACAGTAGCTGCTGCAGCAGCAGCGTGCAGCAGCAGCAGCAGCAGCAGAGCAAGCACTGCCTGCAGCAGTAGCAGCAAGCACTGCTTGCAGCAAGCAGCTACAGTATATATATATATATATATATATATATATATGTATGTATCTATATATATGTATACTCTACTAGATATATAGATACATATATATATGTATACTCTACTATATATATATATATATATATATATATATATATATATATATGTATGTATTTATATATGTATCTATATATCTATGTATCTATATCAAAGTATACTATATATATATATATATATATATATATATGAATACTATATGTATCTATATATGTATATATATGTATTTATATATCTATGTATCTATATCTATGTATACTATATATTATCTGTATATGTATACTATATTTATATATCTATGTATACTATATATTATATATATATGAATACTATATGTATTATCTATATATGAATACTATATGAATCTATATATAATATATTGCATATATATATATCTATATATATCATATACATATATATGTATCTATATATGTATATATATATGTGTGTATCTATATATGTAATTATATATATATCTATATATCTATGCATCTATGTATATATGTATACTATATATTATATATATATGTATACTATATATGTATCTATATATGTACACTATATATATATATATATATATATATATATATATATATATATATATATATATATATATATATATACATACACACACACACTATATATGTAAGTATCTATACACAAGTATCTATAAATGTATCTTATATATACATTATTTTTATATTTAAGTTTTTATATAGATATTTGTCCCATCTATAAACCATAAATAGCATAAAATTGACCTGAAAATCTAGTGGATTAAATCTACTTAATTATATTTCACCAATTAATGTGAATTATTCATGATATAGGTTATCTGGACCCCGTCACACACTCTGACTTGTTTCATCCGTTTTGGACCCCAGGCGAGTACAGTCTCTGATGGTTTTCTTACTGATAATTTCTATAACGCATGCAGTATTGTTGTACTTGATTCCTGACACGAATAAACACAAACTAACATATCTTGTGTTTTTAGACCTTGATCTTGTGTAATACTTGATATTCGTGTGATTTATGTATGCTAGTCGGGGAAAAAAAATACTAGTTTATATGTGATCATACCCTTAATCATGTGCAAATATAATTCCTGTGCAAAGGCTAACCATACACTTCACGTATGATTAACCGGCTCCCATTGTGCAATGCTAAGCCGATCACATAATCAAACTAGTATTTCAAAACACTTAGTGACTATAGATTTTCTTGTTGATATATGACATTTTCTGTTTATTCATTTTTTCTGTTCATTTCTTACCTTGCCTTGATGTCCGTTTATTTATCCATCATGTACTACTTTTCTATCATTGTTTTATAGTCCTTATCATGTATTGAAACTGCTATTATAATTGTACTCGTTTAATCCTGACTGGATAATATTTCAGGTAGCACTTAAAAGGACATGTGTCCCATCTATTATGGATTTTTGGGAAATAGTTTCGAGCCTGATTTTATCTCCTGGAGGATCGAGGAAGGCCGCAAGCGGGAGACCTAGTTATGACAATAATTAAAGTTTGCAGACTTACTATAGTTGTATGAGTTATGAATACAAGATTTTGTACTGTAACCTTTATACACATATATATATACAGTTTTCAGCTACTTTAGTTTTATGATCGAGTATAATATCTGTTTCCTTTATATTACGAAGTGTTGGTTATACAGTACTAGTTTCAGACAGCGTTCTACCGTCGACACTGCGATGTAGGCTGGACGTACCCACGCACTCGTACCCAAACACCCGAGTGCGGGTCGTGATATGTTCACCAACAAGGACGAGATCAAATCAAGTGTGTTCCTACCATAATGGTAATTAAGCTACACTTCACAATCATTGCAAAGATTGTGCTCTGTTGAGGCAGGTGAGGCTTCTTCTCTTTCAGGCACACGGAACTATTAGTATATACTTAAAGGGTCCTTTGTCTTGCAGTTGTTCCTTTTCACTTGTTTGAGACTGTTTGGATAGTTCCCACTAGAAAGCTTTGCTCCCAGACCATAGGAAGCGTCATGAATAGTAATTCCACTTGCAGAAGGTATTAATATGATAGTGGGTCTAACTTTTCACAAATCACTATTTCAAACTACAAAGGTAGCCAATTATTTGAGGCTTCTTTGGACTAATGTGTACTGTCCTAGGTACAAGACAGCAAACGTGTGAGTCTTCTCATCAACTGATTTTCTTTGGTTGAGCTGATACAGCCTAACAAATCGCTATTGTTGGTAATTGGAAGGTAGGCATAGGTTGAAGAAGATATCACATTTGGAGCCATGCCTTAACTCTTAAGCAATATTAATATGGTTGCTGTCCTTCATAGTATTCCTTTTCACTTGTTTGAGACTGTTTGGATAGTTCCCACTAGAAAGCTTTGCTCCCCGACCATAGGAAGTGTCATGAATAGTAATTCCACTTGCATAAGGTGTTAATATGATAGTGGGTCTAACTTTTCACAAATTGCTATTTCAAACTACAAAGGTAGCCAATTATTTGAGGCTTCTTTGGACTAAATGTGCACTGTCCTAGGTACAAGACAACAAACGAGAGTCTTCTCATCAACTGATTTTCTTTGGTTGAGCTGATACAGCCTAACAAATCGCTATTGTTGGTAATTGGAAGGTAGGCATAGGTTGAAGAAGATATCACATTTCGAGCGATGCCTTAACTCTCAAGCAATATTAATATGGTCGTTGTCCTTCATAGTATTTGCTTGAAAGTTCACACTCACACTAAACAACAACAAAGCTTAGGAGTATCATGTTGCATAATCGAGAGTTTTTGCTTATCTGAAGCAAACAATAGCAATACATGGCCTGGGCATGGATATTGATGCCTCTTTAAATCCTCAAACATCAAGGACGACCCTGCAGATTTCATCATCGTACTCTGGTGGAGGAGGCGAACCATTGTCGTGGACAATGTATCTCTGATGGGGATGGTATAGAAGGGAACGCCATCAAGATCATCATAGGAGGTAGACATTGATGAAAGGGGCAGTCACGCATAAATAATGGAGAAATAAGAGCATGAATGTTGCGTTGTGAATGTGGATGAGAACTTGCAACTGAGTTATACAGGGAGAATGATAGTGAAAGTAGGGGCAGTCAGGCATATATAATGGAGAAATAAGAGCATGAATGTGGCGTTGTGAATGTGGATGAGGCAACGAGGTGGCATGACAACAACAATGATATCAAGAACAGGTCAGCAATAATCAAGTGGATGAAATCACATTAATATAGTTTACATCTAGTGAAGCCGGCTTCAATATTGGTTGAATATTGTCTAAATATGCAAAATGAGCATTGGACTCAATGGAAAACTTTTCACCAACTTCTCAAAGTGATTTATGCAATATTAGGCGTGACTTTGCAATTGCAGAGTAGGTGACATTGGAAGTTATTCTTGTTTCATGGCTGCTTATAATTGTATGCATAGGGCTCCACCACTTTGTTGGTGTTTTTCACTTTGCTTTAGGAGTTTTAGTCCCACATTGGAAAACCACCAATGTGTATATCTCAATATATAGCTTTGCTTAATATTGGTATTGCACATGGGGTGGTGGCCCATGTGGATTGACTTTCCTAGAGGGATTAAGTGTGAACCCTATTATGACAATCTTTATTTTGTCACCACCTTTGGGAAGTTTTCCTTAGGAGCTAAGCCCCAAAGGGGCTTAGCGACTCGGACTCGGTCTCAAGGGCGCAAAGTGACGCTTTGTTGGCGCACTTAGCATCGTCGCATGGTACTCGTGCGCTCCTTTTATGCACGAGTTACATGAACGATTTCTTGCTCGGGCGCATGCGGCCAGGGGTCATGCGGTCAGGCGCCCATGCGGACAGGTGCCCATGCGACCAGGGGCCATGCGGTCAGGTATCCATGCGGCCAGGTGCACATGCTTCATGGAGCCATGCGGCCTAGAGCTCATGCAGCCAGGGGCCATACGGTCAGGTGCCCATGCGGTCAGGTGCCAATGCGGACAGGTGCCCATGCTACCAGGGGCCATCCGGTCAGGTGCCCATGCGGCCAGGAGCTCATACGGCCAGGTGCACATGCGACATGGTGCCTATGCGGCCAGGAGTGCATGCGGCCAGGGGCACATGCGTCTAGGTGCGCATGCGGGCAGGAGCCCATACGGACAGGGGCCTTGTGGCCTGGAGCTATGCGGCCAGGCGCTATGCAGCCAGCAAGTTAGCTTGAGCGAGTCAAGTGTGGAGGGGACATGGACCTTAGAAGCCAGAAGCGGGAGCAGGGACGGAAGCGGGGGCGGGAGCGGGGAAGCGCGACTACTTAGAAGATTCTAAATTTGGGAGCGTGCGCTAATAAATTTTTAATGTTTATTAATTATTGTTATCAAAACTTATAAATATCTTAAAATTTATCAGAATTTATAGTTCAGTTCAAAGTTACAGAGAGATCTTTCACATGTTAATCTTTTATGACGTCAAAGTAAGAAATCTTTAGTTTCTTGGTACTTTGATAAATGTGTATTAAAAATATTCCAATTTCTCTCACAAAATTTATGTCATCTTCTAAAATTATGATCATATTATGGGAAGCGATCATGTCGTCGGGGAAACGAGCTTCCGTCTCCGGAGAACGAAGCTCCCGTCATCGGAGAAACGAGCTCCAAATGAGCTCCCAAGTAAGAAATGCCGAATCAAAGATTCTTACTGAGATTCGTTGACCTCCTAGCAGTTTCTGGCTTCTAAGACATGGACTGCTGTTAGCGGCTCGGTGCGGCGCTGTCTGTTCTGTACAGTACAACACACAGGAGGCTCGTGGCTCTCTGTGCCACGCGGCTACAGCTTTTGGAGCCTGATGGCTCTGTCTGCCTCTGTGCAATATAGCGGCGCAGGCGGCTCATGCGACATGATTTTTTTCCAGGCCGCATGGAAGCTGGAATCCTCTTTAACTAGAGGCTCTCCTCTTTCATTTAGTTGTTGAAAAAAATTGAGAGAGAAAATTCGAGAGCACCAGCAGGACCTGCGGTAGCAGTTAACATCCTTCCAAAGGAATCTTCCGAGTGATCCGAAGGTGACCAAGAGCGTTCCATAAATTCTCGTGTGAACTTGTTTGATCCTGGGGGCAGATCGTTGTATAGCGCGAATCTTGCCTTGAGCTCTGGTGGTTTTGATTACCCCAGCAGGAGTTCCCTTCTTTGTATTTCTGTTCTTGTTTCTGTTCTTCTCGGTGTAGCGTCTGCAAACGTAAAGAGAAGAACGATTTTCTGATTCTTGTTGTATTTGTATTTTTTTTGGGTTGTCAGTTTGTAACCCATTCCTTGTTTAGTGCTTCTGTGGGGTTGTGTGTTACTGTAGAGAAACTCTTGTGTGAATCTCAGTGCACCAACTTCTTTTCTGGAGTTTGTAGAGACGAACTCTTGTGTGAGTCTCTACTTTGTGGCTACCTCTTCTTCTTTGATCTGACTTCGGGACTAACAATCTCAAGGCAAGATCTGGGTTAGAATGGACAACCGCTCAAACCTTCTCGATACTAGCTTTCACAAGCTTGAGAAGTTTGATGGCGAACACTACAACATTTTGAAGAGGAAGATCTCCTTTAATCTTCGTCTTGTCAAAGTTGCTTATGTGTTGGTTGATCCTGAACCTACCATTCCAGAAGATGGAGGAGAGCTTGCAGTCGGTGTGGTGCAGGACGCACACTCCAAGTGGAAGAAGACAACAATCTCTGCAGGTTGTTGATTCTCAATGCTATGGACGCACACTCCAAGTGGAAGGAAGACAACGACCTCTGCAGGTTGTTGATACTCAATGCTATAGACGCGCACTCCAAGTGGAAGGAAGACAACGACCTCTGCAGGTTGTTAATTCTTAATGCTATGGACGACTCGATGGAAGAGTCCTACAACAAGAAAGAGAAAGTAAGAGATGTCTGGGAATATCTTGAGAAGCACATAAAACTGACGAAAAAATGTCTAAAATCCATCTCGTCGAGAAGTTCTTCATTTTGCAATTTGAGGACGAGAAGGTGATATTACCACAAGTTAAGGAACTTCTGAAGATGCAACAAAAACTGGAGAAAGAGGGCATGAAGCAGGAAGACAAATTTATGGTGGGGGCTATCGTCACCAAACTTCCTCCAGGCTGGATCAAGTTCAAGACTGACATGTACCGTAAAAGGATGGAGATCCAGCTCGAAGATCTTCTTCACTGGATTTATATTGAAGATGAAGCTAGGGGGCATCTGAAGTTGGACTTCTTGTCCAAGCAGTTGGTTAAGGCCAACATGGTACATGCTAGTGATTCTAAAGGAAAGCAGAAATTTTTCTACAAGAAGAAGAAGAAGGACTTCAACCAGTTGAAGGTGAAGTCGGCTCAGTTCAAGCCAAAGTCGAAGACTGATGTGACATGCTACAACTGTGGCAAGAAGGGTCAATACAAGAGCGACTGCAGGTCTAAGTCTAAACCGAAAGAGCAAGGTGAGCTTAACCTAGTTTCTATGATTGTGCAGGTTGAGTCACATGGCATGGACACTGATTGGTGGGTGGACACTGGCGCATCTTACCACATGTGCTCTAAGAAGGAGCTATTCGCCAAGTATGAGCCTGCCTCTGTGAAAGTCTCGATGGCGGATAAGTCTCAAGTTGCAGTGCTGGGGATCGGGACGGTAGTGCTGAAGCTGATTTCTGGAAAGTCACTTACATTGGAGAATGTGAAGCACGTACCAATGATCACCAAGAATCTGGTTTCTGGGAGTCTGTTGTGCAAGACGGGCCTGAGGATGGATATCATTGCCAGTCAGATGGTAATGTCCTACAAAGGAACATACTTCGGAAAAGCTTTCTGTATCGAAGGGATGTTTAAACTGCAGCTTGTAACTCCTTCTGTTTATATCAATGCAATCTTTACTTCTGGTTATTCTCATGAGTTGTGGCATAATAGACTAGGACATGTGCATTGTAAACGCATTAACAAGATGTCTAGTCTAGGCCTTATCTCCGAATGTGGGGATAAGGAGGTGGAGAAAAGTGAAGTCTGTGCATAGACGAAGATCGTCAGGAAGCCGTTAGAAGAGTGAACCAAAGCACATATCTTCTGGAGTTGGTACACTCAGATATCTGTGACTTCAAGCAATTCTCCACAAAAATCGGAATAAAGTATTTCATCACTTTCATTGACGATTTCTCGAAGTACGCGTTCGTATATCTTCTCAAGTCGAAAGACGAAGCGTTCGAGAAGTTCAAGGACTTCAAGGCTAAGCAGAACGTCAAACCGGTCAACAACACAAAAGACTTAGAAGCGATAGAGGCGGAGAATATCGTTCCTTGGAATTCACATCGTTCTGCAAAGAGCATAAAATTGTCAACGAATGACTGCTTCGTATTCTTCTCAATCTAACGGTGTAGTAGAAAGGAAGAAGATGACGCTGACAGAGATGATGAACTCCATGTTGCTGACAGCAGGACTTCCAAAGTGCTTCTGGGGAGAAGCAGCGCTTACGGCTACGTTTATTCTGAATAGAGTACCGTTCGCGACATCTGACATTATTCTTCATAAACTCTGGTTCAAGGTTAGACCCAACTTGAATGTCATTCAAGTGTGGGGGTGTCTGGCGTATGTGAAGCTTCCAGACCTCAAGATTCAGAAGCTGGAAACGAGAACTACGAAGACCATATTTCTGGGCTATGATGATAAGAGTGATACTCGGAGGTTCCTTGATATCGAATCTAATCATATCATAGAATCTCGCGACACAGAATTATTTGAAGACAAGTTTGCTAGGCACAAGAATGTTGTTCTTGCGGATGTTCCGGAGAATGTTGCTAGTACAGACGAGGCAAGTACCTCCCAGAGAGAAGTAGTCGAAGAAGGAGTTATCGTTGATGAGACAATATTTGAACCAGAACCCGCTGTGCCGAGAGCAAAGCGAGTGAGGAGGCCGAAGGACTTCGGAGAAGACTTTGTTACCTATCATGTGGAAGCTGATCCGCTTACCTATGATGAGACAATGAAGACCAGAGATACTATTTTCTGGAAATAGGCTATCCATGACGAGTTTGACTCGATAACTTCTAATAATACTTGAAAGTTAGTCGATCTGCCTGAAGGAGCTAAATCCATCGGATGCAAGTGGATCTTTAAGAAGAAGATGAAAGCAGACGGAACTCTTGACAAGTTCAAGGCCAGACTAGTGGTCAAGGGATTTTCTCAGATACAGGGGGTTGCTACTTCGATAACTATGCTCCCGTTGCACGGATGACTACTATCAGGATGCTGATTGCTCTAGGTGCTATTCACAGAATGGTGATTCGTCAGATGGACGTCAAGACAACATTTCTGAATAGTGAATTGACTGAGGAGATTTACATGCAGCAACCAGAAGAGTTTGTCGTCAAAGGTCTTGAAGACAAAGTATGCAAACTGTTGAAATCTCTGTATGGTCTGAAGCAAGCTCCCAAATTGTGGCACGAGAAGTTTGACAAAGTTATCAGATCAAATGGCTACAAGGTCAGTGAAACTGATAAGTGTGTACACAAAGTTCGCTGGCGATAGAGGTGTCCTCGTTTGTCTCTATGTGGACGACATGCTAATCCTAGGCACGGATGAAGAATATGTCACTAGAATAAAGATATTCCTATCGTCTAAATTCAGTATGAAGGACATGGGAGATGCAGATGTCATCCTTGGGATTAAGATAATTCGGACGGATGCTGGGCTTGCTCTATCACAAGCTCACTACGTGGAGAAAATGCTCACACGCTATGGATATCAGGATCTTCCATGGATCGATACTCCATATAGGTGTGACAAGAAACTGAAGCCTAACCCAGGAAAAAGTATTAGACAGTTGGAGTATTCTAGCGTCATCGGAAGCTTGATATATGCTACAAATTCTACTAGGCCTGACATTGCTTTTGCTGTAGGAATGCTGAGTAGATTCACGGTAACCCAGGTGTTGAACACTGAAAAGCTGTGAAGAGGGTGATGAGATACCTCAAGAAGACTTAGAAGTTTGTACTTTACTACAACGGAGATCCAGCAATGGTAGAAGGCTTCAGTGATGCTAGTTGGTGCTCAGAAGAAGAGAGTGAGAGATCCACAGAAGGATATGTTTTCTCAATGGGAGGAGCTGCTATATCGTGGAAGTCGAAGAAGCAGACTATGCTCTCATGCTCATCGATGGAGTCTGAGTTCTATGCACTTGCAGCTGCAGCAGATGAAACAAAATGGTTTCGGGAGCTCATGTACGATATTCCAATGGTTGGTGTGCAGATTCTGGCTGTATCGATATACTGCGACAACCAGGCAGCTGCAGCAGTAGCAGTAGCATCTAATAATCTCTTCAATGGAAAGAAGAGAACTGTGTGGCTTAGGCACAGAGCACTGAACAACCTCATCAAGACTGGTGTCATTGCAGTTGTGGATGTTCGGAGTCAGGAGAACCTGGCGGATCCGTTCACTAAAGGTCTCAGGCGCTAGGTATTCGAAGACATAGCCAGTAAAATGGGCTTGAAGGACCTCTGATACTGTATTTTTGTAATCCTACCATTAAGTTTTATACTATTAGTTCAAAGAGAAATCTACTAGACATCTAGCTTTTGGTTCAAGGGAGGACCACTGACTGAAAAAATATCAGGTACAGTGGGTAGTCCTTATGGACAATGTGGATTACGTACCCGAAACCACTGTAGTCTACTATTTAGTTCTATAGAACAATTCCTGTGTATGGTTGGCTTCGACGCCTTAATGAGTTCTCGGGCAGAGTGAATGTCCGGCGTGCGCTGCAGGAAGCACGTGTAGTTCAGCACTACAAGGGACTTGTATCCCATGCTACAATGGTGTGACACCACGATGAGATAAAAGATGTAAAGCCTCAGCTGCGAGCCATGTCACAACAGCAGTAGCACCGCAAATAGGCAGGTAGCATAATGCTGAAAAGATAGAGAGTTGTAGCACAACACTACTAAGAGGCCGATGACCTCATGCTACAGTGGGTGACACCACATGAGGTAGTTAACCTCGGCTACGAACCATGTCACAGCGGCGTAGCACCGCACGGAAGCACAAGACTTTATGCTGGGATGTAGTACAACACTACTAAGAGGCTAGTGACATTATGCTACTTTGGGTGACACCACATGAGGTAGTAAACCTCGGCTACGAGCCATGTCACAGAGGCGTAGCACCGCACGGAAGTGTAATACTTCATGCTGGAAAATATTAAACTCTCTTAAAAGGAACTCACCTAAGAGTATGGACAGAGATACATGCCGTCTCTTGAGGGTAAACTTGTAGACACCAAACATACATACACCGAAACAGATCAGCACATGGCCTTTAATGTGCGACCGGAGGCACAACTGGTGTAATTGTGCGAGTGGAAAGAACAACAACTATGGTTCAGAATTCAAGGCATAGTCCATTCTTGTATCGTACTGTTATTTGACCCATGCGGGAAGATTCAAGTCGTGTGCGACATCTATCCTAATGCATGATGGGTAGTCACTGTGAGGAACGCTCGACCATATATTGTGATATATGCGGGGGATAGTTGGTATTTTTTACTTTGCTTTGGGAGTTTTAGTCCCACATTGGAAAACCACCAATGTGTATATCTCAATATATAGCTTTTCTTAGTATTGGTATATGCAGATCGGGTGGTGGCCCATGTGGGTTGACTTTCCTAGAGGGATTAAGTGTGAACCCTATTATGACAATCTTTATTTTGTCACCACCTTTGGAAAGTTTTTCTTAGGAGTTAAGCCCTAAAGGGGCTTAGCGACTCGGACTCGGACTCTGGTTCAAGGGCGCAAAGTGGCGCTTTGTTGGCGCACTTTACACTTAGCACGTCAGCATCGTCTCATGACGCTCGTGTCCGTATTTTATGCGCGAGTTACATGCACGGTTGTTTGCTCGGACGCATGCTTCGTGGAGCCATGCGGCCTGGAGCGCATGTGGCCAGGGGCCATGCAGTCAGGTGCCCATGAGGACATGTGCGCATGCGGCCAGGGGCCATGTGGTCAGGTGCCCATGCGGCCAGGTACTCATGCTGCCCGGTGCCCCGGTGCCCATGCGGCCAGGGGCCTTGCGGTCAGGGGCGCATGCGGACAGGTGCGCATGCGGCCCGGTGCGCATGCGGCCAGAAGCCCATGCGGTCAGGGGCCTTGCGGCTTGGAGTTATGCGGCCAGGAGCTAAGCGGCCAGCAAGTTAGCTTGAGCGAGTCAAGTGTGGAGGGGACAGGGACTGCTGTTGGCGGCTCGTGTCTCTCTGTGCCACGCGACTGCAGCTTTCGGCGCCTGACGGTGTTGTCTGCTCTGTGCAGTACAGCGGCGCAGGCGGCTCATGCGGCCTGATTTTTTTCTCAGGCCGCATGGAAGCTGAAATCCTCTTTCAATAGAGGTTCTCCTCTTTCATTTAGTTATTAGAAAAAATTGAGAGAGAGAGAGAAAAAAAATCGAAAGCACCAGCAGGACCTGCGGCAGTAGTTAGCATCATTCCAAAGGAATCTTCCGAGTGATCCGAAAGTGACCAAGAGTGTTCCAGAAGTTCTCGTGTGAACTTGCTGGATCCTGCGGGCAGATCGTTGTATAGCGCAAATCTTGCCTTGAGCTCTGGTGGTTTTGATCACCCCAGCAGGAGTTTCCTTCTTTGTATTTCTGTTCTTGTTCCCGTTCTTCTCGGTGTAGCGTCTGCAAACGTAAAGAGAAGAACGGTTTTCTGATTCTTGTTGTATTTGCATTTTCTTTGGGTTGTCAGTTTGTAACCTGTTCCTTGTTTAGTGCTTTTGTGGGGTTGTGTCACTATAGAGGAACTCTTGTGTAAATGTCAGTGCACTAACTTCTCTTTTGGAGTTTGTAGAGACGAACTCTTGTGTGAGTCTCTACTTTGTGGCTACCTCTTCTTCTTTGATCTGACTTCGGGACTAACACACTTTGATGCCACTATTGCATAGACACGTAGAATCCGCAATGAGAGAGCAAGAAACAAATGTCTCTAATCATCATCATCACCATAATCCAAGCCTTGTGTGTACGCACTTGTATTTATATATATAAACAGAGGAAGAATTATGATGATGGCCCTCAGGATTGACTTCTGATATTTTTTAGTAAACAACTTGGGTTTGGATTAGAAATGAGCTTTTGGGCATTGGAATCGTCATTCCTTTCTATTTGTAGTAAAGTGTGTATCATGATTTGTATGACTAGAATATAAGCAAGATTTTTTTTTGAAATTAGGTTATTTATCTCCAGTTTTAAATTTCATTTGAAATTTTTTTTGAAGTGCCGATACCTGGAACGACAGTCCGTACAAAACTGGCAAAATTGTCGAAAGCTACAGTCATAGGAAGGGCCAGAAACCAAAATTGACAGTTCAAACCTTAAATAATATATAATCTACACCCACCGAAAAGAACATAAAACCCATTAGAAATTTCATAGGCTATCTCAAACCTGAAATCCAGATGCTGCCATCAGCTGGTTTGGTTTAAACTAAATTAGAGGTGTTGCTTTGGCCAAACTGATTCTATTTAATACCTGCATTAACTACTTTTGCATTACGCCTTCCACTCTGCTTGTTTGAACAGTTCTTGGCACTTGCTTGAACATGGTTGGTGATGGTGACTTCATTCTCCTGCTCCTCTTGCGGAGAGGAGCATAAATAGTTCATATTTTAATGAACTTGTTTTTGTGGGACAAAAGTCGATGATTGAAACTCTATATGAGAGATTCTAGCAGCATGACGGCAAACAGGTCTAATGTCAGTCATGAATACTGTAAGGCTTTACCAGAGGTCTAATGTCAGTCATGAATATTGTAAGGCTTTACCAGAGGTCTAATGTCAGTCATGAATATTGTAAGGCTCTACCAGAAGTAAACATGATTAGCTTGTTAGAGAGAGTGGTGGTAGTATGGTACTTGAGTTATAGCAAAAATAATTACTGTTAATATAATGAGAGAGAATTTCGTAGAGCAATCTTTCTGATAACTGGGTTTTCTTATCAATCAACTGGTTTTATGTAAAGGAGCAACTGTCACGACCCGCACCCGGGTGTTTGGGTACGAGTGCGTGGGTACGTCTAGCCTACGCCGCAGTGTCGGCGGTAGAACGCTGTCTGGAACTAGTACTGTATAACCAACACCCCATAGTATAAAGGAAACAAATATTATACTCAATCACAAAACTAAGGTAGGTAAAAACATGCTGTAGTATATATATGTATATAAAGGTTACTGTACAAAATCTTGTATCTCATAAATCATACAACTATAGTAAGTCTGCAACTTTAACTATTGTTATAACTAGGTCTCCCGCTTGCGGCCTTGCTCGATCCTTTAGGAGGTAAAATCAGGTTCGAAGCTATTTTCCAAAAATCCATAATAGATGAGACACAGGTCCTTCTAAGTGTTACCTGAAATATTATCCAATCAGGATTGAACGAGTACAATTCTAATAGCAGTTTCAATACATGATAAAGACTATAAAACAGTAATAGAAAAGTAGTACATGATGGATAAATAAACTGACATCAAGGCAAAGTAAGAAATGAACATGAAAAATGAATAAACAGAGAATATGTCATATATCAACAATGAATTTTATAGTCACTAAGTGTTTTGAAGTACTAGTTTGATTATGTGATCGGCTTAGGATTGCACAATGGGAGCCGGTTAATCATACGCGAAGTGTATTGTTAGCCTTTGCACAGGAATTATATTTGCACAGTAGGGTATGATCACATAAAAACTAGCATTTTTTCGCACCGACTAGCATACAAGAATCACACGAATATCAGGTATTATACAAGATCAAAGTCTAAAAACACAAGATATGCTAGTCCGTGTTTCTTTGTGTCAGGAATCAAATACAACAATACTACATGTGTTATAGAAATTATCAGTAAGAAAACCATCAGAGACTGTACTCGCCTGGGGTCCAAAGCGGGTGAAACAAGTCAGAGTATGACGGGGTCCAGATAACCTATATCATGAATAATTCACATTAATTGATGAAATATAATTAAATAGACTTAATCCACTAGATTTCTAGGTCAATTTTATGATATTTCTGGTTTATAGATGGGACAAATATCTATATAAAATAATGTATATAAGATATATAGATACAATATAGTATACATATATAGATAATATATAGTATAGATATATATATATATATAAATACTTAGATACACATATATATAAGATATATAGATACGCATATAGATACAATATAGTATACATATATAGATAATATATAATATAGATACATATATAAATACTTAGATACACATATATATAAGATATATAGATACGTATATAGATAATATATAGTATACTAATATACATATATAGATATTTATATATGTATATGATATATATAGGTATATATAGATACAATATATTATATATAGATACATAGATATATATAGTATACATAGATACATATGTATAGTATACATAGATATATAGTATACATAGATAATATATAGTATACATAGATAATATATAGTTTATATATATAGATATATATATAGATACATATATAGATACACATATAGATACATATATATGTATATGATATATATATAGATACAATATACTATATATAGATACATATATACAGTATATATAGATAATATATAGATACATAGATATATATATATATATATATATATATATATATATATATATATATATATATAGATTACATATATATATATACATATATAGTATACATATATACATAGATATATAGATAATATATAGTATACATATATAGATACATATATATAGATATATATATATGTAATCTATATATATCTATATATAAATATAGATACATAGATATATATAATATACATAGATAGATAGTATATAGTATACGTAGATACATATATATATAATATATTATATATAGATACATAGATATATATAGTATACATAGATAGATAGTATATACTATACATAGATACATATATAGATAATATATATAGTATATATATACATAGATATATATAGTATACATAGATAGATAGTATATAGTATACATAGATACATATATATATATATATGCTGCTTCTGCGCGTTGCTGCTGCATCTGCCACTGCTCGCTGCAGCTGCTGCATCTGCCACTGCTCGCTGCAGCTGCTGCATGCTGCTACTGCTGCGGCTGCTGCATCTGCCACTGCTGCTGTTGCGCGCTTGCTGCGACTGCAGCTGCTGCTGCCTGCAGTTCCTTTACACACACATATATAGTTAAAGTTATAAAACAAAATTGAAGAGGAACAAGGGTTACCTTGCTAGTATAGGGTTGAGAGAAGATGGATGGAGAGTGAAGAGGGTGGGGTGGTGTTTATATAGGGAATGAGGGGGTTAGATATTTTTTATGTGCATTGACCAATGTGCCCTTGACTAATTCAATTTGGATTTCTCTTCTTATGAAGAGGAATCCAAATTGGATTTGATTTCCTAGTTTAATATTAAATGAAGGTTACAACAACTCATGACTTAGCACCAATTTAAAGGGCAAATTCCGGGGTCGACAATAGGAACCAGTCAACCTTTCCAGGTATCCACTTAAAATTCTGCTCCATGATGGCTCCATTTTAAAGGTAGAAGACATAATCAACATATAAGAGGCAAAGTTACATTGCTGAGATACCTTTATTTGATTCCCTTCCCACATAGTTTATGTTACACCCAACGTTACGTGGGCACGGAAACGATGTGCATGCTCTCCAGATGGTGGCACGAGAAACGGTTTTTGCTATGTCCATGTGTACTTTTGTCTGTCATGTCTGACGTGTCTGATATGGGAGACAATTTTGTAGTGACTATGGTTTCGATAAGTAGAATCTAATTACAGAAAGTATAATTTGTTTTCTTCAGCTCCGAATAAGATGGTTAGGTTATGGGACAATACAATGGAGGAGTTAATTAGTGGGGAAAGGAGAGGGGTGTTAGAGCAGTATGCTCCTTGTCGTATGGCAGTTTTTTCTTCTAGGTTCATTTTCAACTTCTGTATTGCTATCTTATTCCATCATTATCCATTGAAGAAGCAAGAAGGTTCAATAATTGTTGCAAAGGTCGTTCATGGATAACGGGAACTTCTTGGATATGCCAAGAAGGATGCTGTTTGTATCTTCCAAGCTGGCGATCAAAACAATGTGATTTCAGTGATATATTCACTAGAAAGTTAAATGATGTTTCCTTAATTCAACTGAATGGACTAATCTAATGTTGGTATGTTTGGAATTGATGTCATAAGAAATATTGAGTTGTTCTCATAGTAGATAATCAAACCTTAAATTAGTTTAGGGTAGAATATAAATGGTAAGGAATTTCAGAGGTGGTGACCCGCTAAGCGACATCTAATGTTTACGATAAGTATTGTAATAATACTAGTTTATGCTTGCAAGGATGATGTGCTATGTAGCTAGAGGGGAAGAGTTCATCTCCTCAACAAGCAAGTAACTGAGATATATTTAATAGACATGCCGCCTGTTGGGTTTAGAGGAGAAGCTATTGCTAAAATCGAAAATTTAAAGCCCTGGCTAGTAATTTTAGGCATTGTGCAATACTACCCAAAATGAAACTATAAACTATGTCTTCTGTGTTTACTAGTCATGGTATTACAGATAGGATATGTGCTTACCTCTCAAGATATCTGCTCTGAAACTTGTTCTGTTTTGGAAAAAGTATTTCGGGCAATGAGCATAGACAATTTCAAATGTCGTATGGGTGAAGATTTTTTTATTAGCACCTAAAACATTTTTATTAATTTACATTAATAAAGACTTCTCGTTTCAGGTTGTAGGTACTCTATTTACCCACCACCAGAAGTGTGTGCTTGTTGACACCCAAGCTGCTGGAAATTATAGAAAAATAACTGCTTTTATTGGAGGCCTGGATTTATGTGATGGTAGATATGACACACCTGAACACAGGCTTTATCACGATCTTGATAGTGTCTTTAAGAATGATATTCATAATCCAACTTTTCCTGTAAGTGCTTAATTCCCATTTTATACATTCATTTTAAAATTTTGATTCATGACCGCTGCTCACATATCTCTAAGCTTTGCAACTTTTACTGTAATTATTAATGCATTTATTTACTGTTTAAAGAACATCTTCATGGAGTATGTGGAATAACATTGTTTCCTCATTGTTAAAACTTTGTTATCCCCTGTTTAATTTTCTTCGCTCCAAAATGTATCATTTTGGAAGCCCAAAACTTCACTAATTAATTGATCTACTTCATATTTTATAGTATAAACCTCTTGTCCAATATCTCATATATCCTTTAATGTTGATTTCTGGTCGAGTTTATGAGTCTTATGAGTTAATAAAGTGTTGGAGTGTATATGGAACTTGTGTAATATGGAAGCCATAAACCAATACATTCTATCTTATACCTAAATTTTGTCAGGTTCGCGTCATTGTTGGGTAGAATTTATATTGGATGTACACCCCACCTATTTTGCTTTTGGGTCTATTTTTAAGGACTTAACCTACCCTCTCGAAGGTGGATTGGATCGTTTCTAGGTTCAAATTTGGGTTTTGGTTCCAAGGTCAAATACAAGGCTTTGTTACAATGAAAACCCTAATTCAAGGTGAACAATCGACAAAGTTATGAGTCGGCGTACATATTGCGGGCATGTGTTTAGTTGAGTTTATTCTTAGGATTTGAGGATGTCTGATTATAATCGTGGTGGCATTTTTGCTCTAAAACATTGTTAGCCACCACATCTCCGTCGTCCATTCCTACAATCGCATGAAACTCGACATGGAATTTCAATGTTGGAGTACATTGAGCGTCGAAGGAGAGATTCAGCCGAGATCTCTTGGTGTTCCATCTCTTAGTGATGTGATCTCAAGAGTACTACTCTGACATGTAGATATGAATTGGAGGATGAAGAATAAAAAAAGAATTCTACAGTATATAAAGGAAAAAAGCTAGATCCAAAAATGAATATTATAAAAAAAGAGAAAGTAGTTGATCACCTCTATTTGGCACCAAGTCTTTTGTAATCTTGCCAGGAGGATTAAAGAAGTAAAATAAAGCATAAGATCGTCTTCCTCATGGAAGAATTGTTGGCAACTTGATAACGTGTGAAGAGAAAGATGTTGCACATGACTACATGTTTAGCAATAACGTCAAGAAGTTTAAACCAAAGGTTCAAAAGCTAGGTATCACTATCGATTTTGGACCTTTTCTATGTAAATTTGTATTGATGGTTTCATCAATTTCAGTTTGGAATTGGAGTATCAACTTTTGAAATTCACAAAAAAATTGCAAATGTTTGAAGTGGCTACATTATTCACCGTACAATAACAAAGCCTTTATTCCAAAATTTTGGGGTCCTTGTTTGAATTCCTTTTTTTTTTTTTTTCCATTCAGCTCTGTCAAGGGCCATGTCCTTTGTAACACGAACAAAAAGCATATCCTTCTTTAAAACTTCAATTCATGTTTGTTTAGGCATACCTCTAGTCCTAGTGGCACCGTTAACAACTATTTTATTGCTCCTCCTTACCGGTTATTGGTATATGTTGCACATGTCCAAACTACCTAAGCTGAGTTTCTCTATAACCGAAAAATAACTATGTAGTCCTCCAGAAATGGGTTGAGTGTGTAATTTTTCGGGCGCAGATTCAAGCCCAAAGTTCAGAATTAGGTTGTAAAGTGGGTTGGGTTCAGCTTGAGGCTTAGAGTTTAGAATCAGACCATAAGTTGAGCATGGGAATTTTGACTTGTTAGGCCTAGTTAATTTTTCATTTGGCCAATCTAGCTTCCCTTGCTTGGTCAAACTTTTCTCGCCCTTCCAAAAGCTAATGTACCTTTTTGAGGTTCCCTATAAATGTTACATGTTATCCCAAAAGAAATGATCCCTCAAAGTTTACAAGTAAAACCCCATACAAAGAAATTTCTCATATAAGGATAAAGTACTGGTGGTGATGTTGATGTTGATGATGATGGAAATGAGGTCATCAGTAATGAGGTAGATATTCAAATCAAAGGTCGGGCTTCTTGTTGCTGATTACCTGCCTTGTGGCATTATCTTTGAAACATAGCTAGTAAGTCCAACTATTCCTCTCTCTTTCTCGTCTTCTTTGATCTTTTCTCTTTTTGAGTTTTCCTTTCCTTCTTTCTTTGGTGCTTAGGAACCTAGTTCTTCTCCGTTGTTTTTTTATTTGACCATTATCATCGGATTCAGGTAAGTTTCAAAGTTTCAGCCGAAGTTACACTGGACATCAGTTTTCCAGACCAATTTGGGACAATGATATGTAAAACCGATCCACACATAAATACATATAGCTACCCATCACATGTAGGCTGTAATTGAAATAGGCACCATAGGAATTTATTGAACCAACCAAATCCCTATGGTGATAGCAATGATCTATTGACTATAGAAGGATCAGATATCCTAGTTTGAGGCAGTCAACTTGATGAGGTTCAAGACTTAGATTGTGAAACAATATGACACACCTGATGTCTAGAAGTTTATGGGGTGGGTATTCCGAGCAGTGCGTGTATATTAGGACCTCGACCCTCCTACTAAGGTCTTGTATGGATATGCAAGAAGTGGTGCTCCTACGTGTTTTTAGAATGATTTCCTCGCCGAGTCCAGATGGGGGGTGGGGGTGGATATACTTGGGCGAATTCGGGTAACGGATACGAGGAAGAAAAAGAAAAGAAACTTTACCCGACCAGGGATGGATGTGAACTAACCATGTGGGAGATGGAAACCATTGTCAGTCCTAGAATTGTTAGAGGTGAACGAGTCAATGATGCATGTCATAAATGACATTGGTAATCCGTAGGCCTCAAAGATTAGTCAGGGAAGTTGATGGGAGAACAATGGGCTATGAAGGTTAGGGTTAGAATGCAGCAGACCTATTTATACTGAAGGAAATTCTTTTCAAGAATTGAGACCTAGTAAGATATTTCAACCTTAGGAGTTTAGATTCAAGGCAAGCAAATAAAATGTTCCACGACTACTATATCATGTTTGGTTTATACTCGTATTATAAATAATGACTTAAAAAGTCGAAATTGTTTCTACAACAAAAAAGATGCGGGACCTATTTATACTGAAGGAAATTCTTTTCAAGAATTGAGACCTAGTAAGATATTTCAACCTTAGGAGTTTAGATTCAAGGCAAACAAATAAAATGTTCCACGACTACTATAGCATGTTTGGTTTATATTCGTATTATAAATAATGACTTAAAAAGTCGAAATTGTTTATACAAAAAAAAGATGCGGCTATGATTTATTAAGTCCAAGAAAATTGTTTTTTTACAAAGGTAGCATCTTTGGGACGTTGTAGGAAATGTGGGGATATGAGGTTTAATGCAATGATTCAAGTATTCAAGTAGGTGCCAATGAATGTTTGTGAAGGTTTCAAGAGTTTATGGATCTTTTATAGAAGATTGAAAACCTCTTAGAAATTGTAAAAAAGTTAAAGCTATTTGGAGGTTGCCTGCTGCGACAATCCGAAAAGTTGATAAAACGTGTGCAAATTTTGTTTGGCGTAGGGGAGTACACACTATAGCTTGGAAGGATTTGTGTCGACCTAGGATTGAGGGTGGTGTTGGCCTCAGATCCTTATCTGTCTTAAAGGAGATTGCGGGCATGCGGCTTATGTGGAATTTTCTGCAGGGCAAATCACTGTGGGCACAATGAATGAGTGCAAAAATATTTGAAGTCGAATAATTTCTGGAGCCAAAATATTGATAACAAATTATTCCGTCTCGTACAAGGAGATACTATGACACCGGGACTCCGTACAACCGATGCTAGCTAGAAGATTTGGTAATGGGGACACCACACATCTGTGGCTTGATCCATGGCTAGAACAGAGGAGTATCGTTGAACGTGAAGGGTGGAAATTCTTCTCTATAGCGGGGAGGAACGAACAAGTGAGCATGCTCATTATCAGCGGGCAGTGGAGTCTGGAAGGACATCCAATGGGTAGGAAATATGCTGCTGCAATTACCAACATCCCAATTGATCCTAATCTGGACATGGACAAGTGGGTGTGGGACGGAGAAAATGACAATAAATTTAATTTTTCCCATGCCTATGAAAAGCTACAGCCACACTTTGAGCCAGTGTCAAATTTGGAATTTTGTGGATTAAAAAAGTAGCAAATAAAATGAATTTAAACATGTACAAAGCGCTCCGGGGAAGGCTTCTAAGTATGGATAGGATGGCTCGGCTTGGAATACAGGTGCAAGGTCAGGCATGTCTATTGTGCCAGGATGCAGGAGAGTCTTTTCAACATTTTTTCTTTCAATGTACTTTTACATGGCAGATTTGGTTACATCAATGTCATATATTAGACATTCCGGCTCATGCTCCAGGTGATATCTTCAGTCAAATTGATACTATCTTGATGCTTCGAGAGAGAGGTAACCAGTGGTTCAGGATGGCGCGAATCAGGCTCTCAGCAACTACATGGCAACTACATGGCATCTGTGGAGAGAGAGAAATCGACGCATATTCTACATGGCATCTGTGGAGAGGGAGAAATCGACGCATATTCGAAGGATTGTGCACCACCCCTTTAGGAATCCTGCATAATATTGAGTTTGATGTTAATACTATGAGTTAGAAGTTGTAAATGGGTTGGAATGGATATTATTAATAAAATTACCTTTTCAATTATATATATATATATATATATATATATATATATATATATATATATAGGGTCCGGATCGGGAGCCCCTTTTCCGGAGTCCCGCGATCCTTAGCCATTGGATCGGCACGGGCCCCATGTGGGCCCCCCGATCCGATGGTGCGGGAGGGGGGGGGGCTTTGTATATATATATATATATATATATATATATATATATATATATATATGGGCTATAGTGCTCATTTTTTTAAATGAGCCATACACATGTGGACCAATAGAAATAGAGTGTACTAGTGCACATGGATGCATATGGGATGTAGGAATCCATTCCTATTGGTTCACATGTGCATGGCTCATTTAGGAAAATAAGCACTATGGCTCATATTTCGTTTACCCCCTATATATATATATATATATATATATATATATATATATATATATATATATATATATATATTCAAAACATGTAATTTTATTAGGAAAATATAAGTAGTAGTCTTGTAAAATCACTCTTACCTCCACAAAGCCCTTACCAATCATGGAGGAGAAAGAGTGACTATATCTCCCTCAATGTTGTGCTGCAATCCTATCAAACTAGTTTGGATCCCTCCAAAACTCGCCTATTACATTCCCTTCAAACATGTCACACCGTCGATAATAATGAAATGGACAACGTTCTATACATTAGCTTGCCCTGCTTGCTATAATTTTTAACTTCTTCCGGACCATCCTCAAAATGCCTCGTTGAGCTAGTTGGTAACCCAAACTTTATTCTGTAATTCTGCCACAAACAACAAGATACGTGGCACTAGAAAATAGGTGATCTATACTTTCCATTCCACTTCACACAGTACACATGTCGAATCTTCCACCTATACAAAATAGTGCAATTCTATCCTTTGTAAGTAATCTGTTGTTCACCAGCTTGTAGATACATAACTTCATTTTCACCGTAGCTCCTTTGACCCACACGTATTCAAACGCAACTGTGATTAAGCCATGGATCAAACCACAAACTAGTTTGTTGTCCCCAATTCATTATCCTTCTAAGCTTATGCTTTGCCCACGACCTCTGACCCAAGATAACCTTGAATGCAACCAAGAAATTGTTATTGGGCCGTTGCGTCAAGAAGATGGTACGATTGAGAAAATTCGGAACCAGTTTAGAAATCAGAGTTAAGGCTCAAAGCAGAGGGATGATAGGTAACCCAAGATAAGGAAGGTTGGTATGGTCAACT
Source organism: Iris macrosiphon (assembly GCA_036927795.1). NCBI lineage: Eukaryota > Viridiplantae > Streptophyta > Magnoliopsida > Asparagales > Iridaceae > Iris > Iris macrosiphon. The sequence continues at coordinate 150,043,081 of JAYESA010000016.1, forward strand.
GCGGACCATAACTCTCTGAATACTCGTTCAATATCGAACTCTGATGATTCGTCCGTCTGAAGGTGATGCTCCTACTCCATTGATCGATTGCACGTCCCTTTTCTGCTAACACTCACATAAGACCCTCTGTAGCTGTCACGACTTTATATTAGGCTATGCGACAAAAATCGACACTCCTAAAAGCAATGCTTTGGCAAACTATGATAATATAAAACCCTTACCCATATCTGCTCCTCCTGGTGTTTGTGTATCCTTGGTCGTCATAATGAATGCATTTCCCTGCCTCTGTGCTCCGGTTTGCTCATACTGGGTCATCTGGTCGACCAAAGGTGGTCCTCTCTGATATCCCTTTGGTGCTGGAGGGTGATCTGCTCCATCTCCATGGTGAAGGGTTCTAAGCGCAAGTAGAGCTGGTCTCTGAGAGTACTGACCCGGTATCGGTGCTAGTCTGTGTGTCATCAGTGTTGCAGTACGCTGCCTTGGGCAGATTCTTGCATTGTGTTGGTCTGAACCATAAGCCCAATACATGCCTAACCTCTGACGACAATTTCTCTAAATGTGGTCTTCTTGCTGCAGAAATGCCAGGAGGAATTAACTCGGATATGATATGAAGTGCTTATCTGCTGCTGCTGCATCATGTGATGCCTCACTGGTACTCCATGTGCTAGTCGAGCTGGTACAACTACTGAAAGGGAACGCCTCTACCATGCTGGGTCTCGGCTAATGGACTCTTGTATCTTGGCTGCGCTTAGTACTGCTACATCAGTGGTATGGGCTACCGTACTGATCAACTATCGTAACTCGAAGTTGAGCCCCTTGTGGAATCTCCTAACTTTCTCTTCCTCTGACTGAACTAGTAAAGGCGTAATTCGGCTTAAAAGACAACTCTGCATCGTACTCGTTCATCGTATAATGCCGTGACTCAGATGAGTGAACTTCTCTTGAAGCTCAAATTGGACTGCAGCCGGGAAGAACCTACCGTTGAATAGTTTGCTGAACTCCTTCTATGTCTGATATGCCCCTAAACATAGCCCTTGGGCATCCAACCAGTGATGTGCCAGATCTGCTAGCTGTAGTCGTATCGCAATCACCCACTTGTCCTTCCGTAACTCTGCTGCCTTAAAGCATGTTCTTGAGTTTTCACTAATCATGCAGTGACTTCAATTGGGCCCTCAATACCCTTGAACACTAAGTGAATCATCTGGCGGAATCCTTCTATAATACGCCCATGTGTCGCTGGATCTCTGGCTAGAGCGACCTCCATACTCCTCATAACTTCTGCTGCCATTGAGCCTACATCATATTCTGAAAGAACTGATGCCTCAGGTGATGTGGACTCTTTGCACCTCGAATGCGCTTTGCGCCTTTGACTAACTTGGAGTAAGGGTTGCGTGAATAACTCTTCATGGGAGACTCTAATTTGCAGTCAAATGTTATCCCTGTAGAAAGTATAACATATTTTTCTAGCATCTTCATTAGTCGATTAGATGGTACAACAAGTATTTAGTTTATTAGTTGACTTTCATATTGTAGGTATGTTAAATTGAGCATATTCTTAGGGTTTTGAGGTTACTTTGGTCATTGCATTTTATATGCTGTCATTATAAGTAAGACTAGTCTCTCCATTGGAGAGGTGTGATGATTTTCTCCAAAAATAGGTTTAGACACAACTTGTCTCATACAACCAGATGAAACTCAACATTTTCCCTCTTCAAATTAACTATATATAAAAAACTTAGCCAAACTCTTGCCATTACTACTATGTGGAGCATTTCACTAGAGAAGTTTAAGGTTGGCTTAAATTGGCAAGTGAGACTCATGCCTTCATGTGTTTAATGTGTTGAGATAATATTTTGGGACTAACCAACCAACATACTCTCCGTAGGAGAGTTTCTTCTTAATTGTAATAACTCAAAAATACAAATATGGAAATACTAAGTTAAGAATATAAATATATACTCATAAGCAAGTGCGGACGCAAGAATTTAAAAGAAGGGAGTCAACCTCAAATGTAAAGAAAGTCCAAAATTTTGTTAAATAAATTTCGCTACATCAAAATTTTGCTAAAAATGAAAATTATGAAGGAAAAAGTAAAACGTGATGTAAATATGTATATAGAAATTGAAAATTATAATGGAGGGGCTAAAATATAAAATTGATGAAGAAAATTTAAAAAGAACATGGATATTTAAGTGGGAAGTAAAAATTCAGTAGGGACAACTGTCACCACTCGCCTCCATATAGGTCTGACTCTGCTCATAAGCTCAATATGGAAAGGTCGCCTCTGGACTCGATCTATAAATATAGACTAAACTCTAGTAGACCCAAATAACCTACTAATCCTAAAGTAGATCTAAAACATACTATATTATTCTACTTAGAGATTGCATACATCTCAATGTTTGACCATCATTGTATGAAATGGATGAGCCTCTTATAGTTGTTAAGTGTGAATCTTAAGGTAGTTTTTTTTTATGGTTTGTTGCTTAAAAGGCAGGTGCGGGAGCGGAGGAGTGCGACTACTAAGAAGATTTTAAAGTTGAGTGCGTGATGGAGTGTGCACTAATACATTTTTTTATGTTTATTAATTATTGTTATCATAATTTATAATATCTTAATATTTATTAGAATTAATAAAGTTTGGTTCAAAGTTACATAGAGATCATTTGCATGGTGATTTTTATGATGTCAAGGTAAGTAATCCTTAGTTTATTGTTACTTTGATGAACGTGTATTAAAAATTCTCCAACCAAAATTTATGTTCATTTTAAAAATTCTAGTTATGTTATGGGAAGCGCTCTTGTAGATGGAGAAATTCGCTCATGTCGTCTGGGAAACGAGCTCCCAAGTATATACCAAATCGAGGTTCTTATTGAGATTCGTTGGCCTCCTATGAGATTCTGGCTTCCACTTTGTTGCTTTTCTATGTCTCTTTACACTTGCTAAGTAAGTTTAGCTTAAATGAAATAAGAATTCATCATGTCCCATCTCCAGGTCTAGCTTACTAATTATTCATGGCCAACTATATATTTCATTATGAAGTTATGTAAATTGGCTTTTGGTTGGCATTGTACTTAACTACTTACAATATTTTTATTTCTTTAACACTTGCTTATTCATGACATAATAGATTAACAGTCAAGGCCCAAGGCAACCATGGCATGATTTACATTGCAAAATCGAGGGCCCGGCTGCATATGATATAATGACAAACTTTGAGCAACGATGGAGAAAAGCTACAAAATGGCGAGATTTCAGGTTTAAGAAAGTTACACGTTGGCATGATGATGCCTTGATAAAGCTTGAACGGATATCATGGATAACTACACCCTCTAATGAAAATGCTGATGCAAATGTTTCTGATGAACAAGATCACGAAACTTGGCATGTACAGGTTAGTAACTTTGTTTTATTATTTTCTTTTTGAACTAGTTTGTATTTGAATGTTAACCAGAACTGCTGCTGTGTTGCCAGATATTCAGGTCGATTGATTCAGGATCAGTTACAGGATTTCCAAAAGATGTTCAAGAGGCCGAGTCAAAGGTTAGAATGCAGATCCCATTATTTTCTTACAAATTTGATTAAATTTCTAGTGAATTTTTGGTGTTTGATTCAATATTTTGAACCAAAAAGTTCTGAAATAATTTTACGCATCTAGATGAAATTCTTCTTGTAGCTGCAGAAAAATTAGAAGTTGCAGAGATTTCTTCTAATATATATATATATATATATATTTTTTTTTCAGAACCTTGTTTGTGCAAAGAATCTGGTAATAGACAAGAGTATACATAGTGCCTACGTGAAAGCAATAAGATCTGCTCAACATTTTATATACATAGAAAATCAGTATTTCCTTGGATCCTCTTATTGCTGGCCGTCATACAAAAATGCAGGTATCCTTTATACATGCTTCAATTTTATTCATGCTTGAGATAAAGTAGATCTATATTGCTAATAATCGATTATCATAGTTCTATATTGCAGTTCTTAACTGTAGATTTCTCAAGTTTGTATCACTTTCTATCCACTGGTGATTCCAAATCTATATTTTTCAAAAACCTAAAACAATCAATCATGTAGGAAGAAATAATAAGATGATTCATTGACTAGAGAGATTATATATATATATATATATATATATATATATATATATATATATATATATATATATATGAGAGGATTGACCTCTTCCTTATTCTCCTATCCGATGTGGGACTAAAGCCCAAACTAATAATTCTATACTTAACACCCTCCCTTTAGCGGAGCATAGATATCAATCATGTCTATCTTGTTAAATAGAAAACGAACACAAGGACCCAAAAGGGACTTCGTAAAAATATATGCTATATGATCGCTAGTTCTCACATGGTGAAGTGTTATCACCCCCTTTTGGTATTCATCGCGGACGAAGTGGATGTCGTTCTCAATATGTTTCATCCGCTCATAAAATATTGGATTGGTAGCAATGTGAATAGCTGACTGATTATCACACCACATGTCTGCAGCTTCAAATCATGCTCCTTCTCCCAGCTCTCCTTTAGGAGATGTTGCAAATATAACACCTCTGCTGTGCCATGAACAATGACCCGATATTCCTCTTTCGAACTCGATCGGGAGACCACACTCTGTTTCTTGCTCTTGCATGACACCAGGTTGCCTCCAATAAACATTGAATAGCTAGCCGTAGATTGTCGATCTGTAAGACTTGCTCCCCAGTCAGTATCTGTGAAACACTCAAGGTGAGTATATACCCGATTCTCCATACGGATTTCTTTTTCCGAGTTCTGAGCTAGATAGCGCAAGATCCTGAGAACAACATGTCAATGTGGAACTCGTGAAGAAGCCATAAATCTACTCACTACACTGATTGTCACGTCCCGATCCCGCAGGGGGCCGTTCGTCCTCGCTTGGGTCCTTGCTGGACCGATCGTCCTCGAGTGGGCGTGATGCCGTACAAGCCTAAGCTGCGCTTGCACAAGGCCAAAGCTTGAACAAGGGCAAGTAAGCTATTCAAGACGGGAGCAGCGGCACAATATAGCAGAAAATTAAGAACACAATGGCATAAGGAAACAAGCTCTTTATTGATAATCAAGATGTGTTACAAGCGGCGCTTGGCTGAGATTATATTTCGCTCAAGCTCTCTTTCTCTTGATTACAATGACATCGTTCCGTATATTACATTCCTTTATACAAAAGCAGCTCAAACCAATCTCGATACGGATCAAGACATCGACTCTAGATTTTTGGGTCCTCGCTTCTTCGGACGATCCAGCACCCGCGAACAAGCAAACTGTTGGTGGGTCAGCACTTTGGAGGAAGTACTAGTGAGTATAAAATCAACGAACAGAAGCAACACTCCCTCAAACCAACACTAAGTATGTGGCAAAACATTATATTACTAATGATCTTGCTACTTTTACCTAGGTTCATTTCATGCAGCACAAGATTAGAGTCAGTTTACATCTTTTCGAATATATGTCTTTGAAATCAGTTTGCAGATTCAATACATACAAGCAAGCTATAGAGACAGTGTTCTATCGTGCAGTGCGTAACATGTATAGTGAGCCATATTCGATCTCTTAGGAACAAAAGTTATCTCGAGTGGACTGTTCATCTCGAATTAAGACAAGTGCATTAAGTGGACTATTCAATTCAATGCAATAGGGGCAACAACATATTCAAGTAAAACAAATATATCTCATTTAGCATAAATGACAAGGAGCATAAGAAAATACAAATGATCAATTATTCAGTGATCCTTACCCATGGCCGAACGGTTATCCCTGCACCAGACATACAAGTTAGCAACATATGCATATATGTAAACGAGGTTCTCTTTCCCTGTCCGTCTCTGCATCAAACAGTTAAGTATGCAAGAAGGCTAGCCTAGCATGCGCCCTAACTATATGATGGTCTATGGAAACCATGATTAGCAAGTGGAACGTACAAGTCCATCTCACTAATGACAGATCGACTAATAGCTGCTGAAACGCATGGTTACTATGCACTAAAATACGCTCAAAATAGCAGCCGGGACACATGGTTCAACACTACACTAAAAGCCACATCCTCCCGTAAATAAGAACTTCTAGCCTCAGGGTGTTCCAGATCTCTCCCAGGCCGAACGATCCCCAGTGTCCCAGAAACCGCTCGAGAGATAAACCTTGTGCACAAGTTGTCAGACCTGATCCATGAATGCACTTCTATCAGATAAATACTATATGATGCACATGATCATGAACAAGCAAGCAAGCATATCAATCAAGCTATAGAGACGGAGCTCTCAATACTCTTGCCTATTAGCCACACCCTCCCGTAAATAAGGACTTCAAGCCTCAGGACGGACTATTAGTCTAGATGCACATGTTCAAGCTATTCATACAGTTCTATATCTTTACAAAGCGATCAATGAAACATGTTCAAGCAATCTAGCTCTTTTATCAAGTAACAGGCAATAACAGTTCTATAAATCTAGCATGCAATTCTATCTCTTTAGTGCGATAGCGAACAGGCAAGCAATCTATTATTTAAGCAAGCATAGTAGTCATTCCTCTATCTCTCATTAGACAAGCATGTAGTTCTACTCTAGTTTAGCATACGATGGAAATAGATGAACATTCTTTTACTCTTGTTTATTAGCATGGCAACGGTTCGTTCGATAGCGGTGTCCGTGTAAGTAAGCATGCAACATTTCTATCTTTTTTTAGCATGGCAATGGTTCTATCTCTTTTAGACAAGCATTCAAGTTCTCTAGTTAGGCAAGCAGATTCGTTTCAATGACAAGCAATACGAGTTCTCTTATTAAGCATGCAGAGTCAGGTTCTATCATTCTTCCTATGAAACTATCTTCTTAGAACAAGCAGTAGAAAACCCAGATTCATTATTAAGGCGTACAAGAATCAGAGAATGAAGTTCTGCCAACTCATTTAGATCAATCATCTTGTGTTTCGATCGAAAAACACTTCAAGAAGGCTTCCGCTCGAGCCAGCAAAGCGATATCTCTTGTACATTGTGCCTACGCGGAGCGGGGTACTACATACTTACCCACCAAGAAAGAGTTTCGTCCTCGAAACTCAAGAAAAAACTTTCGATATCCAGAGCAGGGATAGTCCTCATCCCTCATCATCCTCAATCGAAAACTCTAGCAATCAAAACTATATAAAACTCTAGCCATCAGAAATCATAAATCACATCTCAAGCAATAAAATAATCCAGAAAACTTTTGCCGGCAACTTTGAGAATATTTACGGAATTATTGTATGGAACGCTCATTAAGGCAACGATATCAAGTGGCAAAGAACATCTTGAGTTGAAGCTAAGCAGCGGAATGGCCAAAGGGTCGAGTTGCTCTGATACCATTATGTCACGCTCCGATCCTGCAGGGGGGCTGTTCGTCCTCGCTTGGGTCCTTGCGGGACCGATCGTACTCGCATGGACGTGATGCCGTGCAAGCCTAAGCTGCGCTTGTACAAGGCTAAAGCTTGAACAAGGGCAAGTAAGCTATTCAAGACGAGAGCAACGACACAATATAGCGGAAAAATAAAGAACACAATACATAAGGAAACAAGCTCTTTATTGATAATCAAGATGTGTTACAAGCGGCGCTTGGCCGATATTACATTTCGCTCAAGCTCTCTTTCTCTCGATTACAATGATATCGTTCCATACATTACATCCCTTTATACAAAAGCAGCTCAAAGCAATCTCGATACGGCTCTAGGCATCGACTCTAGATTTTCGGATCCTTGGGATGAGGTACGGCTATCACTTTTTCGGACGATTCAGCACCTGCGAACAAGCAAACTATTGGTGGGTCAACACTTTGGAGAAAATACTGGTGAGTATAAAATCAACGAACAGAAGCAACACTCTCTGAAACCAACACTAAGTAAGCATGTGGCAAAATATTACATTACTAGTGATCTTGCTACTTTTACCTAGGTTCATTTCATGTAACACAAGATTATAGTCAGTTTACATCTTTTCGAAAATATGTCTTTGAAACCAGTTTGCACATTCAATAGATACAAGCAAGCTATAGAGACAGTGTTCTATCGTGCAGTGCGTAGCATGTATCATGAGCCATATTCGATCTCTTAGGAACAAAAGTTCTCTAGTGGACTGTTCATCTCGAATCAAGACAAGTGCATCAAGTAGACTATTCAATTCAATGCAATAGGGGCAGCAACATATTCAAGTAAAACATATATATCTTATTTAGCATAAATAACAAGGAACATAAGGAAATACAAATGATCACTTATTCAGTGATCCTTACCCATGGCCGAACGGTTATCCCTGCAGCAGACATACAAGTTAGCAACATATGCATATATATAAACGAGGTTCTCTTTTCCTGTCCGTCTCTGCATCAAACAGTTAGGTATGCAAGAAGGCTAGCCTAGCATGCGCCCTAACTATATGATGGTCTATGAAAACCATGATTAGCAAGTGAAACGTACAAGCCCATCTCACTAATGACAGATCGGCTAATAGCTGCTGAAATGCATGGTAGCTATGCACTAAAATACGCTCAAAATAGCAGCCGAGACACATGGTTCAGCACTACACTAAAAGCCACCCTCCCGTAAATAAGGACTTCTAGCCTCAGGGTGTTCCAGATCTCTCCCAGGCCGAACGATCCCCAGTGCCCCAGGAACCGCTTGAGAGATAAATCTTGTGCACAAGTTGTCAGACCTGATGCATGAATGCACTTCTATCAGATAAATACTATATGATGCACATGATCATGAACAAGCAAGCAAGCATATCAATCAAGCTATAGAGCCAGAGCTCTCAATACCCTTGCCTAATAGCCACACCCTCCCGTAAATAAGGACTTCAAGCCTCAGGGCGAACTATTAATCTAGATGCACATGTTCAAGCTATTCATACAGTTATATCTCTTTACAAAGCGATCAATGAAACATGTTTAAGCAATCTAGCTCTTTTATCAAGTAACAGGCAATAACAGTTCTATAAATCTACATGCAATTCTATCTCTTTAGTGCAATAGCGAACATAAAAGCAATCTATTATTTAAGCAAGCATAGTAGTCATTCCTCTATCTCTCTTAGACAAGCATGTAGTTCTACTCTAGTTTAGCATGCGATGGAAACATATGAACATTCTTTTACTCTTGTTTATTAGCATGGTAGCGGTTCGTTCGATAGCGGTGTCCATGTAACTAAGCATGCAATATTTCTATCTTTTTTTAGCATGGCAATGGTTCTATCTCTTTTAGACAAGCATTCAAGTTCTCTAGTTAGGCAAGCAGATTCGTTTCAATGACAAGCAATACGAGTTCTCTTATTAAGCATGCAGAGTCAAGTTCTATCATTCTTCTTATGAAACTATCTTCTTAGAACAAGCAGTAGAAAACTTAGATTCATTATTAAGGCATGCAAGAATCAGAGAATGAAGTTTTGCCCACTCACTTAGATCAATCATCTTGTGTTTCGATCGAAGAACACTTCGAGAAGGCTTCCGCTCGAGCCAGCAAAATGATATTTCTTGTACATAGTGCCTATGCGGAGCGGGGCACTACACTGACAGCAAAAGAAATGTCTGGACGAGTCATAACCGTCAAGTAATTGAGTTTTCCAACCATCCGGTGATACTACTCAGGATTGGTCACCAGTATCCCCTCCTCTTCTGGAAGTAACTTTATTCGATATTTCTTGTACATAGTGCCTATGCGGAGCGGGGCACTACACTGACAGCAAAAGAAATGTCTGGACGAGTCATAACCGTCAAGTAATTGAGTTTTCCAACCATCCGGTGATACTACTCAGGATTGGTCACCAGTATCCCCTCCTCTTCTGGAAGTAACTTTATTCTTGGATCCATGGGTGAGTTTGCTTCCTTTTTTGCATCATTCCTTCTTCAGTTAGTATGTCAAGGACATACTTCCTCTAGGACATTACAATATCTTGCTTGCTCCGTGTGACTTCTGTCACGCCCCGGCCCCGCAAGGGCCAACTGTCCTTGCATGGGTGTGATGTCGCACGAGCCTAAGTTGCGCCCGCTCAAGGCCGGATATAGAATGGACGGTGAGATAACAAGTTCGCAAGGTTAATATAGTGGAAGCATAGAATGAACACAAGTATGATACAAAAAACTAGTTCTTTATTGATTCAGAATAAGTATTACAACCGACGCTAGGTCGAGATTACAAGTCGCTCATGCTCTCCTTCTCGTAACAATAAAGGCATGTCAAGTGGCTTACAACAATGAATGGTACATAGACGATGTTCCAAAATTCAGCTCCGGACGCAACACTCTAAGGCTCCAGAGCGAACTCCATGCCTTAGCGCGCACGAGGGACACTCCGCACCGAACGAGGTTCTCCCGCACCCTGTACACAATCCGGTAGATTATCAGTACATTAAATGCACTGGTGGGGAGGCTTCTAGCCCGCTCAACAAATCCAACACGTTCAATTAGTTATGTGCACTCTATCATTGTTGTCTTTCTAGTCTTTCCTTAGAATCAGTTTTATGGCAAAGATATAAAGCCTAATTCGTGTGGCAGTACGCCGTGCGATATAAGAATAACACTGCGATATTTACCAACTTACCATCCGTCCTTCCCTATCCAAGGTAAACCAAGTTAACCAAGCACGAGTATATATAATGAAATCAAAGAAAAATTGCATAAGCAAACACGAGTATCACGAGCGGATTTCTGATTCGAATGTACTCGTTACACGGATTACTCAGAAGTATTATACTCAGAAGTCTTAGGTATTCAGATACAGATATAGATACAGATGTGCTACACAGAGCAGTCGCCAACAATGTAATGACTCGCACGCGGGTTGCCGCAATCGAGCCAACTTAATCTATATGACAGAAGGTCACTGGCATGACTTCCATAGTGGACAATGTAGTCTCGAGGCAAAGATGGTATGCAAGCAATATATATAAGGGTGGCATTGCACCCATCTCACCCATAATAGACGACTACCAGATGGTTCCGTCTAGATCGGATCGATCCCAGTGCCCGGGCGACCGTCCACGGAACGAGATTCAAAAAATTTCCTTGTGCACAAGTTGTCCGTGACCGTGCATATCCTCAAGTTTTCTAGCTTCTCGCAAGTACAGGTAAAGATACAGTTTCAAGTCCGGATCTATCAGGTACAAGTCAAGATCTAGTTCACAACTTATCGACTCCCCGAGCCGTCAGATTTAGTACAGAACGAGTGTTGATTCCAGAGATGTCATGATATTATCTTGCTTAACTTCCATGATGCAGTCCCCTAGTTCGGAAAATACCTTGACGACCTAAAGGTTCCGAATACTTTCGATGTTTTCATAACTTGGCTCGGAACGACTATCTTGATAGCCTTCCTGCCTCAAATGAGCGAACCATAATAGTGAAGTGCATTGATTCATGACATGCATTAAAGTGACATGCATATCGAATATGTAAAGCAGGTAAGCATTGGAACAGTATGAATATAACTTTAAGAAAAATATGCGGCAAAGTCATACTTGCAAATATAAGCGATTACGCTAGCACGGGTCTAAGGGATAGTGCGAGGAACTAACGATAAACCAGTTTCATTTTCATGTTCTAACATAAGCAATACAATATGGGATTATTCCCTTAGCTAGGTGTAATGTATTCTTATTAGCATGCAAGGGGTTATCGCCTTAGCGATCTAGCATGTATATCCAAATTCTTAGGTGTGCTGGCCAAGCAAAGACAGGTTCATCGTAGCCACCTACCTGAACGACGGCTTGCCTCGGCCAATCGAGACTCCAAGTGAACCGCTGAAACTCCAAGTTCAAGTGCTGATATGCCGTTTGAGTCATCTTGCAGAACTGACCGAAGTGGGCTGTTACAACTTCGATGTCCAAGAAGTACTTCAATCCTCTCATATCTTTAGTCTGAAACTGCTCGTCCAGATACTATTTCAGCTCGGCAATACCCTGACTGTCATCTTCCATGACCACAATGTCATCAATATAGACCCCAAGTAATATCCTTCCAACTTATGTCTGTCGGTAAAATACAGAATGATCCTTCTTTGATTGACACATTCCGAACTGGATAACATGTGTAAATCAACCAAACCAAGCACGAGATGATTGCTTGAGTCCGTAGAGGGCCTTTCACAAATGACATACTTTACCCTCCTTTGCAAAAAACCTAGGAGGTTGCATCACATACACTTCCTCTTCAAGATCCCCATGAAAAAATATATTCTTTATATCCAACTGAAGTAGAAGCCAGTCATATCGTATGGCTAAGGATAAGAGCACGCGCACATAAGTCATTCTGGCAACTGGAGAGAAGGTCTTAAAAGTAATTATCACCATAAGTCTGAGAATACCCTTTTATCACAAGACGAGCTTTCAAACGATCGAAAGTGCCATCTAGTTTTATCTTGATTGTGAAAACCCATTTGCAGCCTACCGCTTTCTTACCAGTAGGTAAATCCATCAAGTCCCATGTATGGTTCTCCCGAAGTGCTCGTATTTTCTCTTCTATAACAACACGCCGACCATGATGTTTGAGTCCTTCCACTGCAGAATTGAAAATTTGAATCCCGTCAATAGTAACCACCAAGGACTGAGTCTGATTCGCGAGCCCTTTGTAGTTGTCAACATACAAGAGATTGTCGCGACATGCACGACGGGAGCGAGCCGGTATATCAGGTGGTGGTGAGTCAGTAGAACTGGAGGAAAACGATGGCTCTACGACCGTGGGCACCATTGGAGATGCTTGGTCTGGCGGAGCTGGTTCTGAATGAGCCAGTATTTGGACCATCGGACGGTTAGCCTGGCTCGGTAGGGGAGGACACCCTTACGGGGGGCTCATGTGGTTGGACATGGTACAATAGGAAGTTCTTTTCTGGATAAACTGTTGGAGCAGAATCTTTATTTGGTGGAGGTGGTGGGAAATTGGTCTCAATAAATAAAAAATTCGAGATATAAAATACCTCTTCAACGTCGAAAAAAAACAACGATACCTTTTCTAATATTTAGGATACCAAGAAAAATATATTTGATTGCGTTCGGGTCTAATATAGTATGGATAGATCGAGTATTCCGAACATAACACAAGCACCCAAAAACTTTGAGTGACAAGGGAAATGACATTTGATTGGGATATAACCGAAAAAGAGTGCCTCCATTGAATACACGAGACGACACACGGTTAATTAGATAACAAGACGTAAGGGCTGCATCCTACCAAAATTTTCTGGGAGGTACATGCATGAAACATAAGAGCACGTATTGTTTCCAAAAGGTGACAATTTTTGCATTCGGCCATACCATTTTGTTGTGATGTGTAAGGACATAAAGTTTGATGGATAATGTCATGTCTAGCCAGATGGAAATTGAACTCACGAGACAAATACTCACGACCATTGTTACTACGAAAATACTTAATAGGAACCCCAAATTGGGTTGTTATTTTCGCATAAATTTTTTTACCAAACATCAAATAATTCGAAGCAATCTTTTATCAAGTAGACATAGGTGACTCGTGAGTAATCATCAACAAAAGACACAAGATATCTGAATCCCATAACCGATTCAACAAGACATAGAGCCCATATATCAGAGTGGACTAATTCAAACGTGACTGAAATAGATTTATCCAAACTCACTGGATAAGATGCACGATGATGTTTGGCTAGACTACACGACTCACAATGAAAAGGGGTACGAAGATCTAGTGATAGATACAATTTCTGGAGAGCCTGGATAGACGGATGACCAGCTGACAATGCAACTCAAATGGATCTCGACACACACTGGCACAAGCAACAGATGAATTTAATTCTACCAGGTATAAGTCTCCAGCCACATGTACCCTACCAATAGTCTTTCCCATCTTCAGATCCTGAAAAACACAATCATTAGAAAAGAAACTTACCGAGCAGTGTAAATCTCGAGTTATCCGACTAATAGATAATAACTTAATAAGCTGAACGAATTTTCAGGTATATGTAAAAATGAAGTGAGTGGCAGCGTGGGAGAAAGACATGCACTCCTTTTTTCACGAAATTTCAGAGAACTGTCATTCGCAACAATAATTTCTGACACGAACAACAGATTCATATTTATGCAACATACCGGCATCACATGTTATATGATCAGATGCACCCGAGTCAATCATCTACTACTTTGACTTTACCATACATGCCGCTGAGTATCCGTCTGTGGATCAAAATATGGAGGCTTCATCAAGACGCTGAGCTTGGAAGTCAACAAATTCTGCATATATCTCTGCAATCATCTACACGGACTGCCCTCTATCATTAGAAGCATCTGATGTAACATTGGCAGTAGAAATTTTGGGACACTGCTACTGAAAGTGTCCTTGTTGACCATATTTGAAACATGTCCGTGGTCGGCCTCCATCACGACCACCATCACCTTGACCACCGTTTCGGCCAGCATTTTGGCCACCACGTCTACCATCACGATTACTACGGAATCCACCACGAACAACATCCAAGACAGATCGATCATCAGGTTCGTCACTCATATCAGTCCCAACTACTTTCGCTGTCCATATGACATGAAAGTGGGCTTCTAGCAGAGATGTAACCTCGACTCCAACAATAATATGAGACCGTACAGAGTTTGCATCAGGAAGAAGGAAGGCAAGATACGCCATGAAAATAATATGAGACCGTACAGAGTCTGTGTTGTGTTCTTGCCTCATTGATATCCATCGTCAATGGTAGCATGCGATCCACCTCATAAGTTAGTATCTTAAAGGCACGAAAGTGGTCCTTATGTGACTTGTCACCTTGATCAGCTCGATAGATGCCAACGACTGAGTCATAGATACAAGACAAATCATATTTGCCATCAAACGCACTCGCAAGGAACTCCCATAACTCCTTCACTGAATCCATGTTCTGAACCAAGTCCTTAACCGATGGTTCCATCGAATTCATTAACTCTGTAAACAATCGACTGTCATCCGTCTCCCACTGCTCGTATGTGGGATCAATTACTGTTGAGGGGTTGTCAGTTAGATGTTTTGACAACCACTTTTCCAAAAGATTCTTCTAGACCTTTTTAAGCTATATCGAGTAACCATCAAGACCTTCCAGTCGTCGATCGACTAGTCGAATCGATAAAACCTTCGTGCCAGTGCTCGGTGTTCCCACCATTGCATTTTTGGCATCGATATTGTCAACACTGCTACTTGTCTCAGTATTTGTCATCCTTCAATGTTCTCGATTCGACTGTCTTTGATCGTTCTGACCCGATAATCAACTCTGCCAATGCGCGATCAACATAGCCAGAACTGGCTTGTACAAGGGAAGCAGAGATCGAATGTGGATAACACAAGCCAGGAAAGAGAAGCAATGCATGATGCTTTCTGTTAGATCCTGATGAATACCGGATCAGGAACAAAGATTCACGCAAACCCAAGGTTACTATTTGTTAACTCCTGATATCCTTGTCGAGGTTCAGAGATTTATGCAAATAAACCATTATTTACCCTCTGAAGATCCCAACTCAGACTTTTTTTAGGTTAGGATTTGGGGTTTTTAAGTGGCGGCTGCATCTGGATTAGGGTTTAGGGTTTGGAAAAAAAGGGAGAGTCTGGAAGGGGGTTGCTGTGAAGAGGGGAGGGGCCTGTGAAGGGGTGGGGGTGCAGTGAAAAGGGGGGCTATGAAGGGGGTGTTGTAGGGGAGGCGACAGGGGGGTGGGGCAGGGTGTCGGCAGGGGGTGGGGCAGTGTAGGAACAACAACAGTAGCGGTGGGAAGAAGAAGAGAGGAGGCAGACTGAGGGGTAGGGGGGCTGGAAGAGAGAGGGGAAAAGGGAGAATAAGAGGATGACGACTAGGGTTAGGGTTTTGGCTCTGATACCATGTAGGAGACCAAAGAAAGAAAAGTGGGAAATGACCATGTTGTAACATATACTAACTAATTGGAATTGTGAATTTGCCGGTTGTACTTTTTATTAGATCTCTGATTTTGTTATGTTTTTAAGATTTCTAGATTTTGAGTAATCAAGACATCTCCTAAACTTCTACATATACTAAGTGTTGAAGTTGGGACTTTCTTTTATGAAGCAAGATTCATGACCTTTTTAGAGGAATAATTTATTAGTTTATTGTCAAAGAAAGAGTTACATATATACAGAAGAGGCTAACCCCTCTCACTATTGTTCTACCCGATGTGGGACTAAAGCCTAATACTACTAATACTCCTAATACTACTAATACTCTTAACACCCTCTCTCAAGTTGGAGCATAGATATCAATCATGTCCATCTTGTTACAAAAAAATTGCACCCGAGGACCCAAAAGAGATTTCGTGAAGATATCAGCTATTTGATCACCAGTCCTCACGTGATAAAACTTTATTATCCCCTTTTTATACTCATCACGAATGAAGTGAACATCAATTTCAATGTGCTTTGTCCTTTCATGAAATACATGATTGATAGCAATATGGATAGCAGATTGGTTATCACACCACATATCTGCTGATTTAGATCATGCTTCTTCTTCCAGCTCTTGTAGAAGATGCTGCAGATATAACACTTCTGCCGTGCCATGAGCAATGGCTTGATATTCTGCTTCCGAACTTGACCGTGCTACCACACTCTGCTTCTTTCTCTTCTACGATACCAAGTTTCCGTCAGTAAATACCGAATAGCCAGTTGTAGACCGTCTATCCGTCAAGCTTGCACCCCTGTCAGCATTGGTAAAACATTCAACACGGGTATGTCCATGATTCTCCATACGAATTTCTTTTCCTGGATTCTGGACTAAATAGTGCAGAATTCTGTGGACTACTTGCCAGTGTGGAACTCGTGGAGAAGCCATAAATCTACTTGCGACGCTTACGGCGAAGGAAATGTCCGGGCGAGTCATGACCGTCAACTAGTTTGAGTTTTTCAACCACTAGATGATACTGATCCGGATTGGACATCAGGACCCCCTCATATGGGAGTAACTTTGCCCCTGGATCCATGGGCGAGGTTGCTCCCTTGGCTTACATTAGTCCTGTGTCATTTAGTATGTCCAGCACATACTTCCTTTGAGACATTACAATGTCCCGCTTACCCGTGTGACTTCAATGTCCAAGAAGTAGTTCAACGATCCCATATCATTGGTCTGAAATTGTTCTCCCAGAAATTTTTTTAGTCCTGTAATACCTTGGCTGTCGTCTCCCGTGATTACAATGTCGTCAACATAGATATCAAGTAGTATACTTCCAGCTGATGTCTGTCGGTAGAATACCGAATGATCCTTCTTTGATTGACACATGCCAAATTGAGTAACAACATGTGTAAATCGACCACACCACGCACAAGGTGATTGTTTGAGACCGTAGAGTGCTTTCCGCAGATGACACTTTACCCTCCTTTGCAACGAACCCGGAAGGTTGCACCACATACACTTCTTGTTCAATATCCCCGTGGAGAAATGCATTCTTGATATCCAGCTAAAGTAATGACCGGTCATAGCGAACAACTAAGGCCAAAAGTACACGCACCGATGTCATCCTGACAACTGGAGAAAATGTCTCAAAATAATCCTCACCATAGGTCTGAGAATATCCTTTAGCCACCAGACGAGTCTTTAGGCTATCAAGAGTGCCATCTGGTTTCACCTTGATCGTGAACACCCATTTGCAACTTACTGCTTGTTTACTGGTAGTAAATCTACCAAATCCCAAGTATGGTTCTTCCGAAATGCTTTAATTTTCTCTTCCATAGCAGCACGTCAGCCGGGATATTTGAGACCCTCCTCGGCAGAATTGAGAGTCTGAATCCTATTAATAGTAGTTATCAAGGACTGGGTGTAGCTCGCAAGCCCTTTGTAGTTTTCAACATACAAAGGATGATCACGACAGGCACGACGAGGTCGAGCTGGTGGAACAGGCGGAGGCGAATCAGTGGAGCTAGAGGAGGATGATGACTTTGTGACCACGAGCACTATCGGCGATGCTCGTTCGGGCGATGGTGGTGCTGACTGAACCGGTTTCTGCGGGCTGTCAGACCGGGATACTTGCTCTTTAGGGGAGGGCACTCTTACCGGGGGGGGGGGGGGGGGGCTATTGTGTTTGAACATGAAACAACAAAAATTTCTCTTCTGGGTAAACTTGGGGCACATGAGTTGTAGTTTGTGGAAGTGGAGGAAACTCGGTTTCAACGAAGGTAACATTCCGAGAAAAAAATACCGTTTCAAGGTAGAAAAAATAACGATACCCTTTCTGATCTTTAGGATACCCAAGAAAAATACATTGGATTGCCTTAGGATCTAATTTAGAAAGGGTTGGTCGAGTATCCCGAATATAACACAAGCAAGCAAAAAATTTTGAGAGGTAGAGGAAATGGCTCCCGTTCCGAATATAGCCGAGAAAAGGGACTAGCACCATTGAAAACCGACGATGGCATGCGATTAATAAGATAGCATGTTGTAAGTACCACATCCGACCAAAAATCTTTTGGGAGTGCGTGTTTGAAACATAAGAGCACGGGTTGTTTCCAAGAGAGGTCGATTCTTGCGTTCAGCCACACCATTTTGTTGTGGAGTATAAGGACATGAAGTTTGGTGGATGATGTCATGTCGAGATAAAGTTTGGTGGATGATGCCAGATAGATGTGAATTGAACTCGCGAGATATATACTCACGACCATTGTCACTTCGAAGGCATTTAATCGGAACACCAAATTGTGTTTTGATTTTCGCATAAAAATTGTACCAAATTTCAAATACTTCGGAGCGATTTTTTATCGGATAGACAAAAGTGACACGTGAGTAATCATTCTAGTGTGAGTAGTAAATACTATCGTAAGATCAAACTTTCCAGCTTTAACTTTATCTGGAGTAGTTCTAGTATGCTTAACATCAATCCCCTATGTCTCTGCCTTTTATATATTGGTTTCTTTTTTTTTTTTATCATTCTCTACAACTCCAGGATCTTTCTCTTCGGCCTACTTTGGTGCCTCTTCATGTTAACAACTTGGTTTCATGCATCTTCTTACATAGAAATTATGTTTTGTTGGAACCTTGTTTTTGTTTCTTTACCTGTCATGAATAATATAAAATATTATTTGAGATTTATAACAGGAAATTTGTGCAACATGACTAACATATAGGCTTGCCAGCATAAATATCTTTCTTATCTTAATTTTGAAGCCATGAGTGATGCATATAATGCCTGAGATTGTGAGTTGAAGTCACTGCGAAAGGACCTCTTATGGTCTCTTAGAATGCACAGTTTCCTAATCTGTTAGAAGACAGCAATCCAAGCAAATCAATTCTCCGAAATAGTCACAGTTTTGGAAGAAAATTAGGATTTCTAGGGCTGGGATTTGATATGCTTGAGGTATACTAGATCTCTCGTACTAGTTTGGAGAGGTTTGGAAGTGCAACTGCAGGACCAGATTTCAGGGTACAAAAGAAGCAACTGAAGATGTGTTTTGAGTTAGAAACTATGGTTTTAGTTATTGGGGAGTTTTAGTAGGATTGAAGGACAAAGTTTAAGTGCTGTAGTTGATGTTTCTTGGAAGGATATTGGGGAGTTTTTGTAGGGATCTAATGTGCGTGATCAGCTGAAGAAACTTGCATCACATAACCATATATTTTAGAGCTCCAATTTCATTCATCTATTTCATTGAGTTATAAATTATAATGCAAATATTCTTTTGTAGGCTTTTCAAAAAGTTCCATTCCCAATAATAAAGGAAGAAATCCCAATACAAGCAGGGAACTTTTATTAAACGTGAAATTCTGAAATAAAACTGACCAAAACAACAAAACCTAATCTAAATTTGGTCATTGCCATTCTTCCCAACTTAGAAGAATTCCTCCTAATGAATAAAGTTGGTGAGATGCATCAAATCTTCTGTTGTGTACTTTACTCGATCAAAGTGAAACCATACTGGCATACTGCCATTAAAGTTCAGCCATATTTCCATCTGGTAGATCTAAAGGTATGGTTGGATTTACATACTACCCTTACAATAAAATGCAGTATGAAGTATATAATGGGAACAAGGTAGGTCGTATCACCAAGAAAGTGGCAAACTTGTTCTTCTACCAATTTGACATATAACAGCTACATAACTAAATCAGTCCCTCCAAAACATTCCCAATTTTGTAAGGCAATTAGGTTTTCAGGATTGGGGTTGTCAGAGTTAGCACCTTTCACTCTTCCACAGGGGTTTTACGTGGCTTAATATAGACAAGTTCTGGGATTGTTTTTGATACCAGAGAGTGGGTAAGGAGGAAACACAGGTACAAGTAACTGGAATCACTCTTCCACACATGTTTTACGTGGCTTAATATAGACAAGTTCTGGGATTGTTTACCAGAGAGTGGGAAAGGAGGAAACACAGGTACAAGTAACTGGAATAGGCTCGATCACCTTTTGGAATTAAGTGATAACAGCAGGATCGAAGAGAGAAATTCCTTCACTCTCACAAGACAAGGGTTCAAATTTCGTTTCACTCAACCAAAAGTCATTGCAGAGAACAATTCATCCAATCTTCACAGATCTTTTTAATATCAAATAATTTAAGGATAAACTACATTTAATTGAAACAGCACACACACACACACACACACACACACACACACACACACACACACACACACATTTCCTTTCTTTGTCTTGTATGTACCTTTATCTTGGACAGGAAAAGTAAACTGATAGAGATTGTTCTGTTTTGAATGTTTTCTATATTGTTAAACGTAGGTGCGGACAATCTGATACCTATGGAATTGGCCTTGAAGATTGTCAGCAAGATCAAAGCACATGAAAGATTTTCAGTTTATATTGTAATACCAATGTGGCCTGAAGGAATTCCTACTGGAGCGGCTATGCAGGAAATTCTTTTTTGGCAGGTTACATCTTTCTTGACAGCCAATCTTTCTTCACTATTATGTTTCCTTCTTGAAGTAAAGAATTAGGAGACTGGCTTATTTATTGAATCAGAAACACAAAAGTTGTTGTACAAATATTCTTGATCAGTTCTATGTTACCTGTACTCGGGTACATGTGTCGGGTACGAGTATATATATCCAAGAATCGGGTCCTTCAAACTCATAATTGAAGGACACACAAACTCAGCTAAAAATGATCCAAATTTTGGAGATGAGTACGGTACAAGAATATGACTATTAAAATAAATATATTTGAACATGATTTCATAAAAAGATAACATATAATTAAATTTGCATGGTTTCATAAAAAGACACATCATGTAATTAAATTTATATGGCTTCATAAAAGACATGTAACTAAATTTATACGATTTCATAAAAAAACAGTCTCTAATTAAATTTGCAAGATTTCAAAAATGACACATGTGTAACTAAGTTTGCAAGGTTTCATATATTTAAGGTTATAATTAAATTTGTATGATTTTATAAAAAGACACATACTGTAATTAAATTTGCGAGATTTCATAAAAAAAGACAACATGTAATTATAAACTACTAGTAAATTTCACTGAACTATTTGAATAAGTCCCTAAGGGACCGTTCTTTCAGCTCTCCTACTAATTTACTACCAATCTACCATATTAAAATAAACTATGTACTTCACTACCACATTAAAATAAACTATTTGTTTCACTACCAGTCTTTCTATTGTTACCATAAAGGATCTGATTGTCACCATGATAGATCGAATACGGATCTCATACCCATGTCCTATCGGGTCGACACATATACTTCTCCTTAAAGTGGAGAGTCCTGGTAACAGATGATCAGTTCTAGAGAAATTGCTATGTACCCATTGGCAAGAAGATTGATTGACATAGTGGGCCAACTCATTTCATACTTTTCGGATACTTGTGATTTAAATCAAGGTTTGCATTATCAACCAATACTGATACGTATCGTGTTGTTTTGGACTGAGAAGCGCGCTTAAGCGATTATTGGAAGTTGGACGTCTCGCTTAGAAAAATATTATCCCAGAAAATCGATCGTCGCTTAAGCGTGCTTTGGCGGTGCTTACTAGCGCCTCGCCTACAATTAGGCGCCAGAAAAAGCGCCTTGTTCAAAAAAAAGTTTGCCCTAAAAACTAAACCTAGCTTTTCCCCATCGGGCCCATCCCATATAACCCCCCCAAAAAACATCAACAACTAATTTAGGGTTACTCCTGCTCGAGCCGCTCCTGCTCGACCCGACCGCCGCCGACACGTACGTTTCCTTCTTTCTTTTTCGTTTTCTTCTTTTTCCTTCTTTGTTTTCTTCTTCTTTCTTCTTCCTTTTTCTGTGTTGTTGTTCCCCTTCTTTCTTCGTTTTCTTTTTCTTTTTTGTGCTTTTTTTCTTTCTTTCTTTCTTCTTCTGTTCTTGTCACGTCCCAGTCCCAAAATACCGAGGGACTAGCCCCGTGGCAATGGCCAGCAACACAACTCCAATGGACAAATCCAATTTAATTGACCCGTTAGAGTGCACTTAAGCTGTAACAAATATAAATGCAAGTCTATACCATCTATCTCAGTATAATTCTAATTCTATCTACAGAAAGTAAACACAATTCAATATGATAGACTAGTCAAGATAATAGATAAAAAGAAATAGTCCATCATCAAGTCAACATAAGTAGTATCTCGGGGAACAACCCGACACAATAAAGAAAAGAGGATAGCATCAATACATATGTCCATGAGTCAAGATATGAAATAACAATAAGCATAGATAACTGAGTAAGTAATTGAATACTCAGGAGAAATCCTCTGGTACAACCTCGTCCTCTGGTGCCAGTACCGCTCCAACGTCAGCTCCTGTTCCGCAAACCTCGAGGTAATCCTCCTCTGCTGTACCTGGGGACATAATCTGAATCCAGGTCCTTAGGGGACATAGCAAGGTACAATAAACACTCAAGCCAAATGAAATACAGTAAATATAAAACAGATCCTCGGGGCAAGCTATGTAACCAGCTATGTGAAATGCAAATGAGAGCATCACTAGTACTCAGGCTGAGACCACTACAGGATCAGTGTCGGGGAGCCCATTGCAGCAAGTAGTATCACGACTCCAGTATAAGTGCCAAAGCAAGTAGTATCATGTATTCCAGTAGTATATATATAATCAGCCTGTAGCCTGTGTGTCTCTTTCCATCCAATGTAACCTCACGTCTCATGTCCACAATGTTTCATGTCCATAACACGCAAGATCATGATCTCTAGCTAGTACAATGAGTCATAATGATGTCTATGTATATGCAAAGCTCATGTCACGAATCCTGTAAGCCTAAACAGAATCACCATGAATAACTCGAGAAAGATTTTGTCACATGAAATAGTGTCAAGTGTCCTATGGTATGGCGTACTTGGTAAAGCAAGCACGTAAAAATATATGATCGTGGTATCAACTCTCTAAGTGACGTTACACGACTCCGCGTACGGCGTCGACACCCGAATCTTGTTCGGAAGCTAAGCAACGTCTCACGGTCCTAGGTTGAACAGGTACATAATGGAAGTATATATATAAAAAGAACACAAGTAAATAATATAACAAGATCTCTGCAGATTTGGCAAGGTACACTTGCCTGGGCTCTGAACTCTGTCAGTTGCTCCTGTAAAAGTGGAATCTCCAAATACGCCTCTGGATGCTGAAACAAACATCACCATTGCTCTTAGAATATATGAAATAGCTAGGTTTGACTATCCATAAGTCAAATTTGGATACAGGGACAAAATTGACAGTTTTGGATCAAAGCGGGATCCACATATGGCCTACTTGACACCGAAAAATGTGCCAGAGATAAAGTTCTCCAAAATTGTCAAACTTAGTGCTTACGAGTCCAGAATGATGGCACAAACCCAACGAAACATCAAGAATTGGATTCCGATGAGCCGGTCACGAAATTACCTGTCAAGTGGAACCGTGGGACCCGCGAAACGGTGTTTCGTCAACATTCTCAGAATTGTATCAAACTTGGGTCACAGGACCAGCGTAACACTACGAATCCGATGGCGCAATTTTCGTTGCGAAACGACAAGCACACGAAATTATGACAAGTGTCAGGACATACCGATACGGTATTTTTCGACGGATACACGTTGATTCCGATATGCATGCACATCCAAATCAAGTTTCGCAAAATTTTACACGTCCGCGTTAACGATATGCACCTTTCGGTACAATTCGCACATGACGAAGTCGCCTCGTTTAGCGGGATGTACCCCGTATCGAGAAAATTTGGATTTAAGAAATCAAGTTTTTGACGGATTTCGTCAACAAATAAATCACAGCATAAATCAAATAAAAGAAAGTGTTTAAAGGGATTAAAACTAGGTTATGTTGTCTAAATTATTGTTCAAGTAGAATTTAAAATCGCGTGCCGTTATAAAGATAACATGACTCAAACACGCGCACCTGGGACAGTTTCTGTTCTCACAACTCGGTCATTTTTTCATGTTTTGTGTTGCTATTTGCGATCGACACATGACACTATAAGCTAAACTAAATAAACAGGGTTCATGGGGGTCATGTGGTCTTCACATATGATTCGACAGTTCGATATTAGGTTTACTGTGCAGGGAGAAAAGGAGATGGGAAGAAGGGTACCTCGTTTAGCTCTGCTGCTCGAAATTAGGACGGTTTCTCTCGGCGGCGTGCGGCGGCGTTCGTCAGTGACGGCGGCGGTCGGCGGCGTGTCTGAATGGTAGGGGAGATGATGGTGGTCTGGTCTCTGCTCTTGGCGAGGTTATATTGGGTGAAGGGGAGGGAGTTTCAGGGAGAGAAAGATAGGGGGTCGGGGCTGTTACATGGAGATGAACGGAATGGTCAGGGTTCGGTTGCTACTGTAGCTAATTGGGAAAAATGGGTTTCGGTTACTGTAGCAGTAGGTAATGGGTTTCGGGTTAGGTTCGGGTTTGAGTGCGGGTTTAGGGTTTTTGGTTTATTTGATTTTATTATTATTAGTATTATTATTATTATTATTATTATTATTATTATATATATATATATATATATGTGTGTGTGTGTGTGTGTGTGTGTGTATGTATAGATGGCCATTAAAAATAGGTTTGAACCCCAAATAATTCCCAGAAAAATTCTACAATATACTAATAATAGTTGTACACCCAAAAATATATTTTATGTGCAATATTAGTAATTAATTACATACACATAAATATTTATCCATGAATATTATATATTCTAATTAACTAAAAATTACTGAAAATTCTCCCTTAATCTCAATAAATTCATAATACTAATAATAAAATAATAAAATTTAATTCTAAAAAAATTATGGTGTTTATAGTTCTGAAATTAGGATGACCTATATTTCTTCTTATGTTTTAGCTAAGCAGCGCTTAAGCGAGGAGCCAGTTCCATCGTCTCGTCTCGCCTCACGCTTAATATAACATAGGTCCGATCAAATAGTGATCCCCACCGATATTGTCCAATATTGACATTGGAGCACTCTCTTCCCACTCAATTCATAAATGAAAAATTAAAAGAAAAAGTCAGGTATGAGAAAAATAGTATCGCCACAATAATTCGGCGTGTGCATCGACATGCTACCGTGTATAGAAAAGATTACTTGTCAACACACTATAACCGTCAACGTTTGTGAAGTTGTATATTTTATAAAGGGCTAATTAGCATTTAGACCCTGGATTTTATACCAGCTTAGATTTTAAGTCTTGACATGGGAAAGTTTGGATCCTGAATTTTTATTTTTGGTTTACTTTTTTCCATTATACCCTCAACATGAGTACAAGGGTAATAACCAACACATGTTAAGCCATAGAAAAGTGAAAGAAACTATGAAAAATTGTGATAGAAATGCAGTCATACTTCATATGTTCCAAGATAATTTTTATCATCACTAGTCTTATTATGCTTTTCTCCTTTACTCGTGGATACAACTTATATATAGTAAGGAAATTTCAAATAGCTCTCTCTAAATATTGTTTGTTTGCGTATTGGAAGGGGCTCACCACTTATGATGAGAAGTCATCTACTGATAGGTCCTTTGACCATTCAAATAACTTATTTTGTACATGCTTGTATTTTAGATTGTCAAATTAAGATACATATTGTGTATCGGTTCGGTTCGTGAGATTATGTTGAAATTAGTTGATGATTTTATTGATTGTCTCATTGGCATTATATAGCCTTACAGTCATTAATACAATGATCTCAATCATTATGACAATAATCTCATAATGGAATATCCTGTGACATATTCTGGCATCCCAAATATGTCCTCAGGATATTCCCATGTGCTTATACTATACTTAAATATGACACCCAACATACCATATCAACACTCCCCCTCAAGATGGGTGAAAGATATTCACTAAGCCCATCTTGTCACATCCTCTAATCATGCTCACTGAGGCGAGTCCCTTGGTTAGTCCATCTGCTACTTGATCCCTTGTTGGAACATGGCCAAGCTCCAGTAATCCACTATCCAACTTCTCTTTGATGAAGAATCTATCAATCTCGATGTGTTTGGTCCTGTCATGCTGTACTGGATTGTTGGCGATACTAATAGCTGACTGATTGTCACACCACAGCTTCATCTTGGCTCCTTGATCCAGCTTCAGCTCTACCAGCATATTCTTCAACCATAGCAGCTCTGCAACTCCCAAGGCCATAGCTCTGTACTCTGCTTCAGCTGTCGATCTGGCCACCACAGACTGCTTCTTACTCCTCCAGGAGACCAAGTTACCTCCTACAAATATGCAATATCCTGAGGTAGACCTCCTGTCATCAGCACAACTAGCCCAGTCAGAATCACAGTAGCCCTCGATGCTCACGTGATTGTTCTTCCTGAATATTAGTCCCTTCCCGGGAGCACCTTTCAGGTACCTCAGAATCTGGTACACTGCATCCATATGACCCTTCCGTGGGTCATGCATGTAGCGGCTCACCACACTTACTGCAAAGCAGATATCAGGACGTGTGTGGCTCAAATAGATCAACTTGCCAACCAGTCTCTGGTATCTGTCCCGATCAACTGGTTCTCCAGCCTCAGCATCAATCTTGAACCTCTGATCTATTGGTGTCGCTGCAGGTTTGCACCCCAACATCCCAGTTTCTGTGAGAAGGTCCAGTGCATACTTCCTTTGAGAGAGAACAATCCCCTCTGCTTCTCGAGCAATCTCAATCCCAAGGAAGTACCGAAGAAGGCCGAGATCCTTCACCTCGAATTCCTTGCCAAGCTTTCCTTTGAGTTGGGCGATCTCCTGCTCATCATCTCCTGTGATAATCATATCGTCCACATACACCGCAAGCATGGTGATGTGGCCTCCACTCCGACGGAAGAACACAGTATGATCCGCATTGATCTGCTGATATCCCATCCCTATCATCGCTCTTCTGAATCTGTCAAACCACGCTCGAGGAGACTGCTTCAGTCCGTAGATGGACTTCTTCAACCTGCAGACCTTGCCTACTGTCTGATTGGTGCCAAATCCTGGTGGTATCTCCATGTACACCTCCTCCACTAGATCTCCGTGAAGAAACGCATTCTTCACATCCAGTTGGTGTAGCTTCCATCCACCATTCGCTGCCAGAGAAATCAGAGTCCTGACAGTGCTCATCTTTGCAACTGGTGCAAAGGTCTCGTCATAGTCGATGCCGTACGTCTGACTGTATCCTTTGGCTACTAGTCGAGCTTTGTAGCGCTCAACCTGTCCATCTGGGTTCTGCTTCACGGTAAAGACCCACTTGCATCCAACTGCTCTCTTCCCCTCTGGCAATCTCACAAGCTCCCAAGTGTGGTTCTTCTCCAGAGCTCCCAACTCCTCGTGCATTGCCGCTTTCCACTTTGGATCGTTCTTGGCAACCTGCCAATTGTTAGGTACAGTAATACTATCCAAAGATGCTATAAATGCTCCATGAGAAGAAGAGATATGGTCATAAGAAACAAACTGAGCAATATCCCAACCATATCTGTTTGGAGGATTTCCTGCATTGCTGCGAGTGGTCCTCCGTACAGATAGTGGTGTGGGAGGAGTAGAAGTAGGAGGAATGATATTTTGTGAAGGAGGGGGTATCACCTGAAGGGGGGTTGGTGTCGGTGCCTCAGGAGTTGGGACGAACGCAGGCAAAGGACTTGGCACTGGCACTGTCGGTACTGGTCCTGCAGTTTGCTTCTCTCTCCTGCTGTAGGTAAGTAACTCTCCCTGAGCCGTAGGCCTAACACCTTCACCTTCTTGTCCCTTCTCCGTGCCTCCATGCCAAACTTCTAAATCGGTTACCACAAAGTTCTCCATCTCCCCCTCTCGCCTAATACTGGCAGTATTAGGCGTGTTGTGTGAAGTTCCGTCCTGGTGGTAGTATGGCTCATGCTCCCGAAAGTGGACATCCATACTGACAAACTTCTTCTTCTCTACTGGACTCCAGCACACATACCCCTTCTGGGTCGCCGAGTAGCCTACGAAGATGCATTTGACCGCTCTAGGATCAAGTTTCCCAACTGATGGCCTGTTGTCCTTCACAAAACACACACACCCAAACACCTTCAGTGGGAGTATCCCACTATTATTGCCTTGCAATACCTCACATGGGGACTTCCATCCGAGGACCTTCGAGGGCATCCTGTTGATGAGTTGAGCTGCTGTCAACACTGCATGCCCCCACAGACTCTGTGGGACATTCATGTCGATCATCATACTTCTTGCGACCTCCAGAAGGTGTCTGTTTTTCCTTTCTGCAACTCCATTTTGTGCTGGTGTGTATGCACAGGTGGTCTGATGCTGTATTCCGTGTGCTGACAAGTATTCTGCAAGCGTCCTGTTGGTATACTCCGTTCCATTGTCAGACCTCAGTACCTTCACAACTGCTTTGTACTGAGTCTGGACATGCTTATGGAAATCCCGGAAACAAGCAGGTACATCATTCTTATTTTTCATCAAATATAACCAGGTAACACGAGAGGCACACTCAATGAAAGAAACAAAGTACTTATAACCATTCATAGTGTTAGTAGCACATGGACCCCAGACATCAGAATGTACTACCTCAAAAGCAAAAGTGCTCCTATGACCCGTGCCAACATATGAGCTCCTAGTAAGTTTTCCTAACTCGCACGCATCACATACTAATTTCTCTTTTTTTGTTTTTGCATAAATCTCTGGATATAACTTACTTAGAGTATCAAAGGAAGAATGTCCCATCCTCCGATGATGGAGCATCAAGGTATCCTCAGTCCTCTGCTGCAGTCCTTCCATGCCAGCCTTCTCTGCCATAGATACCAATGCTGAGTCCAGTCCTTCTCGATCTAGGTACCACAGTCCCTCATGCCAAGTGCCAGTCCCAAGTCTTCGTCCTGTCCCTTTCTCCTGGAAGGTCACCTTAGGAATATCAAAAGAAACAATGCATTTAAGTTGGAGGATTATAGAACTAATGGACAAGAGACTGACTGGAAAGGATGGAGCATGTAAAACATTGGATAATCTTACTGAACCTGTACAATTAACAGTACCCTTACCGACCACTGGCTGGAAAGTGCCATCAGCTGTCTGAATGCTGTCTGCTGATGCTAGGTGAGTGTAGGAAGAAAACTCACTAGCATTCCCAGTCACATGTCGAGATGCTCCCGAGTCGATAATCCAGTCTGATGATTTAAGGGAAGAGATAGACGTAAGGGCAAGTGATTCGTCAGTACCTTCTGATGGATGGGCATATATGGCAGCGTTGCCCCTAACAAAGAATGAGGTGGACGCCTCCTCTGTTCTACTCCTCATGTCTCCCAGTGCCTGGTCCTCCACAGTAATGGTGCCATCAGCTTCTCCGTTCCCTTCTGATATCAGGAGGTTTGCTCGATAACCTCCTCGGCCGCCTCGTCTACCCCCTCGACCACGACCACGTCCTCCATTATATCCTCGTCCGCCGAACGGTCCTCGTGCACCACCTGAGTCTCCCTCCCTAGGTGGTTTGGTACAAGCATATCGATGATGACCCATCTCCCCACAGTTGTAGCACTGCCGGTTATCCTGCCAGGGTTCTCCCTTAGATCGTGTATTACCTGAGCTGGTGATCGCTAGTGCTGACTTTGCTTCGGGGGGATCACATGTCCCTGCTTGCAGCCTGATGCGTGTCTCCTCCTGGATCATGGCTGAGATAGCCTCCTCAAGGCTAGGGATCTTTGGTTGGGCTAGAAGTAGGGCCGTCCTCTGTGCGAAAGCTGCAGTCAGCCCTTTGAGAAACTTCATCGTCCTCTCCTGCAGACACACCTGTCTCTCCTTACACTTAGGGTCCCCGCAGCTCGCCCGATCTGAGGAGTGATCATAATCCAACCACAGACGCTCCAACTCCGTGGCATACTCCTGCACCGTCTTCTCTCCCTGTACGGTGTCATCAATCTCCCCCTTTATCTGGAAGACCCGTAAGTTGTTCCCCACACCATCATAGGTCCTTCTCAACTTCTCCCACACATCTTTCACCATCTCAATACCGTCTACTGTGGCGGCAATAGACTGGACTAAGGAGTTGAGAAGCCAGATGTAGATCACCATATGAGTGGACTTCCACTCATCGCGTCCTGTCGAGCCCTCGTCCGGCTCTGTCGTCTCGCCCGTCAGGAACCCCTCCATGTTTTTTCCTGCGAGGGTTCTTCTCACCCGCCGTGACCAACTCAGATAGGTGGCTGGTCCATCTAATTTCAGATCGATGGAGGGAAGCTTCAACTCCGGCGACGTTCGTGTCGTGTTCTCACCAGCCGACATCGTCAACAACTTCATCAACGTCGCCACCTCTGCAGAATCTAGCTTCTTGATGATCTCCTGTGGGTTTGTGGAAGCTTGGTGACGGCTAGGGTTTGTGGAAACTTGGCTCTGATACCATGTTGAAATTAGTTGATGATTTTATTGATTGTCTCATTGGCA
The DNA here is from genome assembly GCA_036927795.1 of Iris macrosiphon. Classification (NCBI taxonomy): domain Eukaryota; kingdom Viridiplantae; phylum Streptophyta; class Magnoliopsida; order Asparagales; family Iridaceae; genus Iris; species Iris macrosiphon. Next base: position 150,073,888 of record JAYESA010000016.1, read on the forward strand.
TTATATAGCCTTACAGTCATTAATACAATGATCTCAATCATTATGACAATAATCTCATAATGGAATATCCTGTGACATATTCTGGCATCCCAAATATGTCCTCAGGATATTCCCATGTGCTTATACTATACTTAAATATGACACCCAACATACCATATCAACAGATTATTATATCCTTTCGTGTATAGTAAGATACATTGCTCATAGAAAATTTGATTGAAATTAATATAACGGTATATATGGATAAATTTAACGTAATGAGCAATAATATGAATTGGCAAGCAATAAGTGAATCTCATATGAAGGAGAAAAAGAAAATATAAAATCGATATTACATGATTGTATGATTCATGGATATGGCTTAATTGCATCAATAAGAACCTTCCATGTGTTGACATTCAAATAATGTTTTAGTTTACATTCTAGTTTCTAAACAATATATAACTTGGAAAGGCCTACAAAACAGAAATGAAAAAGCCCTTTAAGAAATACCCGAAACAAAACATAGAGAAGGTTTAAGAACTCTAAGAAAGAAGTATTAAAAACAAAAGAAAATTCCTTTTCGGGAAAATCTGTTGGATATAGAAATATGCTAGATGACCCGAAGATGTTGGATGTTGTCATTGGAGACCAAGAGATGTTGAAAGTTGATGAAGGATGTCACAAATGAGACTGTCATCCAAAGAGTTCATGTAGAAGAGGTGGTTGAACAAAAATATTATAGGCAACTAAACATAATTAAGGAGGAATAATTTATATTCGACTTAACATGGATTTATAGAGTAATTAAACCTAATTATGATTGGTTAAACACAACCAGGAGGAATAATAATGACAATTCAGCAGGGACCATTAAGATAACTAGTCACCTAAGTATAGGTATTACCTTATAAATGTAAAGGTAATGTGGTTAACTGATCGGTTAGGAGATCTAAGATGTAACCCCCACACAACAAAAAGTTACATTGAAGATCTTATATCTGATATTACTCTATATGGAGATACATTTTCACTACTCATGTTCATTTACTATTGACTTACATGATCTTGCATATGCCTGAATTGATGCTTGTGGTATCATATTGTCACTCTATAAAATAAGATAAAATGGAAAATGTTTGTTTCTAACTGCTGTGTAAACGGCAATGGCATGGGATTAATAATTCTCTGGTGTGTGTTAAACTAGAGATAGCGTTCCGATGCAGCTGGAGCCAATTGACCCGGATGGGTGCTAGCTGATTATTTTTGTTGGGATTTGAATTTGAACTCTAGAGAATAGTCCCAATTCCATGCGGCAACTCCAAGTATGTATTTCAATATAAGATTCATTTTTTATTGTCTTGTGCACATGGAGAGTGGTAGCCCATTTGGTTGAGATGGTGGGTGTTTTTCTAGAGGGCAAGGTTCAAGACCTCCAAAAAGCATTTATGTTTTTGTCACTTCCCTTAGGAGCTAAACCCAGAAGCGACTTGGACTCGGACTATGATTGGTTAAACACTTTGCGCCATCAAAGCACCACTTTGTGTCCTTCGTCCAAGTCCAAACGCCACTTAGCAACTCAGACTAGGACCATAATTGGTTAAACACTTTGCGCCCTTCGTCTGCGCCCAGGCTTCCTGGCGGGTGCTCGCGGAGCAGGGCGGGCTCAGCGTGGGTGCTGCGTTTTCGCACGGAAGGTGCTCACGGGAAAATTGTTGCGCATGCGCATATTTTCGAGCAGAAGCTTCTAGTGCAAAAATTCGCAAAAATGGATGTTTGCTGCTTCTGAACGTAACTGTCCATTTAGTGGGGTTAATGTTGTAACCGCCCACTTAATGGGGAGTAACTCTCCGGTTTTAATACCCATTAAGGGTAGTGGAGTGCTAGGGGGTTGGCTCCCCTATATATTCACAAGTTTTTCTCTTTTGCAAGAGAGAATAAGTGACTGTATGCTGCGAGAGGAGAGTTAGCAGTAGCTACGTGAAGCAACGAAGTATTGTCAGTTCGTGCATTCCATAGAGTTCAAGTTATGTTCATGCAAGAATGACAAAGAAGCGTTCCATAAGTTCTATCTTTTTAACTTGATGGTTCTTGGGAGCATAATAGATCGACGTAATAAGGTCGAATCTTGCTTTGAGCAACGGTAATCGTCATCACTCCAGCAAGCCTTTTCAATTCTGACTTCTTGTTGTAGCAACTTAGTTGCATTGTTAGTTGTTGAATTCAAAGATTAAGCGTCAAGTTGTAGTATTTTCGGTTTTTCTTCGTACTTTGTACGATCTTTGTAACCGCGGGAACAACAATTTGAATATTAGCTGGTAGCCCTGGGTTGGTGTAGGGGATGAGTATTTTGAATTGTGTATGGATGGTACTCTGTAAATCCTCCACTGGGTTGGTACCAAGTAGGTAGTGGGGTCATTTTGTGCCTTGTCAGTTCTAAAAGAGAGACCAATCATATTGTGGAATGACCTACCATGAATACTATCCACATGGTTGATGAAACTAAGATAATAAATGGATTGCGTGCTGATTCTTACATTTTCATACACCATTTCACCTACAAGATGTAGTTTAAATTTATAGTGCCAAGTATTTTAGGCTCATTCTGTTGGATTCCCTTTTGTATGGCTTGATTCATAAAGATACATCCGTACACATGAACAAGGAAGCATGGAATATGGATGAGAAGTCCTACCAACTTCTCATTTGTAAACCTATGGGCTAGTGAAGATACTCTCTTCTAGAAAGGCACTACCTGGTAATGTAACTAATGTAAGATACCACTGGAAAAAAAAATTATGATCAATAATATCTTTTACTACTTGATTATTAGAATATCACATCCTTCCAGATATATGTTGGTTTACTTTTCTGATTTAGGTTGTTTATACTTTCCCTGAACTAGTGCACTTTATTAGGAACTTCGCATTGATAAAAAAAATCCAGACCTCATGTTTCTTCATGTATTTCAGGCTCAGACAATGGCTATGATGTATAGAATCATTGGAAGGGCACTCGAGGATTCTGGTCTTGCTGAATGCAATCATCCACAAGATTACTTGAATTTTTATTGTCTTGGAAAGCGTGAACCTTCACGAAGAGAATCAACAAATTCTTCATGTGATAATAGTGCCCTGGTATATTTTCATGTTTTTCCTTTAGTTGATGCCCCTATTTCTTTCTCAATCAGAGCCCCGACTCACAAACTGTTATATATAAGTAGTTTACAACATCTTGCAGGCTTCTTCTTTTACATGGTAAGTGCATATATTTACCTAGACATCTGCTTGTTAAGGGCATTGGGTTGCAAGGAGTTGAAATTCCATTCCGAATTGTAAATTTGAATTTCAATTCTGACTCTTGTTTGGTTGCACGGATGACTTTCCATTTTTATTATGTCACTGAATATCCATATGGTCCCCACTAGGTCTACACATCATGTCACATTACATTCCTGAAATTTGTTTGACACGTTCTTTGAGAAACTTCAACTCTCTACTTTTGTGCAAAGAAGTGGGATATGGAATTTTCACTGGAATTGCAATTCTCAAATTCTTTATAACCAAATGACAGTAATTAGGTTAATTCCAGGAATTAAGATTCAAGGAATTCTCCAGGGAATATCTCAATCCTATACGACAGATGATCTCAAATTTCACCTTGACTTCTTTTAGTCGAACAAGGAGACATTCTTTACTTCTATCACTAGAAGTTCTTTTCATATGACTCTGACACAGTTAGTAATCATCGGCAAATAATGAACTTAATTTTCATTATAATTGAATTGGTTAATTGTCTATGAAATGAAACTTCATACATACTTCGTCCAAGAAAAAATTGACAGTTTTGCAACAACATTGAGATAATAATTATGTGCATGTTTAGACAGCATAAAAGTATTTTAGGAACTTCTATTTATTCAGAATTTTATAATTCAGAGATTTACTTGCAACTGAGTATGTTCTTTTTGTGGTAATTATCAGAAAATCAATGGTTATACATTGATGTTTTACTAGGTGATGCCGAGAGTTGTAACTAGGATGAACAAGAACAAATATTTCCCACCAAGATGTGAGTAATACTTGAGATATGAATATGTAACTGTTTTAATTGTAGTAATTCTTATCAGTTGATCGTCAGGGATTTTATTAATTTGATCTTAATGCCAAGGTAGTGATATGAAAATGGATAACTGAGTTTCTATTATAGTTGTCGACAGGTAGTATCTCCAATTTGAATTTTGGAATCAATTCCAACAGAAGTCTTGATGCGTTACAATAACCATTTTGAAACAAACCCTGGTCTAAAGCCTTTTTTGTCCGTCTTCTTGAGCCTAGCAGACATGTCATGTTGATTCGAATTTCCATGTTCTATTTTGCTGGAGACCTGGAAGTTCTAGAAGCAGAACCCTTATGTGTAATATAGCAAGATGTTCCACATTGAACATTCCATGTACAATATTAGTATGTCTAAGTTTAAGAAAGTCTCACGTTCTTTATAATCCAAGTTTAAGAAAAGTCTCCTCGATTAAGGTTCATATTTCCACAAATGGAACTTTTGTAGTTACTCATTCTAGCACCGGATCTTAATTCTGTTAAATTGCTACATTTTGGCAAAAGCTTTCGTACGAGCTTGGTAATTTCTCATTTCAACAATCAAGATACTTTGCACACTAAATAATAATAAGCCTATGTTTTTCTGCAGCGCATGGCTCAGAAGTTCCAGAGATTTATGATATATGTGCATGCTAAAGGGATGATTGTTGATGATGAATATGTAATTATGGGATCTGCCAACATCAACCAAAGATCCATGGAGGGTTCACGGGACACTGAAATTGCAATGGGTGCCTATCAGCCACATCATACATGGGCTGGGAAGGGCTTTCATCCACATGGACAGGTCTGTACGTTTTCTTAGTTCTGGGCAATATATTTCTAACTTTTACATGTGATAGTGGGTACCATCTCTTCACCAGTTTGTATGAAGATCCACTATACTCATCTGACAAATTTTTTTTTACATAATAGACTGTTCACTACTATCAACCCTTTCCTTGCTAGCGATATAACATCGTGAATCTCTGTGCATTTGCTCATTTCAGTGGATAATTTACTTATATCACTTATGTAGAATAATCACTTCTATAAGAGTGTACTAGAGGAGATTCGCTTGAACAGACCTACATTGAGCATCTGAATATGTATATTTGCTTGAGCGACATATATCCATGAGTGAAGAAGTTTGCTGGTGGCTAACACTATGCAGAAAAATCCTAGTCTTGGTGTTTGCCAATGAAAGACTTAACAAACAATATGAGAATTACGGAACAAAACACATGATACCAAGATATGGTTCAGCACAGATGCCTAAATCGGTTCTTGTGATTAAGAGAAAATTTCACTATGAATGAAATATGAAAGGCATACGTGTGGGATAGGTCACATAAAATTTCATAGTTTATTGAAGCTTTTTCATTTATCCCCTAAATCACATATGAAGCGAGAAATCTCTTAGGGTAAGGGCACCATTCCTGGCCTTGAAAGGCCCTTAACAATATGGATACAGAGTTAAGAAATACCACTAGATGCAGAGATCTGCATGATAACATTGAAGAGAGAGAACAATTTCCCCAATTGTAGGAGGTGGTTGCTGGTTAGAAGGTAAGGGTGGCAATTTTGGTCCAAGCTGTCTTTTGAATCGGAATCGGTATCGGACCATTCCTATGAGTATCGGGATCGGCGGTATCGGTAGTATCGGCGGTTTCGGATCGGAGTATCGGATTTTTTGGTATCGGAAAGCAAACAACTATTAGTAAATTATTAACATTTTAGAGAATATATTTTATACATTTATGCATAATTTAAAGTATTTTCAGTATTGTTTCTTAGTATTTTTGATATTGAATGAAATAGTAGTCATCATTGTCGATTGATTTATATGCGATAGATAAGTTTTCCTCTTTTATATGTTTTTACAACCTTACTATGCTTTTACATCCTTTCTAATTGGTCTTTTTAATTCAAATTTTTTCTTCGAATTGACTGGAAAAGAGACCTCTAATGTCGGTATCGGTCAGTATCGGGTATCGGTCGGTATCGGATCGGGACATGCCAAACTGTATCGGTATCGGCCGTATCGGATCGGTATCGGCCGATACTTTAAACTATGCTTTTGAAACAATTTTTAGGTACAAGATAAATGAAAGGTCATCCGCCTAACCCGTTTAATAAACAAGTTGGATACACGTCACTACCTGTTCACTGAATTAGTAGGATTTTGGTTCACCCATCTACCTAATCCAATTTCCAACCCATTAAAACCATATACCTAATCCTTAATCCTAATTCTCCCATTCCAGTCCATTAACCCTTCCAGTCTCTCCATGTTTCGCCCTCTCTTCCCAAGTCGCATGTGCCCTCTGCACCACTTGCTTGTCTCTGCCTCTGTGGAGCCTGCATTGCTTACTCCTCTTCTCTTCTTCCTCCTCGGCCGACCGCACATCCTTTGGATCTTTATAAGCAAAGGGAACTAGTTTCTCAAAATTAAGTTCCATTCATGCACACTATAAAATGTACCCCACCCCACCCCACCCCACCCCACATACAAATACTATTGTAGCTTTTCTCTACGTGTGGGATTAATGACTTAATACTATTATAGCCTTGCTTGCAGTTTATATCAAGTATGCACTAAAATAGGCTCTAATACACAATTATTTATGATTTTAGATACCATAAAATATTTTTGGGATTTTTTGACTTTAGTCCCACTTAATAATATAATTTTAGACTTACATCCCACATTTTTTTGTTTTTTAGACTTACATTCCACATTTTGTCATAAAAAATATTTGACGACAGATTTTCTTGACAAAATAAATATTTTTAGTGACAAAAAGTGGGGTGTAAGTCTAATAAACAAAAAATTGTGGGATGCAAGACTAAAATCATATTATTAAGTGGGACTAAATTAAAAAATTCCCAATATTTGTTTAGTGCATAATATGATGTTGGTCAACTCTATTCACCATTATTGATATCAAGATTATCTTTTACCATTTGATGAAGCTTGTGTTTCAATTGGGTATCTGGTTTTTGTTCATGTTCAAAGATAATGCAATTTTCTGTTACAAGCATTATCTTCGTTCTCTTTCATTTGGAGGATGGTTGCATAGGTGTGAATGATGATATTGATGAAGAGGATGTGATTTGGTGTTTCTCATAAACTAGTTCTCTGCCAAGAGATTTCAAATTGTCTACTTTCTAATAAGATGCTCTTGCCAGGTTTATGGTTATCGAATGTCACTTTGGGCTGAACATATGGGCATGCTAGAAGATTGTTTCCAGGAACCTCAGACTGTTGGATGTGTTCGGTTTGTGAATCAACTTGCAGAAGAGAATTGGCAGACTTATGTGGCCCCGGAGAATAAAGAGATGAAGGGACACCTGATGCGATACCCGATCCATGTGAGGAGAGATGGGAGAATTTCCTCCCTAAAGGGTTATGAGAGTTTCCCTGACGTGGGTGGTAAAGTTCTGGGAGCACACTCTACTCTTCCTGATGCTCTGACAACATAGAAATGAGTCACTATATGACGTAAATATGAAGTTCGGATTTAACTCTACAAATACAGAGAAGTGCCCAGTATACATTTCATGCCATTTGAGACACGGAGGGAGCCTTGCAACTGTCTGGTGGAGACGATTAATTTCCAAGCACTAATCGACAACGGGGAGAGACTCATGATGCCGCCAAGGAAGGACACTGTTGCTGTGAAAGAAAAGGCTGCTGCTGCCAGATATCTTTGATAGATGAAGCTCAATTGTGCATTGCAGCCACCAGTTGGAGATTATCAATGATAATGTGGCGGTTATGCTCTGAGTTCCAGCTATTATAATACTGCTAAATACGTTTAAAAGTGAGAAAAATATGTATAAAATTAATTTATACATATACTAAACTAATAATTAATGCAACTGCATTTGGAGACTCATAATGGATGATGTACAATGCTGGTCATTCGAACTTCCCGGTAATTTTAAGGCTCTACATATTTCATCATGTAAAGATACCTTGATATAAAGTTGTTCTTCCGCTCCATCCGCTCCTTGTAGATTATGTGTCCTTCCACACTCCAACTGTGTTGTCCGTCGCAGTGGTGATGGCCATCTTAGGTCAATTGTGCCATTGAGGCATTGGAGGGGTTCCCGTTCCCGCTATAATGCAGTACATGATGATGGTCACGATGTGGAAGGATTTTGATGCATATTATAGCGTCATGGTAACTTAACCTGCAGGAGGTCGTGGTCGCTGGTGACCTCCCAAGACCAGCCCACAACAAAGTATTAAGCGACAACTAAAATAAGTTCCAACTTGGACAACCCAAACCTCCGACCCGTCCTGGATAATGTTATTCCCTAAGACAGATCTTCAGATGGATTGAACATATGCCAGAAACAAAACTCTGAACGAGTTTGCTATAAAGGTAGCAACAAAACTCTGAACGAACTTTTTAGGATGGTATAAGATCTTCCTGAACGGAGATCTAAACTCAAGACGAGTGTCAACTCCAGAAATCAACTGGCAGAAACAATCGTTGTTCTTCCTTGCAAACGCAGTTGCAATTGAGATAGAACAAGAACCAACAAAACGAAAAACATCATTCGTTCTTCCTTGCAAAACGCAGTTGCAATCAGACAGAACGAACAAAGAAGAAAAAGAAAAATAAGACAAAATAAAAATATTCTTGCTGGAGCGGTGAAGACCACCGTTGCTCAAAGCAAGATTCGTCCTCTATCGACGATCTGCTCCCAGGAGCCAGCAAGAGAACTTCTGGAACGCTCGTAGTCACCTATTTTTGTGACTCGAACGGACTCATTTCTCTCAATATTTTGGTGTATCTCAAAAAGAGACTAGAGGGCTCTTTATATAGGGAAGGATGGAAGCACATCCTCTTCTTTCCGATATGGGACTAAAAAACCAATATACAAAATTGATATCCCACAATCGCAACCCAATGCATAGCCCGCTCAGCGCCCGTTCAGCACCCGCTCAGCGCCCGTTCATGCAACACGCGCATGCAACCCGAGCATAAAACGAGCGCATGAGCGCCTTGCGACGATGCTGACATGCTAAGTGCAAAGTGCCAACAAAGCGCCACTTTACGTCCGAGTCCGAGTCACTAAGTTCCTTTGGGGCTTAGCTCCTATGGAATAAAATCCAAGAGCATGACAAAAAGCTTAAAAGCTTTCATCGAGGAGTTAATCATTTTTTCTCCTAATAAAATATCCCAACATGACACCCATGTGCCCCACCACACCCCATGTGCACACCTCAATTCATACAAAGTATTATATTGAGATACACTTGGTGATGTAGCCAATGTGGGACTATTTTTCTTAGTCAAAAGGAAACGACACCAACAATCCCCCACATATCTCAATATATGGGTTGAGCATTCCCCACAGTGACTGCCAATTATGCATTAGGATAGATGTCGCTTTGACTTGAATCTTTCCGCATGGGTCAAATAACAGTTTGATACAAGAATGGACTAGGTCTTGAATTCTGCACCATAGCAGCAATTCTTTCCACTCACACAATGACATCCGTTGTGCTTCCGGTTGCACATTAAAGACCATGTGCACGTCTGGTTTTTGGTGTACGTATCTTGAGCGTTGTCAGTACCCGCACCCGAATGATCGGGCACGAGTAAGTGGGTACGTCGAGCCTACGCCGCAGCATCGGTGGTAGAACGATGTCTATGCCATAAATATCTAGCTATCAATCTTACTAATACAACTAGTTCTATCATATACTCAATCACCATAATCTAAAGGCAGAATAAATAAGAAAGATAAACCAAAGAAAAGAAACTAGACATAATATAAAATAAAAAGTACTAGCCTAGATCTCTACAATTGTCATCTCAAGGTCCACAGTGTAATAGCAGTTATATCTATAGCATCACTCTGAAATTCCGGAATGTAGAGCACAACAATCACTGAAAAATATTATCCAGTCAGGATTGGAGCGAAGCACACCTCTAACAGCAGTTCCAATAAATGGTAAAGACTATGTAACAGCAAATAGAGAGAAATACAAGAAAAAAAAGAACAAGAGCAAGAAATATACAAGATATGGAATGCTGTAAATAAATACAAGAGTAATGAGTATCATATACAAGAGACAAGAAATACATCTAGCTAAGTGAGTGAGTACTAGCTTCAACATGTGATCGGCTTGGGAACTTGCACAAAGATTAGGACCTGCTTAATCATACGTGCGGTGTATGATCAATACTCACAAGGAGGGGTATGATCACATATCTACACTAACACTCCGCACCCCCGACTGGTATAGTGGATCCAACCATGACACGCTACAACACGAAATTCTATAAGAAGGACGCTAATCTTTTCATGAATTGGCATCTATACATGTACAAGAATCATAAGGCATGTACAAGAGTCACAAGACTTGCACAAGATATACCAAGATATACAAGGAATAATATCTCATGACGGGATCCGAAAATACCAATCCGTATAACCATATGTCAAAAAAATAAGGATATCTACACTAGATACAAGAAACATAAAAAATATCATAAACAAAAACTATCAGAGAATGTACCCGCCTGATGTCCGGAGAAATGAATATCAAATAGTGTATGAACTGGAGTCCAAGTGACCTATATATTATGTATCAAGGTCAAATAGTATTTTGAAGTCAACAATAAATTTAATTAACTCAAAACTAGGTTTCTAGGTCAAAACTAGGTCACAATAGTCAAATTAGGTCAACACAGTCAAACTAGATCATTTTCTAGTTTCTAGGTTAATTTTACCTATTTACAAGGTTTATAAAGTTATACTAGGTCTTAACAAGTCACTATTTGGCTTTTAGGTGCTAACTAGGTCAAACTAGTCAATACTAGTTAATACTAGGCCAATACTAGATTTTTAGGCTATACTAATAAGTTACTACAATATATTACCCTAATATATACTTCTACCTATAATTTCTAGCAATACCTTGGCCTATAGCTATTTATCGTATCCCGTATCACGGTATCTTAACCCGTATCACACATTTACCTAATACATTAGCATGTGTCTCAAATACCTTAACTATTAGTCAATACCTTAGTTCTAGGGTCAATACCTTGGATAAAGTAGGTTTTAAAGTCATACGAGTTACCTATGATATAATAATATCATATATACTATATAGATATATTAATATATACAGTAACTTAGTCTAACACTTAATACCTAGCCAATACCTTAGTATTACCTCATTACCTAGCTATTACCTTAGTATTACCTTAACCAATACCTTAACATATTATCCCGTATCCTAGTTTATAGACTAATACCTTAGCTAATACCATTACCTTGACCAATATCCATTCCCTTAACTCATAACTTGGTACCTAACCTACTACCCAAGCTAGACACTACCCTTACAATGGTATCTTAATCAAATACCTAATATCACAACCTTACTTTAGTATCATAGTATTACCTCATACTAGTTCTAATATTTTGGTATATTGGTATTCTAAATACCTTGATACATCCTAGGATACTGCACTCTAATTTATCTCACACATATTCTACTTGTTTGTACATGGTATCATGGTACCACATTAGGTATCATATGATACCAACCCCCAAAATACTAACCCATGACCATAATCTACACTTACCTTACATCCAAGATACTCACCCTACTCTTGGCACTTGACATCTTAATATTACCCATTATCTAATTCTAATATCCAATATCTTAGTATCTTGACCAATACATTATCCTCCTAGATACTTACCCAACTGACTCTAATACTAATACCAAATAGGATACCTTACTCAAGCCCCAATACTCACTTACCCTCACTCATGATACTTGAATGTCATAATACTAATATCCTCATGGTACCCAAGTGTCACACTAGTACATTGTCCCAAACTCTAATACCTTGACACATAACTTACCTATACTTGGCTCACTTGATAACCACTTGTATCAACACTAACACGTACACTAACTAACACCTATTACCTAACACACACACACACACACTATATATATATATATATATATATATATATATATATATATATATATATATATATATATATATATATATATATATATATATATATATATATATATATATCATACATATGCTTGGCAACCTATGATATCTACACTCACTTGATATATATACTACCTAGTCTCATAGGATACACAAAATGCCTATGACGTATAGCCAGTTATGTACGTGTAACCAATAATGCACCTATTAGACCTATTCAATAAACTTTAGGGTTAAAGTATATCGTAGCCCTTCGTATTAGCTTTTTGAAACTTTAAACGGATTATATTTTTGTATCTGGAAGCTCCTGAAATCGTAAAAACATCAAAATACGTTCGCCTTTCGGATACCTAACACTCAAACAGTTTTACAGAAAGATCCAAAATGAATTTGGTCTATTAATTTATATATATGGAAATCTAACTTCGATACGGTTCTTTTAAAAAAAATGGAAGATTAATCGGAGTCCTGAGTTAGGAGTTATGGTATTTCTAAGTTGATATGGCTGTTATAAACGAGGATGAATACTATGACGAATTTGGTTATTTTGGACAAAAGAACACATTTATACACCCAATTTATCAATTTCACCTATACGTATCATGGTGTATCATGATACGGACTCTACGTGTCAAATTTTGGACACAAGAACACATTCACACCATCAAATAAACATCACTAGTCCTCATTAGGATACAATACACACACTCAATGGACACAATTGGAAATTTTCCCAAATTGAGTCCCAAAATCATAACACCAACTTAGATCTACCAAATTGAGGGCTCCTAGTGCCTAGATCTACCATTGGAAAGTCAAATTTAACCATAGAAAGGTTCCTACATGACCAAGGGGTGTTCTTAACCATGAATTTGATGAAATTGAGAGAATTACCTAGTATTTTGGTAGCCTCTTTGGAGAATTCCGAATTTGAACACGGAAGGGATGAGTCAGACACGATCTTCTAGCAAGCTCATCTCCTATTGATCTCCTTGTGCTCTCCAATGCTCTAAGCCTTCATGATGGTGAGAATGAGTGGAATTGGAAGTGGATTGAGTAAAATTGGTAGGAAATTGGATTTGCTTGAGAAAATAGAAGCTTTGAAAAATGAGGTTAATGAGTGAAATAAAATGAATGGATGAACCCTAAATTGAACTTATCTCTTGTAGTAAGGTTGGGTCATACCAAAATATTAATTTTGCCCATCTTCATTTGTCATGAATGGAATATAATTAACTAAAGGAAGGAATCTCTACAACTAAGAGGAATATTCTCTTCATGACAACTAAACTTAATTAATTCTAATTACTAAAGTCATGACTAATAATAATTAGCACTAACTAACACTTGCAAATTCTAATTGGCTAGCCACTAACTAACACTAATATAATTCTAGGCAATCACTAATATAAAATAATATATAAAAAATTTAACAACATGCAAAATTATCAAAATACTCCTATAGTGGAAAGTGGTAGTTACATGCGTCTACAAGTTTACCCTCAAGAGACGGCTTATATCTCTTTCCATACACTCCAGATGAGTTCTTTTAAAGAGTCTTGCGCTTCTTTGCGGTACTACTCCGCTATGACATGGCCCAAAGCTGAGGTCCCACATCATTGTGGTGTCATCCACTGTAACATGAGATCTCAGCCTCTTTGTAGTGCCAAATTATCCAACATGAAGCATTGCGCTTCCTTGCGGTGTTATGTCGCTGTGACATGGCTCGTACAGCCGAGGCTTTACCCTCTCTAGGTACCTCTTGGTGGTGTCATACCACTGTAACATGAGGTTATCGACCTCTTTGTAGTATTGTCTACCACTCTTTATTTTACAATATTAGGCCACCTGCCTATATGCGGTGCTACGCCGCTGTGACATGGCTCGCAAAGCCGAAACATTACCCTATCGAGGAACCTCATGGTGGTGTCACCCATTGTAGTATTGAGTCATTCGCTCCTTTGTATGCTGTGCTACCGTACTTCCTGTAAGGCATGCCGAACATTCCAAATGCCCTAGAACTCATTAAGGCGTCTACGTCATCCTCCCACATAACTTTGTTCTACTCAGAGAACAGATAGTAGACAACAGTGGTTCTGGGTCCGTAATCCCTCAATGTCTTAAAGGACTACCCACTGTTCCTGATATTCTCCCAGTCAATGATCCTTCTTTGAACCAAAAGCTAAATGCCTAGTAGATTTCTCTTTGAACTAATGACATAAAATTTTATGGTAGAATTACAAAGACAGAATATCAAAAGTCCTCCAAGCCCATGTATGTTGTGTCCTTGACTATATGCGGTATTACGCTGCTATGACATGGACTGAAGCCGAGGCTTTACCCTGTCAAGGTACCTCATATGGTGTCGTCACTGTAACATAGAGTACTACGCTCATTTATAGTTCTTATAATCAGCTGGCGCTTGAGGTCTTATATGAACGGATCTGCTAGACCCTCCTGATTCCGATTATCAACCGCTATAATGATGCCATCTTTGATGCTCTCATATAGTGTCTTGAACGGACCTGTTAGAATCACCTAGATCCGAACATTAACCGCTACCATTACGTCATCCTTGATCCGCGCATACAACACCATGTCCCTTAGCCGCACAGATATCTTCTAACTATTGAAGAAAAAAAATTGATGGGACCGTTGCAGTCACCTGGTTGTCGCAGTGAATCGCTACCGCCGAATATGCACACCAACCACTGGAAGATCATACATGAGCTCCCGAAGTCATTCTGCTTTCTTTGTTGCAGCCGCCAGTGCATAGAACTCGAATTCCCTTGAAGAATGAGAAAGCATTGTCTGCTTCTTCGCCTTTCTCGATATAGCAGCTCCACCATTTGAGAAGACATATCCTCCTGTAGACCTTTAGCTCTCTTCTTCTGAAAACCAGTTTGCATTACTGAAGCCTTCCACTACGGTCGGATTACCGATGTAGTGCAATGCATACTTCTTAGTCCACTTGAGATATCTTATTTCTCTCCTCAAAGCTTTTCAGTGCTCAACACTTGAATTGCTCGTAAATCGACTCAGCATCCCAACGACGAAAGATATGTCAGGACTTATGGCAGTTGTTGTACACATCAAACTTGCAATGACGCTTGAATACTCCAGCTGCTTGACACTTTTCCTAGGATTTGGCTTCAACTTCTTGTCACACCTTTACGGAGTATCGATCCCTAGAAGATCCTGATATCCATAGCATGTGATGTAAAACCCCTAATTTCAAAAATCGCATTAATCTATTTTAATTAATTATTAAATAGATTTATTGTAATTATTAGCTAAATGGAAGAAATATAATTTATGTAATTTTATTTTAGGTGTTTGTGCATTTAGGGAATTTTTTGAGCAATTATAAATTTTTCTTAATTTATTCCATGTAGGAGACCCTATGGACAGTCGATAGAATTATTGTATGCACCAATATAAATTTATAGAATTTTATATATATAAATGTATATATATATATATATATATATATATATATATATATATATATATATATATATATATATATATATATATATATATATTTTAAGAAAAGAATTAAAAAAATTAAAAAAAAGAAT
The DNA here is from genome assembly GCA_036927795.1 of Iris macrosiphon. Classification (NCBI taxonomy): domain Eukaryota; kingdom Viridiplantae; phylum Streptophyta; class Magnoliopsida; order Asparagales; family Iridaceae; genus Iris; species Iris macrosiphon. Next base: position 150,089,554 of record JAYESA010000016.1, read on the forward strand.
AGAAAACAAATAGAAAGAAAAAGAAATAAGAAAATGAAAATAAAAAGGAATAAGAAAAAGAAAAAGAATTGTTAATGAATCCCTAAACCCTATAGCCCCTATACCCTACCCGCCTTAGACCCGCTACCCAGCCCGTTAGAGAATCAACAACAGCAGCAGTTGATTCCAACCCCCTTCCCGCGCTGTATAAACTCAACCCCGTCCCTACCTATATATATCTACCATTCACTCAAAACCCAAAACCCTAACCCTAATCCTCATCAACCCCCTCGACCGCCGCCTCCAGCCCCGACGTCGACCGCCGCCTCCAGTCCAGGGCCGCCGCAGAGCCACCGCCGCTGCGCGTCCGCACGCCGCGTCGACGCCCGTGCACGAGACAGAGAACACATCGACTTAGCCCTGTTCAGGACTCGTTTCTCGCGCCCTCGCTCGACCAAACTCGACCCCGTCTTCACCCGTACGTTCATGACCTATCCCCCTTCCCATATTGTATATTAGTTTACTTCGAACAACGCGAAAATCGACGCCAAGTCGAGAAAAAATGGCCACTTTTAATTCCAGAATTTCTGTTGTGATGACCTATGTTCACGGACTCGTATCTCCCACCACAGAGATCCGAATTTAGTTATTCTTTTTGGTATGCGAAGACCACCCAACCTAGATTAATTCCTGTTAGATAAAATATTTTATTTGATGCTGTGTGTAGAATTAAACTAAGTTGAAAATCATAAAAATATACTTTTTTTAATTCCAGAATTTGTGATACGGAGCACGTTCCGTCAAACGGGATCGCTCCATCGTGTACCAAGTGTACCAAAAGGTGCGCATAGTATACCCAGACGTGTGGGCTTTTGCGGAAACTGATTTGGACGCGTGTGCGCGTCGGAATCAGCCCGTATCCGCAAAATTTCTCCGTATCATAATTTTTGCAAAACCCCGCGCCATTTAGTGTACGCTCGTCAGAATGCGACAAAACTTGTGCCACTGGACTCATGGTTTCGCGCTGGTCCTGTGACCCAATTTTCACGTAATTCTGAGATAGTTGACCAAGTCGCCTATTGGCGGGCCCCACGATTGACTTTTTGGGCAAAATTATGTTCGGCTCACCAAAATCCACATTTGGATATACCGTTGAGTTCGTACTGATATTTAGAGTTTGTTTGGCCTATAATTTATTCCATTTAGAGACCATTATCCCTGGCACGCTTTTCGGTGCAAAGTGGGCTACACATGGACCCCACTTTGACCCAAAATTATCGATTTGTCCTGTGTCCAAATTGGACGAAAGGGTAGTATTTTCTAGCTATTTCGCTTATTCTGGGAATGTTGGTGATATTTATTTCAACATCCGGAGACGTTCATTCTGAGGTCGTAGTTTCTGACTCTTGGTGTTTGACATCTGGACATTACATTTTGCAGCTTTCTTGCCAGGCAAGTATACCTTGCCATTGTACTGTTATTCATATTCCATATATTGCATGCATCTTTATTTTCTGTCATTAGTTCATATATTTTAACTGTTATATAAAATGCGCGTCCAAGAAAACTTGGGTGCAACGACAGTGTCATCGTGATTTATTTTATTATGTATATGCATTGACCTTGTTTATGAGACCGCCCCATTATCATGAAGCATCATTAGGTTTCATTGGTCGTGACATAGTTGGTACACGAGTTGTGAGTCTCATGTAGATCACGGACTTGCGTGCAGGATTTGGCCTCCTGTACGTGTGGGTCGTGCGTTAGGGATAGTTGTTGTTAGAAACTTTGCATGCTAGTGGACTTGGCAGTTATTAGAGGTATTACCGTGTCATGGATGTGACATGCTTAGAGCATGGGGTGGGGAGAACAACAAGTAAGGCGTGTGGGCTCCGTTGCACTTTCCTTGTGTAACCCGTACGCTCCGCCGGAGATGCACGGTCATGATGACCACTATATATTATATTATTATCAGGCGGCCTCTGCCGTTCAAAAGACGACATGCTTTGTAGGACCCTGGATCTCCAAGAGAACCATGCCAATCCTATTTTGGCCAAATAGCCTACGTATTGGGAAAGTTGTTCTTAAACTGCATTCACATAGACGGTTAGGCGTCCCATTGGATATTTATTTCAGTACTTTATTGGCATGCTTCTATGTATCTTGTTATGTCCCTCTGAGGACCTGGTCCCTTTCCAGATATAGATGTTCATGAGTATTCGCAGGAGCGCAGATCCGGACTGGTAACTTAGTATTGCGAGAAGGTCTTCTCTTCGAGCCCCGTGATTGTCAGTTGATATCCTTATATTGTGTTTGTTGTATTGCACTTATATAATCGAGTTGGCAGTGGATTTGCTTCCATCCAACTATCATCTTTAGATACTTTGTATTTAGATCTAGTTTCATAGATATTGGTTATTTATTTAAAATTTAATTTTCAGTGGATGAGATTTAGATTATACCATGTGACTTGTGACATATGTTTATACCACTTATGGATTTGATATTCATATTACAGCGTACATGTGGATTTGGTCCCCATATATTGGAGTTGCCATATCCATACGGCTGGCATGCTTACGTGTCCTAGTCCTACGTAATTTGGGACTGGGGCGTGACATGTGAGCATCTTCTTAATATAATAAGACTGTGACAACGCCACTCCAGTGCCCGTCCGGATGACCTTGATCCCCAGGATCACATCAGCTCCCCCCAAGTCCTTCATACTGAACTTGGATGAGAGGAACCTCTTTGTCTCAGTAACACGTGCTCGGTCCATGCCCAGGATCAGCATGTCGTCCACGTATAAGCAAACGATGACTCCTCTCCCGTCAGCGAACTTTGTGTAAACACACTTGTCCGTCTCGCTGACCCTGTAGTCGTTTGATCTTATGACCTTTATCAAACTTATTATGCCACATTTTGGGAGCTTGCTTTAGACTATATAACGATTTTACCAACTTGCAGACTTTGACTTCAAGGTCTTTAACGATGAATCCTTCAGGTTGTTGTATGTAAATCTCTTTGGTCAATTCTCCATTCAGGAATATTATTTTAACATCCATCTGATATATAACTAGCTTGTGAATTGCACTCAGAGCAATTAACATCCTGATGGTTGTTATCCGCGCTACTGGAGAATATATGTCGAAATAGTCGATCCCCTGCTTCTGAAAAAATCCTTTGGCCACCAGACTTGTCTTGAACTTGTCAGCAGTTCCATCGGCCTTCATCTTCTTCTTGAAGATCTGATTGGTTTAGCTCCTTCAGGCAGATCGACCAACACCCAACCGCAGTGTCCCCCCCCCCCGAATGATCGGTGCCTCGGCCGGAGCAGAAGTGCGATGTGTCTGGAAACTCGGTATCGTAAATGGATTTTCCTTTCCAGCATAGTTTGGATCTGAGGGTCTGTGGGCATCGTGATAAGTCCTTTGTGCACTTTTGAAACTTCCTAAAAGAAACTATTGTGTTGTTGGAGGTTATTGAGTCATACTCATTATTTATAGCCTCCATCCAGAAGATAGTGTCTCTAGTCTTCGTCGCCTCATCATAGGTAAGAGGGTCTACTTCCACATGATAGGTGACGAAGTCATCTCCGAAGTCCTTCTGTCTCCTCACTCGCTTAGACACCGGTTGTGAGCTCTGGTTCGAACGTTGTCTCTGGGATGACAACTTCTTCTTGGATTACATCTTCATAGGAAGCGTTAGCCTCCTGTGCACTCACAATATTCTCCAGAACGTCCGCAAAAGCAATGTTCTTGTGCCTTGTAAATTTATCTTCAGAGAATTCTGCGTCGTGAGATTTCGATGATATAATTTGACTAAATATCAAGGAACCTCTGAGCATTACTCTTCTCAGCATATCCCAGGAATATTGTCTTCGTAGTCCTCGTTCCTAGCTTTTGAATCATCAAGTCTGGAAGCTTCACATATGCCAGACACCCCCACACTCGAATGACATTCAAGTTGGGTCTGACTTTGAACCAGAGTTCATGATGAGTGACATCGGATGTCGCGTACGACACTCTGTTCAGGATGAACGTAGTCGTCAGCACAGCTTCTCCCCAGAAGCAGTTTGGAAGACCCACAGTTAACAGTATTGACTTTATCATCTCTGTCAATGTTCTGTTATTTCGTTCAACTACTCCATTTGATTGAGGAGAATTCAGAACAGTCGTCTCATTGACAATTCTATGTTCTTTGTAGAACGATGCGAATTCAATGGACCTATACTCTCTGCCTCGATCACTTCTGAGTCTCTTGAGTTGTTGTCGTGTTCGACGTTCAGCCTCAGCCTTGAACTCCTTGAACTTTTCGAATGCTTCATACGTCTTTTGTCTTGAGCAGATAGAAGAACGCGTACTTTGAGTATTTGTCGATAAAGGTAATGAAATACTTTACCATGGCCTTTGTGGAGAACTGTTTGAAGTCACAGATATCTGAGTGTACCAACTCTAGAAAATATGTACTTCGATTTATCCATTTGAACGATTTTCTTGTAATCTTTGTCTGCACACAGACCTCACACTTCTCTACTCCCTTACCCCCACATTTGGAGATAAGCCATAGACTAGACATCTTGCGGTACAGAGTACATGTCCTAGTCTTGGTGTCCCACAACTCTTGTAATAAGACTCTACTCATAAGCAGAAGCTCGAACATCCATCTGATACTGAAGCCTTGTTTCAAAGTACGTCTCTTGCCAAGATATCACCATCTGGCAACCATGGATGTTCACCCTCAAGTATGCAACAGACTTCCTGAGATCAGTTCCTTAGTAATCATTGGTACTTTGCTACACGTACTTCTTTGACTGTAACTTCTCGAAGTCCAGAACCATTGTCCCAATCCCCAGATCCTCTGCATGATCCTTGTTCACTATCGAGATCTTCGGACTTCTTCAGTAATAGACTTGACCTCGGTGAACTGCTCTTCCTAGAGCTCCCGTGGCTAGATGCACTAGTGTCCATTCATCAGCCAGCAACCACGCCAGATGACTTAACCTACGCAATCATAGCAATCAAGTTAAGTAATCAAAGTAACCAAGTTAAGCTTTTATCTTGCTATTTTGGTTTGAAATTGGATCTGCAATCCTCATTCTTATGGTCCTTCATGCTTTGAAGAGACATGCGCCAAGGTGCTCATAGCCTTATGCGCATAACCTAGTCGCGCATAGACCTTGCTTAGAGCTAGCCACATAGACGCTTTTATGCGCCAAGTCCTGCCATGCACCGAAAGAACGCCATGCGCAGTGACTACACTGCACCGAGCCTGCCATGCGCAATGAGTGCCCTGCGTCGAGACTGCTTATGTGTCAAGTTCTTCCATGTTCTAATTATTTTCGTGCGTAGATGCATAGTGCCAGTCTCTCTTCGACAACCGCAGTAGACTTCTCCGTGCGACTACTAGCTTCAGACATCTTCATGAGCCAACTTGCATCAGATATCGTATTCCTTTCTCTTGGAATGTGCGTCTCCAGCGACGCCAGATCAAGTTTACTTCCATCCGCAGGAATGGTAGATCCTGATCTCTCTACCCACGTCCAACATTTGACAGAGGACTCCTTCCTCATCCAAATGATTGAAGTGTAGCCCGTCAATCTTCTCAAGTTTGTAAAAACTTGTGTTGAGAAGACTTGCACGGTTGTTCTCCATCTTACTCGGATCTTGCTTTGAGATTGTTATTCCCTGAGACAAATCTTCAGATGGATTGAACAGATGCCAGAAACAAAATCATGTACGAGCTTGTTAGGAAGGTAGCAACAAAACTCTGAACGGACTTGTTAGGATGGTACAAGATCTTCCTGGACGAAGATCTAAACTCAAGACGAGTGCCAACTCCAGAAGCCAACTGGTAGAAACAAGCGTTGTTCTTTCTTGCAAACACAGTTGCAATTAAGATATAATAAGAACCAACAAAACGAAAAACAATATCCGTTCTTCCTTGCAAAACGCAGTTGCAATCAGACATAACGAACAAAGAAGAAAAATGAGAAGACAAAATAAAAATATTCTTGCTGGGGCGGTGAAGACCACCGTTGCTCAAAGCAAGATTCGCCCTCTATCAACGATCTACTCCCAGGAGCCAGTAAGTTCACAAGAGAACTTCTGGACGCTCGTAGTCACCCTTTTTGTGACTCGAACGGACTCCTTTCTCTTAATGTTTTGGTGTGTCTCAAAAGGAGGCTAGAGGGCTCTTTATAAAGGGAATGATGGAAGCCCATCCTCCTCTTCTTTCCGATGTGGGACTTAAAAATTAATATACAAAATTGATATCCCACAATCGCAGCCCAATGCATAGCCCGCTCAGCACCCGCTCAGCGCTCATTCAACATCCGTTCATGCAACACGCGCATGCAACCCGAGCATAAAACTCGCACAACAAAAGTGCCCAAGCGTCTTGCGACAATGCTAACGCGTTCAGCACCCGTTCATGCAACCCGCACATGCAACCCGAGCATAAAACTCGCGCAACAAAAGGGCACAAGCGCCTTGCGACGATGGTGACGTGCGCCTTGCGACGATGCTTACGTGAAAAGTGCGCCAACAAAGCGCCACTTTGCGCCCTAGTCCGAGTTGCTAAGCCCCTTTGGAGCTTAGCTCCTATGGAATAAAATCCAAGAGCATGACAAAAAGCTTAAAAGATTTCATTGAGGAGTTAATCATTTTTTCTCCTAATAAAATACCCCCACATGGCACTCATGTGCCCCACCACACCCCATGTGCACACCTCAACTCATACAAAGTATTATATTAAGATACACACTTGGTGGTGTAGCCAATGTGGGGCTATTTTTCTTAGTCAAAAGAAAACAACACCAACAGATATCACCATGCCATAAATATCCAAAATAGTGGAGCAAATCCTATCGTCGATGCTAAATATGATTGATATCTTATGGTTTGGTATTAAAAGGTTATTTAGTATTAGGATCTCGTATAATAGTCAAAATTTAAGAGTTTAGGTCTCTATATTATTTAGATTCTTAGAATAGGGTCTCGATGTCCAAAATGGAGACCTAAACATAAATTTCAAATATTTTACGAGACCCTAAAGCTAAATATAAATTTTGAATATTATGGAGACCTAAACAAATTTTTAATATTATGAGATCTAACAATACACCAAAGTCGACTTTTAGAATGAGACTCAGACTCTCTTCTTAACAATATGGAGACCTAAACGTAAATTTTAGATATTATATAAGACTCTAAAACTAAATAACCTTAAAAAACACCTCCAAGAATCTCTTCACAATTTGGCGAAAATAAGAGCCCTTCTAGAATTACATCAACATATTATTAACTATGACAATGACATAAATAAACAGAAGAAATATTCCTAAAGGCTGAATATAGTATCCGTTACTTACTCAGATAAAAGTTTGAGATGAAACAATGTCCTAGATTGCCATACAATCACTACAAGATTAGTGCAGATGTATATAATGGAAGTAGAGAAAAATATCCCCAAAAATTGTGTTATATGAGAAGAAACTGAGCTTGAAAGTTCATACAAAATTGCACTATCTACTATGTCACAGCAGTCCGCAGATGTCCTTGTGGTCATCTCTCTCTAACAATTGTACATTGATTTATATATCGCATTATAAAGCTATATCTATGGATAATACAAATCAAGTTAAACTTATCAAAACCAAACTTAAATTCGTAACGGATAAAAGAGAGAAAATAATCTCTATCTAAAATATTCCAAAAATAATCAAAATAACTAACTAATAACATAAAATCTAAACTGGTTCTCCATGAGTACTTTTGATAGATTAAACTTCCCTCCGCATTAGTTGTGCTGTACACTATATGCGAGGAAATCTTTACATGCTACACTTTCCGGAGTTACCCTATCTATTCTGGAAGTTGAGAGACTTGATGGAATATACAAAGACAGAGAAGAAGAGAAGGGGAAATCCTAGGTGAGCCGCAGCCGCATAACCAAGGAAGTCGTTCTCGTATCCTAACTTCTCACTTAGGAAATCTTTAACTGTCATGCCGGCTTCTCCTGGTATCTCAAGCATACTGTCATTGTCTCCCAGTTGAGATATCACAGTGCCATAAATTGACCAGAAAAGTGGAGTAGCCCATGAGTACCATCTACACCATATTGGAATTTGCTGCAGGAGATGGGAGAAGGATTGTAAGCTTTTCTATGAAGGAAAAGGGGACTCAGTTCGAAAAGGATGGAGAAATTATCACGTGGCAGTCGTGAGCCCTTGTTCCCCTCCAATAACAACATGGCATACCACGAAACTAAATTAGAGGAAAAAAAACAGAATAATGTGTCATACTTTTATTGAAGGAGAACAAAGCCTAGGTATATTGAACCCTGTGAATATCCACATGTGAGCTCGTCCCACTGAATAATTTCTCACAAGGATGGTATATATATTTGTGTAGCAAACATCACTCACCAGCCTAGGTATATTGAACCCTGTGAACAGATTCCAGAGGTTGAAAATAAAGGCAGTTAAAATGCTAGCAATCTGGTAGTTCTGTGTGATTGATACTGCCATCATACCAAGCAGTGAGAAGTAGACCAAGCACATGAATGTGAAGTAGAAAAACCAGAAGAACTTGTTTGCCTTCGGATCAAAGCCAACCATTGTGTAAAGGATCACAGCTAAAATAAAACTCTGAAGCACAGTGTAGATTATCTCTATGCTCACCTACAACAAGAAGGGAAAAGAATTATCCACCTATATTGGTAGGAGTCCAAATGACGTCCAAGTATATATATAACATGAAGGTTATACCAACTATACATGGATATGCAGGCCGTTTCTGAGCATGTGCAAGTTGTGCCCAAATTTTTTAACCTCCGTCTATACTACTATATAATGAGAAAAGTTCAGCTTCACCATGAAAGTTTTTGTTCCAAAAATGTCCTTATCTATATGTTTACTAATTAAAATTATTGAATAAGTTTAGCATGGGTAGTTAGGTAATTATATATAGGAAAAAAAACAAATAAGGACCGTAGTTTACTATCCCCAAGTTGTAAAAAAGTTAAAAAGTCTATTGTTTGTTCTTCCCAAATAGTATTAAATACGTGCAATGTATATACTAGTATTACTAATGTGAAATCTCCATTTTTAGATTTAGGTCTCCCTATTTTTTAGAAACTGTAGTAACAAGGTCCTTAGAATCTTAGAATTGACAAAAATGCCTTTTTTTAGAATAGTTAAAAAAAAGATATTTTCTCGTATTTGTACATGGCCCTTAGAATGTCAGAAACGGCCCTGATACATGAATAGGAGCAGTATCATACAGGACAGCCTATAAAAGTATATTTGGCATGCATGCATGTTTTAGCATTTTCTAGGCTCTAATGCTTCAATTACAACTCTTGAATTAATGCAAGAGGTACTACTTTTTTGTGACAAAAGAGAGTCAAATTTAAGGATTTACTTGTGCAAATGCGTAGGCCAACGAGGAGTACATTCCAGCTGCTCTTTCACGATAGAACACCGTCCTCTCAGTGGCCACAACAGACTGCACGGTTATAGCATTGCTGCCTCCAATGAAGCTAAGTGCTGCGTATATGCACCCCAATAAACTTAATAGGTCTTTTTCATTGCGTCTGTTAGAAAATAGAAAAATGCTGAGCATCAAATAATCATGCGACATGAATAACCATTATAAATATTGAAAGCATATGGAGGAGGGAGATGTAAAGAAAGATGCAAAAAAAAAAAAAAAACACATTGTCTCATTGTTTGAAAATAGGGTCAAGTTTTCTATATGGTACCTTGATTCCGGTAGACAACTAGATAAACTGATTAATAGGATAATAAGATACTACTTAAAGGAGTTACTAGAACAAGGGATAAAGACCAAACAAACGTAGGTAGAAAATAATTGGAATAGACCAACCTAAAAAAATTGGCATAAAGGCTTTATGACTGATTAAGGAGCATAAGAAATGTTCATAGAAGAACTGACAAATTTTATTACCGGTTGTCGATATGATGTCAACCCTCTACTTTGGTGCCAAAATCCTAGTTAAGGAAACTATGGTAGATGAGACAGCCTTGTCATAAAACATAGGCAACTTATTTTTTATTTTTGCACTTTAAGCTCAGGAGCACCCTCCAAGTTCATTATACTATAAAAAGTCTACATGAAAATGCAAAAGGGTTCAATTTGATATATAGGTAGATGCATTCATCTCTACGACACATTAAGCAAAGACAAAGAAAAGGATGGTGCCCAGCAAAATGTGTTTTTTTATTGGTGGATCGATACGTACGGTTAATCTCAACTATACTTTATTGGTGGATCGATACCAAGTAAACGAATCAGCAAAATGTGTTTTTTATTATGAAAAGCATAGGGTGTTGTATATGATAACCTTGTTTTTTGCTGCATATTATTGCACAATTGAGCTGCTACATATATCATGAAAGCTAAAATCACCAGATCTTACATTTTATCAGCAATATTGAAAAAGATGGTGCCCAGCAGAAGTCCCCAAGAAGTTGTCATGAAGAAGCGGCTGGCGTTATATCGAGTGTTCCTCCAATAAGACCAGTGTTGTTTCCAGAAACAAGCCATGCATTGAATAAAAAAGCTCTGAGCATACAGAGTAGGAAAGGAAAGTTCCTTGGAACCAGGCAAAGGATTGCTCAACGCCTCAATTTGTTCTTGGTTTGTCCTGGATCATGACACCCCAAAATTTAGTTTTCTGTTACACAAAGATGTCCTCCAAGTAAGCTCAACAAAAACATGCATATGGTAGTAAATTTGCTTACTGATATAGAGAGGATTTGTAAAAGACTTCAGCAAAATAAATATTCAACTGTGCCTCAAATGATGGGGAAGTTATTTCCAGCATCCATGTTGCAGGGTTACTACCTTCATTAAGTTTAGGAACACCAGGAATTGCCTACAAAATAATATTAAATGTAAGTTGAAGTCGCGTTTCTTGAAATGTAGGAAAATTCTTTTTTTTCTTCTTCTTGAAATTCAATCGATTGAATGAAATCGTTTGAGCAATATTCAAACCCAAGTTCCAATTTATATTCTGCACCATTTTATGGCCATTCTTTAATTGATTTAATATTATAGAATTATGTTTCTTGTTCATGCCTTTTCCCGCTAGTGCATATTAGAAAAAAACAGAAATTTGCTTAGTGAATGAACATGCAATAAAAATCTGTAGGTAAATTAACTGAGGGAGAAACATACTTCAAAATATTCTACAAGTTTGTGAGAATTGTGACCTAGTTCCCCTGCATATATGACTTGCCCTCCCGTCTTCATCAACAATAGCTAGAAAATATAACAATATTAGTCTCTCTCGGATATTGTTCTGTTACAGAACAATCTTAATTGTGAGATAACTCTAAAAAGTGTAAAGAAAAGGAAAACATACCTCGTCGAAAGCTTCAAAAATATCAATGCTTGGTTGGTGGATTGTACATACAACAGTTCGTCCTGTATTAACTGCATTCCTCACTGTCCGCATAACAATTGCAGCAGCCCTAGCATCAAGGCCAGATGTTGGCTCGTCCATGAAGATAATAGAAGGATTTGCAACCAATTCTACAGCAATTGTAAGCCTTTTTCTTTGTTCAGTTGATAGGCCATCTTGCCCGGGAGCGCCAACTAGAGCATCTCTTAAGAATTTTAGTTCAACCAATTCCATAATTTCCTCCACAAACGTCTACAATAGGATACAAAAGTTAATATTATTAATAGAATCTAGTATTAGCAAAATTGAAATACCGATTTACATCCGAGGGTTTATAAGCATTAGAATAATCCAAGGGCTTGCATAACTTCTTTTTCTTGTACCAGCCTTAGGGAAAAACACCATTAGGAAAATATTTAGAAATTAGTATTGGATTGGCAATTGGAAAACAAAAGCCACAATATAGTGTTTATACGATATCAAAGAAGTAACTATTATATAGACCATAGTTTGCAGTATCAGCCGATACTGATACGATACAACCGATACCGATACATTTTGGCATGTTCCGATCCAATACCGATACTAACTGATATCGACATTGGGTATCTCTTTTCCGGTCAGAGAAAATTGAACGAAAAAGACCAATCAACAATGGTGTAAAAGAATAGAAAGGTTGTAAAATCATGTAAATGAAGAAAACTTATTTATTACATGCAACCCAATCAGCAAGGGGTGGCTATTATTTCGTTCAATTTCAAGAAACAACACATAAAATAATTAGTAGCAAAAGCCACAATATAGTTACAAATTAGTAACTATATAGATTTTTTTTTCTATATATAGAATATTATTTCTAAATTCTATATACAAAAGCCACAATATAGTTATGTAAAAACAACACACAAATATATAGAATATTTTTTCTAAATTATTAACAAAAGCCACAATATAGTTACAAATTAGTAACGGATTGGAAATTGTTAACAAAAGCCACAATATAGTGTTTATAAACTGTTATCGATATCAAAGAAGTAACTATTAATAAAGACATCAAGATTTCATAGGCAAATGACCCTTGATAGGCAGTACTCATTGCTTCACCAGAATAAGGCGCAAGATGTTAGAATTTGGCTTCCTTGCAGACAACCTTTCAAGATAAGAAGTGTGATAAGATACTAAAAATCTGACTATATTTGGATCTCAATCTGTCTACATATTAATTAGCTTATTTGTGAAGCCATAGAGGTTCTGCTCAATGGACGTTATACAAAAACATTAGCAAAATTGAACTACTGATTTGCATCCAAGGGTTTATAAGCATTAGAATCATCCAAGGGCTTTCATAACTAATTATTTTTCTTATACCAGCCTTGGGGGAAAACACCATTAGGAATTAACAGTTACAAATTAGTATTGGATTGGCAATTGGAAACAAAAGCCACAATATAGCTAGTGTTTATAAACTGTTATCGATATCAAAGAAGTAACTATTAAATAGGCATCAAGATATCATAGGCAAATGACCCTTGATAGCAGTACTCAGAATCTTTGCTTCACCAGAAGAATAAGGCACAAGATGTTAGAATTAGGCTTCCTTGCAGACAAGACAAGCAGTAAGATAAGATATTAAAAATCTGACTATATTGGCTCAGTAACAATAATGAAAATAAAGAGAGAATGCAACTAAAGCTAACAAGTAAGTAACATGCCTTACCTTCCTCGTTTCCCAATCGATTTCTGGGCCAAGACGCAACCACGCTGAATAAGTAAGAGATTCATATACAGTGACATAGGGTGAGTGAATATCATTCTGCTCGCAATAGCCACTGATACGAGCAAAAGTTTCCTGATTCTTGGGGTAACCAGAAATGTTGATACTCCCTTCAAGATAACCTGTGGTTTTCCTTCCTGACAACACATCGAGCAATGTAGTCTTTCCAGCTCCACTAACTCCAACTAACGCTGTCATTACACATGGTTTTATAGCACCGCTCACATCACATAGCAACTGAACACGATTTCCGCTGCTAGTTACTTGGTTATCCACTTCCTGGAAATAGAAGAAATTTTAATGAGACAATCACTTGCTGTACTTCTCAATGGTGGATGACCGGAAACAAAATGCATGCAAAATGTCTCTACGGCCTTATATATCTTAAGATTCTTAACGTGCTTTGCACATACCAAAAAAAAAAAGAAAAAAACTCTTGACATTACAATAATTAAAATATATTTTAATTAGAATTTGTTATAGATATGTTTTTAGAAATTTGGATATGTGTTTAGTTAGATAATACCATGCAGTTAGTTTAAATATAATTTGAATATTAAGTATATTTTAGGATTTGTTACATATGTTTATATGAGTTTGGATAAATGTTCAGGTAGTTAGAAGGTTTTAGGTTTTCTTTTCTTGACTATGTATTCCTGGTAGTTAAAAGAATTTTTTTTTCTTCCTTAATTACGTGAGGAAATACATATGTGATAGTTAGAAGGATTTTTTGAATGTTTGATTTTCTACGTAATCGATTTTTGTAACCCGGCAATAACATCTTATGGTCCACAAAGGAAAAGTTGTACAAAAGAATTAGATCCTCTCAATCACAGTGACTCAGGAAATTGCAATTACTATGAACAATATTGATCCATGCTAGAATACATACTTGAACCACAATCCTTTCAATCCTAATTATAATTGTTCAGTCTACATTCAAACCTACGGTGAATTTTGTACTGAAATCAAGACATACTAATAAGTCCTAACACTCGGCTTCATAAAGTCAGTTATGCATTTCAATATTGACTAATGGAAGGGTTTTTCTTTTCTTTTTTCAATGAAAGAATGGGATCAACCAGATCCTACGGCAAATCTCATTAACATAAGATAGAAACAGTTGGAGCAAAAAGTTCATTGATATAGTATATGAGGTAAGGACAAATAGAAGAAATAGCTTATCTGCCAATAAAATCATCCAATAAATCGAAAAAGGAAAGCTTAAATGAGCATGTAACTTACAGTAGGCATATCCACATAGTAGTTCACATGGTTGAATGCAAGAGAGAGGTTCTGGAAAGGCAAGACCATTCCTTTTCTATTACGATGGGTTGGATCAGTATTCTCAATCACATTACCGCTTCTGTTTGCATTTGATACGACATCAGAATCTGAGGTAACAAATAAATTATGCATAGTTAAAAATTGATTGATCATCCTAAAAGAGCTTTAGTTATCATAATGGAGTTGTTGATTCTCCCAAAGAGAAAATAAAGAATCATCGATGGACTAGTATTCTGGAAAAAAGATCCATTAAAGGGTCAGCTTAATGCTTGACCTGTTGGAAAAATGGGGATACCATCATATTGAGAACTAAGCTATATCTTAAGTACTTCTGTTACGCAGTAGGATTATGTTCTATTTAATCTGCTTAAACAGTGCAGTAGTAACAGAGTTAACCAATGTAGCTTTGGAACCATATTAAAGTCCTTGGTATATAACTTTATATTCTTCTAACATGACTACAAAGGTTACAAGTTCGGTAGATGGCTTCTGAACTCCTAGGCCAGACAGCTAAGACATTCCAAAGCCAAGAAGATTACTGTAGTAATAGTTAATGAGTCATCCAAGGAGGAAAATATAGCTACAGCTGCAAACCTGCAACAAGAGCTTCTGCTTCTGACGGTAAGTTGTCATTCTCTGCTTGCCGTGTTATTGTGGCAGTCCGGAAATTTGCAGTAGCTGAAAATGATAATATAATCAGTAAGAGTCCTAATTGGATATATAGAGAAGAAAATATGAAGCAAATTCTGATAACTCACATTCTAAATAAGTTAATGCTAGAATGAAACATGCATTAAACAGAAGAGACATCCCGATAAGGGCTCCAATTGAAATCCAATACCAATAGCCATTCACAAATATCCCTCGGGACTTGAGAATCGCCTTTCCTATAGTTGATGCATCTATAGCTGAATCATTATTTGGCTGTTAACACAATAAACAGAAATCATGTCAAGTAGCAAATTGGCTTCAAACTACTAATTACAGACACAAGTGTCCGACAACTAGAAGAGGTGGTGGGAATAAAAAGTAGATGGAACAAAATATACACATAGTATAGATCAATTTACAGTGTTCCATCTTGGATCAAGGAATTCATTGATTGCTATAGCAGTCTGACCATACTGCATTGGAGAAGCCCAATATCCCCATAGCCACCATGGATGCATTTCATCTGTCCAGTTAATAAAGAAAACATATGAAAATGGAGATGAGCACCAATATATACATCAAGTAGTGAGAAGAATGAGTAAAACCAAGTTGTGATATATTTAATGGAAAACCTTTTGATACTATGAATCCGCCTAGCACAAAAGTGAAGAGCAAGGCAGAGTTCCCAAGATTATTAGCTAAGACTAATGTTCTTCCAACCACAGCAATCAACCGAAACATGGAGAGGGCCACTTGATGAATGACAAATAATGCCAATAGTTGGCCAAAGAACCTGAGGAAGTCATGGGAAACTGTCAATATGGAAACAATTTATGAATTATAGGGCAAGTTATCACTCCATTAGTTCATTGAGTTACGGAACTTGTAAATAGAGGAATCATAGTACTAATTTAGAAAGATGAAAACTTTAGTAAAATTAATTAATTTTATAAATTAGACCTTCTGTCCTAAATTAATTTTGGGTCTAAATTGATGTTTCCGGATTATATATATGTGAAAATTTTGAATAACTATAATATGGTCGCTTAGGAATGGACGAAAATGAATTTTTGATACTACTTAAGTCATATGGGATTTCTAAGAACCGTATTCTAGACCTAATCTCTACATGCTTAGCAAATTTTCATTTTCACTTACTTTTAGACTAGTATTCTTAAGTTATCCATATAAAGGATTCTTAGAGTAGCGTGTGTGTGTGTGTGTGTATATATATATATATATATATATATATATATATATATATATATATATATATATATATATATATATTTGTGTGTGAAAGGATAGGGAACTTATTTACCTGCTGGCAGGGGGTGCAAAACCGATTGTGTAATATGTTAGAATGACCCATATTCCAGATTCCATAAGTGATAAAGGAACCTTGACAATGCAATATGACAATGCAAAAGCCCAAGGAGGGAAAAACAAAGAATCTCTTTGTTTATAGAACAAAGGAAGCCGGAACACTGTCATTGCGAGCTCAGCCACCCCATTAAACAGCACATTAGACAAGCTATAGAACAAGGCTCCGAAGAACTTTCCACCATCTGCAATTGAATCATGACGCATCCGTGTCCTACAAAACACACTTATGCCTATCAATGACATAACCGTCATCTGGGTAGCCTTGAATATGTAAAGAAACGAGTTGCGCTTCATTAACAGCCACTCCCTTGATGTGCATATTTTGAATAGCTCCCAACTAGTTATCCCGTACTTCTCCATTGCCAATGCAGCAGGATGGACTGTGGATTTGACGTAAGGGGTCTTAAGTTCATCTGAAAGCTGCGTGCCGATAGAATATGACTTGAAGAATTGTACAAACTGAGGAACAGAAACATAGCAGTATGGTTGGTTCCCTTTACACCAGTACTGTCTCTGATCCTTTCTTGAAGTTACCTCTTGAAGAAAGTCTGCTATACCTTTCCTTTCAGGACACTTGAAACCCATGGTGCCGAAGAATTCAAGGACGCTGTCTCTAGGTCCATGGTAGACAATTTGACCCTCGGATAATAACATAACATCATCAAACAATTCAAAAGTCTCAGGTGAAGGCTGAAGTAGAGAGATCACAATTGTTCCATCCATAATATGAGCCATCTGCCTAATGTGCTTTATTATCCGAAAGCTGGTCGAACTGTCGAGTCCATTTGATATCTCATCCATGAATAGTGCCCTTGCTGGTCCAACCAACATTTCTCCTGAAAGTTTTAAAAAAAATTAATTAACGCGCTAACAAAACGAGAATGAGTATATCAAATTAAACATCCAGTTAACACAGGAGGAAGAGAAAACAATGCATGCAAGTAGGACATCAAAATGGCATTGGAAAGCATATAGACATCTTTGCAGGAATTTCTCTCATAACGCCCGTTTGGTTCTCGGAAGGGAAATCAATTCCCTTGTCTTTTCCATGGGAGATCGAGAATTAGAATTCATGTCAGGTTTCGTTTCCTATGTTTTGGTAAAACAAGGAAAGCATTCAAAAGAAAGACCATTTAATTTCCCTTCCTGTTTTTGGTTGGTGTAAGAATGGAAAAAGAAATATCAATGTTCCAATAATATTCTTGCATTTTAAAATAAAAATAAAATCATGTAAATCCAAATGTAATAAATCAAATAGACAATAATACATTTGAGTATGGCTATTGTCGTCCTAAATTTTCATAATAAATGTTGGAAAAAGAGAAGCGAAAATCAATCACATAGGTTCTGAGAGGAACCATTTCCCCCTATTTTCTCTTCTATTAGAAAACTAGTTCTCAAGTTTGTGGCTACCAAAAAAAAAAAAAAAAAAGAAACAACTTTTCTTTCATGATTCCTTAAATCCGTGAACCAAACTTGACCTAAACGATGAGAGTTTGATAATCTAAGGCCTCATATGATGAGTAATTAATATTGATGTGTAACCGATCGAGATAGTAAGTGAAACAAATCAAGGAGAAAAAATAATTATTTTATTAATGGATGATGTAAAAAGTTTTACAACTATAAATATATATAGTGGGAGAACGGATTCATGTCTGTATAGGAGTAGGAGAAGAAATATATATCCATATAGGAGAAGAATCTAATCATAAATCTAATTAATATCTAATCCTAACTATAATTAATCTTAACACCCCCCTTCAAACTCATGGTGGATCAAACAACATGAGTTTGCCCAATAGAAACTGAAATCGCGGTGTGGGGTGTGACTTTGTAAAGAAATCTGCTAGCTGATCAACTGAAGTCACATGTAGAAAAATAGTGCATTTCAAAAAATGCTGACGAACAAAGTAACAATCAATCTCAATATGCTTTGTCCGTTCATGAAAAACCGAATTGTTTGCAATCTGTATAGCGCTCTTGTTGTCACAATGAAGATGTGTAGGTCTTGTAGGAGCAAATGCCCATATCAGAGAGTAGTCTACGTACATGGACGATCTTCCTGGTGGTGGCAACCATAGCTCTATACTCTGCCTCAGTAGAAAAACATGCAACAACTTCTTGTGTCTTGCTTCGCCGTGAGATCAACGAATCACCAAGAAACAAACAGAATCCCGTAGTAGATATTTCTTATGCAGTTAGTATTGTTAGTCAGTTCTTTTCCGCGCCTCGATCAGCTCACTATAGTGCATTACTCTGGATTCTCCGATATCTTCAGAGTTCCATTACACGCCCATTATTTATTGATGTGTAACCGATCGAGATACTAAGAATTGGATTGGATAAGAGGAAGTGTGCAATGGCTCATTTTGGTTGAAGTTAGCGACATTAACATCGATACCGAGCAGATTTTTCTTCATAAAACATGAAATTTTCACATGGAAATATTCTTACAGGAGTGAAATTTAAGTGCTAAACTATAGAAGTTTGAGGAATACAACTGCAGAAGAAAGGATTAAAAATGGACATAATGCATGTACCAGTTGTCAAACGTTTCTTTTCTCCCCCAGAAATCCCTCTTATCATCTCATCGCCAACAATGAGATCTGCACATGTATCCAAGCGAAGTACCTATATCATGGTTAATATGGATATCAGGAATATTTAAGTACCATTTACAGCTTGTCAGTGTACAATAAAAATTCATGTCTAATAATTTGGTATTAAGATGAGAAAACCTTGAGAACATAATCTGTCATAACATGTGTTGTTCCTCCTTCCATTGTAACTTCCCTCATGAAAGCATCAATCTCCGGGTCAGGTATGATACCTGTGTCGTGCTCTCTCCTTGACAATTCAGTAAGAAGTTCCTTTTTCGTTTCGACACTACTTAGGCACCGCCTTGAGAAATCCAAGATCTCACGAACTGTCAACTCGGGAGTGTGAAGGTCATGCTGACTTATATATGTGCAAGTCCTTTGGGGATAGAATTCAAACAGTTCATGACCACAGTATGTTATTTTACCAGATACCTGATATATCAAAGGTATGGTACTTTCAACAATATGTAAGGAAAACTTCTATCATAAAATTGCGAATATGTGTCGAATAAAGGGCATAATACCTTTAGTTTTCTGTCAAGCCTCCCAGCAAGAGCTAGCAGAAGTGTTGTTTTCCCCGAAGCTGGAGGTCCGAGAAGCAGTGTTAACCTATATTTTGTAATAATTTTTTACTTTGCTTAGAAGAAAACTGCAAAGAATAGATGGAGCAGCCAATTTCAAACTTGGAGGTTGAGCAAGATGGACATAAAGACGACATTTCTCTACGGTGATTTAGATGAGGAATTATACATGGAGCGGCTCGAGAGATCGTGTCAAATATACTTGAATTTTGACTATTCACGCGAATACTACACAAACTCATCAATTTGATGAGAGAAAAGGAGTTGTTCCTACTAGGTAAGCAGTATAGGAACTGGTACGTATCAGACCTTTCTTTATTGTCAGTTTCGATTATTTTGAATTAAACCCATTTTTGTTCACACATCAATACCATGGTGTTTGTTCACCCCCCAATCGGAAGGAGCCATGTGGCAAATCTTGAGTGAAAACCATTTTAGGAGTGCACAAAACCACTCCCAAAGTGGTTTTAGTTGCCACATGGCTCCTCCGGATTGGGGGGTGAACAAACACAATGGTATTGGTGTGTGAACAAAAATGGACTCATTTTGAATTGGTTGATTTCGGTAGTTTAGGCAGTTTCGGATACATATCAATATCTTCCGATACCGCAAACTAAGAATAAGTTGATAAAAACATTGATAAAAAATAGTATATTCATGAACAATGGGAAGGAAGTATACAAAACAACCCTTTACCTAAAATTCCATATCGTACCTTTAAATTTTTCATCTTTTGTAATTTTCAATAATTTCATTATCGGCAAGAACTTTTGTAGTACGCTTGCTAAGAGCTATTATGACACAAACTTATAAAGCGAGTTTGTTGTGTGCTCGGGACCCGATGGCTCTAGGTCAATAGGGTTGATCACCCTGCAAAACGAAGATTTGTCGATGATGAGTATCATTCTTCTGTTGTTGATCTGTGATAATCCGAAGTGGATTCAACTAAGTCCAAAGTGTGAAGAAGAAGGAGCGGCTTCTGATCAGAGTTACCAAAGGAGTAATTAAGAATTGGGCTATTTGATATTAACACACACACTTTCTTAGATTAGGTATATTGATATTACCTTCTTTATATTAAAAGTTGAAAAAAAACCTTCACTTTCAAAACTCACTAACGACACTTTTAGGTTTTTAACGACACTTTCAGAGGTATTTTTAACTTTTAATCTAACATGGGGTAATATCAATATAGCTAATCTAAGAGGGGTAATATCAAATAGCCCTTAAAAAAATTTTATCCGGACGGACTGGCCAAAAAATATTTGTTATAATTACAAATCTACCATGACAAAAATTAACTTGGAACTAGTCCACTAAAGAGTATAAAAGCTATAAAAAAAATTCTTTCCTTTTCATATTTTGTTTCTTTTCTCTACCAAATTTCAAATATGTTAGGGTTCCATCTTCATTTATAGATTTCATCTTCTAGAGCTAAAATATGGTTAATGGTATATTTAGAGAGGAATTTTTGAAGTTTTGAATCCATTCTAGGATTTTGACCTTCGAAAATTCGCGCACAGTCGCGACCGAGACGATGATGGTCTGTCTTTGACAGTCTTGTACAAAGTTAGGACTATCAAAAAAAATTACAGTCCTAATAATAGTCAGGTGTATCACTACTAGAATAAGCGGGATTAGCGACGTATTTTAGCGACTCCTAGTAAAAACGTCGCTAATTTAGCGACGTTTTAAAACTCGTCGCTAGGCGTCGCTAAATGGCGACATTTAGCGACGTTTAGCGACTTTTATTAAGATTTTAAAAGAATAGTCGCTATAAGTTCAATTAAGGTCGCTAAACGTCGCTAATATATCTGTATTAGCGACGTTTAGCGTCGTAAGTAGTGACGTATCTATGAAAAATATTTAGCGACGTATGTAGCGACGTCTTTGGCGTAGCTAATTTTTATTTTAGCGACGTTTTTATTTGACGTCGCTAAACGTCGCTAAATTTTGGTTAATTAGGGCTCAGTTTTCTTTTCTCCATCTGTCGAAAATTTCGAAATCGTTTCGATTTCCCCCCCCCCTCCGGCGACCGGGTCTCCACAGCATCCCCCTCCTCCTCCTCGAGCTCTAGGTAATCTCTCTCTCTCTCTCTCTCTCTCTCTCTCTCTCTCATGTGACACTGATACAAGACACACTTGACAGACACGACACACGCACACAGACACACACGACACACACACAGACGCAGACACACACACACGACACACACACAGACGCAGACACACACACGACACACACACAGACGCAGACACACACACACGACACACACACAGACGCAGACACACACACGACACACACACAGACACAAACACACACACACACAGACGCAGATTAGGGTTAGGGTTAGGGTTAGGTTTAGGGTTAGGGTTAGGGTTAGGGTTAGGTTTAGGGTTAGGGTTAGGGTTAGGGTTAGTACATTCCATTATGTGATTTCATGTCTTTCATTGGCTACGTATCCTTTTTTAATTCAATTCCATTGCTAACATCTGTTAGTTCACATCTAAACCATCTAACCTCTTCTTCTTAGCCTCGGTTGAACCTACCACTTCCTGTGAATGCAGTCATGCATTTCTTATTTTAATTTTATCATATTATACTATTATTGTTCATTCATCGAAATTTCATGTTTCAGTTTTTGCATACATGTTTTAGATTATTAAACCTCATGGACTGGTAAAGCTTTGGAGAAACGTTCACCGTGCTCTAAAGTCAGTAGACAATATATACTTTGAAGCAGCGTAGCCATTAATCATAATAATGATGAACATGAGAAGTGATCAAATATTGTCGAATATGGTTGCTTTCCAAATGGGACCAAAGAAAATTAGCAACAACTTAATTTTATTAGAATATAGATCAAATCTAATCAAAAGAGCAAGTCCATCTTTCATTGATGCTAGACATAGTCACATATATAGTAAAAATTAGCAAGACATGCACGCGAAGAATAATGTACAAGCAACTGAGAGAGAATTGAATACCTGATTAGTTAGCTTACATTAATAGCAAGGACACTCAATTTCTTCGAACCCGTCCTTAATAGGTTCTGCAACTTCTGTTGTTTCTCAACTCAGTAACACTAAAAATGTCTGTCTTAACACAAATGGGACCTTCAAGTACTTGTTAACTTCAGGCTCACTGTTTACCCGTCGCAAAACTGAGCTCATGCTCTACTAAAAATGTCTGTCTCAACACTGTAAAACTACAAGTTGGAATTAAATAACTAGACAGGTCTGTAACACTAAAAATGTCTGTCTCAACACAACACACATGGCTCATAATTCAATTTTAATTTTAATTTCAATTACAATCATATAATTTAATATTGGATCATATTTTTAAACTAGTTCAATAAATCGGTCATTTTATTTTGTGACACGTAGGATATAAATAAGATATTATGGTATCATTATTATACTGCAACAAACAGCTAATTCTTTGTGAGTCATCTAATTCTTCCGTTCTGGTCCAATAGCTAATTCTTTGTTAATTCTTTGTTTTCATCTATCTTACCAGATGGCACCCAAGAGAGCGACACCTCCTACTGTTAAGGAGGAAGTGATGCCTCCTACTGTTAAGGAGGAAGAGATACCACCTGCGGGGAGTTCCAGTCACCTATCACCTATCGCGGCTGTATCTCAGACGGGGAGTTCCAGTCACCCAGCACCCATAGCGGAGCTTGATAACATAAACGCTGTTTATGCGCAGTATTTGAGGGACTGGTATCTGCCCCGTTTTGGAAATCCTCGAGATTGATACTATAATGTTTCATATACTTATATATTATGCATTTTGTGTTACTGTGATACTCTGATACTTATATATTATGTATTTTGTGATGCTGTTTATGCCCATTTTGTGTGACTGTGATACTTTTATGACTGTGATACTTTTATTGTCTGTCTATAATATTTGTGTGTATTAATTGTATGACTGTGATACTCTGATACTTCATATTAAATATTGTTAATCCGGTGTTGAGTGTTCCACCGAAGGGGTCGGCGAACCCATAAAATTCAACGGAGGGTTGCTCCGGATCTATTTTTAATTAGAAATTTATAAATTACAGGAATAATAGTTTGGAACAATTCAGTTTTTTTTAAAAATTTTTTGAAAATTTAGCGACGTATTTAGCGACGTTTAGCGACGTCTAGCGACGTTTTTACAAGTCGCTAAACAAGTCGCTAATTAGCAACGTGTCAGAAGCCGTCGCTAACGACGTCGCTAAACGTCGCTA
This sequence comes from Iris macrosiphon, assembly GCA_036927795.1. NCBI lineage: Eukaryota > Viridiplantae > Streptophyta > Magnoliopsida > Asparagales > Iridaceae > Iris > Iris macrosiphon. The sequence continues at coordinate 150,113,488 of JAYESA010000016.1, forward strand.
AATATGTCGCTATACGTCGCAAATTGCTGACATGGCAGTACTGCCAGGTCATTAAAGACGTCGCTGTTACGTCGCTATATAAGTCGCTAATGAGCGACGTTTAGCGACTTTAATAAACGTCGCTATTTAGTGACGCCGCGTCGCTACACGTCGCTACATTTAGCGACTCAATAAAGTCGCTAAAAAACGTCGGAATAGCGACGTTTAGCGACGTTTTTTCGTTCAGCGACTTGGTATCTTCCGACTGCGTTACAACGTCGCTAAACGTTTTTAGCGACGTTTTTTTTTTGTCATTTGGCGACGTTTTTGGGCGTCGCTAATTTGACTTTTTTTGGTAGTGTATCAAAATGTTTGACGGTCCTATAATACAGAGAATTGTTTCGACATGAAACTGAAAATTTCAAGTATAATAGGACTGTCAAAAATTTTGCTAAGAATCCAGTAGGCTTAAATTAGAACTGTCAAAATTTTAACAATTCTAAAAAAATTCAGTAGGTTTAAATTAGGACTGTCAATTCTTTTGACTGTCCTAGTGAAAAGCTACTGAATTTTAGAAATGTTAAATATTTTAACAGTCCTAACTATTGTTATGACGGTCAAAATGACAGTCCTAATAATTTAGTAGATGTGGGTAAAAAATATGGCTACAAAACAAGGTTGTAGGTTTCACAATGTTTCTTGACAAGGTCAACATGATGTTAGACATTGTTTGGAAAAAATACACCCCCTAACTTAACCTATTTGGTCAAAGCCACTATTATAATCAGTTGTGGCTAACAAAGAGAAATAAATCCTCGACCAACCAATGTTTCTACCGGTTGGTTCACAAATTTTTGCAATGCACACCCAAACAGAAAATTGCAACTCCCTGTGACTGTAATATACATATGTTTCTCCCAGTTGATATACGTATATTCTCTGCTTTTAATTTGTACTGTCAACAGTCATTCAAAATTTTCTTAGAGTTCAAACTAAAAACTTATTGAAAACACAGGGCTCTCAGACTGTCTTTAGTTTGGACCGTCAAAAAGTTGGATCTTTTAAAATTTTATACAGTCCTACGTTCTTCCAATCCACGACTTTAATTACTTCAAATTCCTAAAATGGATTCAAAAGTTCAAAAAATTGTCCGAAGTTGATATAAAACCTATTTTATTTTACTACAATATGATAGTTTGGACATTAACAAGAATTTGAAAGAAAATTAGAAATTTGGAGGAGATGGAGGAGGTGGAGAAGAAGAAGAAGTTTAGAGTTTTGAAGAGAGAGAGAGAGAGAGAGAGAGAGAGAGAGAGGGTGCAAGTTAGAATAATTTGGTTTTTGAAGAGTTTGGAGGACGTTGGGGTGGGCAGTCCCAAGTAAAAAAAATAGATGTTTCGAGTAAAAGTTTCTCTAAACTGGACTAGTCCCAATCCTGGCCTAGTCCCGAATAAGAAATAATGTGCCCTAATAAAAATTTCGTAATTAAATACTTTGTATTTAAGTGTAGGTGACGAGGGTGCAATGTATTGAATAGTACGAGCGGATGCGAGGGCAGAGATGAGTGTTGAGGTAGCATGTACCATACTTTTTTGAAATTATTCCAAGCTCTTCTAGCCCAAGTGTTAGAGGAGTGAGGCATCCCCCATTGGACATGTGTTCGAACAATGGGGGATGCACAATTATTCTCTTAAGGGGTAATAATGTGAGGGCAGCGGGTGCGGTGCGGCTCGGTGAGGGTACAGCGCGGCCAGTTGTAGGTGACCCTATAATTTGTCATGTTTCAGTCGCCAAGATTTCGCTAACCCTATAAAAACGGCATTTTGGCAACAGACCCTATAAAAACGGCATTTTGGCAACAGATTCGGCCGTCGGTACATCCCTGTATTTTTGTAATGCTTTCGCTATATAAACTAGACCGGCATTAGTTCAAGCCAAACACCCAACTTAATTGTAGCTCCAATCTATAATAAATGCGTTGTAGAAGAGAGGAAAATAAGAAGAAGCGAAAGTCTACTTAATTCTTCTCGTTTGATTTCAAACGCAAATATAAAGAATTTCATGTTATTCCTTAGGCCTCCAGATGGTACTTCCAAAGTATCTATTTGGAATATACTGAGAAAAATATGTGTTCATATTGCTAAAATGATAGATTTACTAGTAGTCATATATTTGAAAAACTTGTTGATAGTTTAGTAACACTTTTAACAATAGAAAATATGCGTCTTCAATTTAAAGAAATTTGTTTGAAAAATAACCTTGACGGCTTCAAGATTCCACTGACACCGTGAAGTATGTTGTTAACCTTCTTCTTCGATGGTGAAAGCCTCAGAAATGCTCCTATGTCCTGTAAGAAGAATATCTGATCAGTATTGCAGTTCAGAAAGAAAAGAAAAGAAAAAAAAAATTAAGTAATAGCAACATATATATATATATATATATACATACTTCTATGATGTTGAAAGCGACATTCGACAGAGTAGGGACTGCTCTCCTTCCAACGTGCGCCTCTGCCTCCGCCTCCACGGACAGGCCCTCGAACCGCACCTCGATCTTAGGCAGCTCGAGCCCGACCCTGTCGCAAAACAGCATCGAAACATATATCACTGAAACACGCAACACACACCTACCTCTCTTGCTGACTATATAGTTAATGTGACGGTGTATGCGTTGATAATATAATATCAATACAGAGTATGTATGATCAACACATATAGCTTAGGCTGTCACGTCATGTGTTCAGCAAAATATAGTCAAATTTTGGCACGACTTTGTACTAACTCGTCGATTCGGTTCCTGACACGCCCAAGGAATTGCTCCTCGTCGTTGTCGGCGTCGTCTACTACCACCTCGAGCAGGCGATCCCTGAGGAGGTTCTTCCCATCGGACATGCTGACGCGGAGCTATATATTTTCTCTCTCCTCTGCCATAGTGTACACGTGCTATATATAGCAACATGCACGAAGGGGCCGGCCAGTGTGCATGCATGGTTATACATACATGTGGCAGTGCCTGGAGAAGCTGTTGAAGAAGAAGGAACACTCGGCGGAGCGAGGATGATCGAATGTCGGCCTAGAGATGAAAAAGAAACCTAAGGATGTTCTCTAGCGACAAGAAAACAAACAGAAGGAGAGCCAGCCAATGCCGCGACTTGAGTTGCTTCCATTTGTTGAGGACAAGGACACATAAATAGCATGCATGCCTGCCAACAAAATTTCCGTGTCTGCATGCCACAATTAGAAGAGTATGATAATTTAGGCATCAAAGATGGTAGACTACATCCATGCATGTCCGCCACAAGCTATAGTCGTGTTGAACTAAGACGGCACTTGTACAATTGTACGTGATACTATCTGTACCTACGCAGGGCCGGCCGGCCATTAGTGTTGGATTGTTATTTTGGTTGTCCCTTGATCCTTGTTGTGGGTCTCATGTTGGACCTGAAAGGTTGTCCCTTGATTTTGTTTCGTGGTACCGGAACTTGCAGGGTGAAGGTTGGAAAGGAACAGCTTAGATGCTAATATACATAGTTGTTCCTATATATACTATACTGATGGAGAGATCGAAAATGTAGTTTTATTTTCTGAGAAAAAGGATGGGATAAAGAGATCACACTCATAGTGTACAAAAAGCACAACTATGGACCATGAATAACATATACAATAAAATGGGAAGTCAAGGCGAAAGAAGCCTGACAGGAACAACTGATGAAGATCGGCATAAAAGTACCGTCAGCATAGTCCAGCTTTATTTGATTGAGCAACAACCGTAAAGAGAAGTAACCATTTTTTTTTTTTTTTTTTGTTTGTTGAGATTTTCGAATCTGACAACAACAAAAAATTTCAAACTCCACATGCGGAAATGGATTAACATTAGTATACGTGTAATGAGAATCACATGAATCCAAAATATGGATGAGCATTATTCGGTTTTGGACCAATAACCGAACAAAACCGAATAAGAGATTCGGTTCTTCATACAAGGAGGGATCAAAAAATTTCTTTTTAAGCATTTTCGTATGTTTTTCGAAATAGCAATCATTGGATTGTCCTTTTTGACCATTCAAATTAAATCAAGATCTTGCGATAAATTGAATAATTTGAGGATCTAATCTACACGGTAAAAAAAAAAAGACAATCCAACGGTTGCTATTTCGAAGAACATGTAGAATTGCTTAAGTACGAAAATCTCGATTCCTTTTATATATATATATATATATATATATATATATATATATATATATATATTCTAAGAACATGTGAAATTTATGATAAAGAATATATATAAATTCTTTATCAAAATCGACCCGTGGGCCAAGCCAAATCCGGACTAGGGGTAAGCATTATTCGATTTTGGACCAATAACCGAACCGAATAAGAGATTCGGTTTGGTTTAATAATATTTCGGGTCGGTTTTGGTTTTGAAAATATTAAAAAAAATTATTCGGTTTCAGTTTGAATTTTGGTCCAAAACTGAATAAAATTTGCACAATTATATAAATACCCTCAATTTTATGCATACTTTACGATAAAAAAGTGTATATTTTTGTGTATATTTTGAAAACAAGAATCCTTTGTATGAATTTTAAAGTCCAATTTTAAGAATTTAGCAACTTGTCCAACTTTGGACCCCAACTTCGAATTACGACGAAGTATGTATATCGAATTACGACGAAGTATGTATAATTTTTTTTTATATAATTTAACCACAATTTCAACTTTGGGTCCGACCCATTAAACAATAAAAGTAGTCCAACGAAAAAACCGAATAAACTGAATTAATTATCGGTACGGTTCTATTTCGGTTATGGCTCATTTCGGTTCGATTTTGATTTTAGATATTTAGAAATTCGGTTTATTCGATTTTGAATATATCGGTTCGGTCAAAACCAAATAAACCGAATGCTCATCCTTGTACCCGGATTGTGGGTCATGAATGGTTTGATCAAAGTATGTCCGGCCTGAAATCGGTCAAACCCGGTCCGGATCCGGCTCACTGAACACCTTGCCTGTAGATTACTTTGAACGTATTTGTCGTAGACACAGACATAACAAATGTATGCAACAGTTCCGGGAGTTGTATCTTGGTTTCCTATATAACTTACAGTTCTTCCTCTACTCTTTGCATTTCCCACTTCCAAATGTATGCAACAGTGAGGAACTAACTAGCGATCTCAACAACAAATGTATCCAAATAAAGGGGGACAACTGAAATCTGCAGTTACTTGTGTAATCATGCTGAGCTCACACATTGTGGAGCTGTTCAATCCAACTTTCATCGACCAGCCAAACTGTCGGAGGTTCCGAAGTGGCTTGCTGAGTCAGGAAACAGGCATTGGGAGAGGGACGTATTCTTCTACAAGTACAAATGTATTTGCTTAATTATCCTAATGGCACACCAAAAACAGTTTTTTTTTTTGTACTTTGATTTTTTACTGCTCAATTTTGGCACCATAATTTCATAAATTGCTCTTTTGAAGCATATTTCTTCAATTTTGAAACACATTCGGACCACTTCAAAAAGATATTTTGTAATACAAGTATTTAAAGTACACTTTTGTACTACAAGGTATGCTTTTGAAGTGGTGTCAATGTAACACAAAATTGAAGAAACGTGCTTCAAAATAACAATTTATGAAATTGAAATACCAAAATCGAACAGTTGAAAGTCAATGTGCGCTATAGTTTTGGTACCATTAGGATAATTTAGCCAAATAACTTTGAAATAATATTTTGAAGCATTCGGTGTTTCAATTATAATCCTATTCGTTCTTGCAAAGAGCAGACTAGGTTACTGAACCAAGAATAATCGCACACTGAGAATCAACAGCAAAACAACAAAATACATGTTTGTAGAGAACATCACCGATGAGAACAGTAAGAAAAATCATGGGACAAGTTTGATCATTGATTCTACTAAAATTAATAAGAAATTGTCTGCGTCCCACCGCCGTACCTATTTCGCAGTGAGAGGTTACCTATTTCGGAGTGAGAGGTTGGCGCCACCGGAGCATTCATTACTTCAAGTGCTACCATGCTATAAAATTGGCTGTAATATTGCTTTTGAGTGAAATTATGAAGCAGCAGCAATGCCAGTGAAATAAGATGAAGCATGCAGTAATCCCTTTCCAGGCAAAGTCGCAGCAATTCCTGTGAAATTATCATCCTGCAGAATTCCCCCTCACAACACCAATACAACAAATTTTTATTATGCTATTCTCTGAAAAGTCTTAAAACTTCTCTCTAAGAAAAAGAAAAAGAAAACATCTATTTGAGGTTACTTTACAAACAAACATGTCATATGCTATTCTATCAAGTATCACCAAAGATTTGGTGCATTTTACACCAAGGCTGACCGGAAAGCTGAAGCCTCACAAGGATGCATATGTGGGTTAAAATGATCAACCTGTAACCCATGAGTAAATATGTTTCCTCTATAAACACCACTCCAACTAAGCTATAGCTTGCACCATGCAAATGAGCAGGGCAGGGCAAAACTGTCTGCCCGAGTAATAAGCAGCAGCTCGACCTTCCTAAGTTGGAAACAAACAGAAAGCACAAGAAGCCTGTAAAAAAGGGTCACTCAATAAATGAAACATCTCCCAACTCTTGTTAGCATCCCTCTCGAAAGCCATTCATGTCTCGGTCGCTAAAATCAGTGCTGCCGCCATGAGAACTGCTACCATTGCGACTGTGTAATGATAGGCCTCGAATATGGTCTGCCAAGACTGGGCCATCTGTGTGCTGCTCCTTGAAGAATTTCTCCCTCTCCATATGCTTGGCTGGTGGAGGTGGCAGGGAGACTGGCGATGGTGTGGGTTTGCTGTCGGGATCTGACGTTTGTATGCAAAGAGGCCGAATGAGTGGTCGGCGCATCTTGTCCTCAGGGATAGATCTGAAAGAACCCACACAGGCATCGGAGTGGTCTTCAGCACAAGCTTTTCCTTTGCGTATTCTGCATTATTAATTACTGGAATTAGTTTCAATATCAGAGGCAGTAAATAAGGATATGGTTGGGCAGGGGAGACAGCCCTTAAAGAGCAGGTATCATAAAAACTTTGTTGTTATCGTTGTTGTTGCTGAGTTTCAGAATCAAAATAACATATCACTTGCTTCAGCACAAGAGGTTCATGATTGATGTGATAAAATCATATATCAATTATATTGATTGATTACATGCAGGCAGACTAATGCGGTGAGATCCTTGAAAAGTAGGGTTAAAGGACATCAACATCAAGTTGTATGTTCTGACCAATAAACTAATTGGATGATGGACCATCAATAATCACAGGAAAAATCATATATCATTTGTTTTATGACCAGAGGAGACACATCCGATAATAAGTAAACAAACATATTAATGGTATGCCGAAATAGATAGAAACTTGCCTCCGGTAAAGATGTTCTTCATCCTCTTCCCCTTCAGCTTCATCATTGACAAAAGTTGCAGTTGAAATAGCACGAACTGAAAGAAGAGCATCATGTTGCACAAGTACTTTCTGCAGCTGCTCATTCAATTCGATGGCTCGAGTGACCACCTTCTCGTCCCTGTAGATATGAAATGAAACAAATTAAAATATGCGGTAGGGAAAAAAAAAGAACAAAGAAATGGAGAATGAACCAAAGTTTAAAGTATCGGCCGATACCGATACATATCGGCCGTATCGGATCTACCGGCCAAAAAAAAAGGGATCGGACGATCCAATAGAAAAAAATATGGCATCGGTCGGGTATCGGTCTTTATCGGCCGATACGAGAACTCGAAAATACCAGAAAATATAAAAAACGAAAATACTCGAAATTTTTTCAGATCTAAAAATTACCTGATTTCCAGAAGGTAATTGAGATCCAGCAGTCCTCTTTCTTCGCCGCCGCCGCTGCGCTCGAAGAATCACATCCTCCCATCTCTGTCACCGCACCGCTGCCGCCTGTGCTCGAGGAGAAATGGCCGTCAGTGGAGGGGAGACAGAGATTGGAAGGAAAACGAAGACAGAGAGGAGAGAGAGGAAAGGAGCCGAGCTCCCTCTCCTCTCCATTACCGGTTTTCTTAGGTGGAGACGGAGACGAGGGAGAAGCGAAAGTTTTGAACTTTTGATCTCTCTCCTCTCAAAATTCATATATATTTGTTATATGTTAGGGTTTGGTTGGAATGGACCGGTGGGGTTTAGGTTTTCAAAAAAAAAACGGAACTGAACTGCACTCCAACGCTGAAGCGAGAGAAAAAAAAATTGCACTCTCTCCAAGGCTTGAAATGGTGACCGTCCACAGAAATCAGCAGAACATGGTTTCATCCTTCTAGCCATGGAGTCAATTTAACTCCAATGTTTACAGAAACCATGTTCTGCTGATCTCGATATGCTTAGTTATGTCATGTTGGACTGGATTGTTAGCTATACTTATTGCAGCTTGACTGTCACTCAGAAGATGCAACGGTGTTCCCTGGTCCAGCTTCAACTCCGTCAGCAGTGCTCTTACCCACAGCAACTTTGACATTCCCAGAGCCATAGCTCTATACTCTGCTTCAGCAGTCGATCGTGCTACCACAGACTTTCTTGCTTCTCCATGAGATTAGATTACCCCCCACAAAGACAGTAGCCTGAGGTAGACCTTATGTCATCCATGCAGCTTGCCAATCTGCATCGCAGTACCCCTCAACACCCAGGTGTCCATTTTTCTTGAACCATAGCCCTCTTCTAGGAGTCCCCTTCAGATCTCAGGATACGAAAAACTGCATCCATGTGACCCTTCCTTGGATCATGCATGTAGAGACTCACTACACTCACAGCAAATGAGATATCAGGACGAGTGTGGCTTAGATAAATCAATTTGCCTATAAGTCTCCGATATCTCTCACGATCAATAGGCTCTCTTGCCTCTGCACCGAACTTATCTTTTTGATCGATTGAAGTGACTGTCGATCGACATCCCAGCATACCAGTCTCTCTGAGCAGGTCTAGTCCATAATTCCTCTGAGAGAGGACGATCTCATCTCTTCTTCGAGCCACCTCGATTCCGAGAAAATACCTCATCATTCCCAAGTCCTTCACTTCAAACTCCTTGGCGAGTTTTGACTTCAGCTGGGTGATCTCCTCCTCATTATCACCTGTGATCACTATTATCATCCACATACATTGCAAGTATGGCGATGTGGCCTCTTGCATGCTGGAAGAAAATTATGTGATCTGCATTGGTCTGGCGGTACCCCATGTCTGTAACAGCTTTCCTGAATCTATCAAACCAGGCTCGAGAAGATTGCTTGAGCCCATACAGCGATTTATTTAGCTTGCACACATTTTCCGTCGACTGCTTCGTGCAAAACCCCAGAGGGGTCTCCATGTATACTTCCTATTCTAGGTCCCCATGAAGAAAAGCGTTCTTCACATCGAATTGATACAGCTGTCACCCATGGTTTGCTGCAAGGGAGACCAGGTTTCTCACAGTGCTCATCTTTGCCACTAGAGCAAATGTCTCATCATAGTCGATGTCATAGGATTGAGTGAAACCATCTGCAACCAACCTTACCTTGTACCACTCCACATTTTCTTCTGGCGTCTCCTTTACTGTGAAGACCCATTTGCATCCAACTACTCTCTTTCCTTTAGGCAACGGAACAAGCTCCCATGTCCCATTTCTTTCGAGTGCCCCAAGTTCCTCCAACATTGCAGCTCTCCACCTTGGATCTTCCTTCGCTTCCTGCCAACACTTAGGCAAAGAAGTGGTGTCTAACGATACAATGAATGCTCGATAGATAAGGAATATATTAGAGTAGGATAAGAAATTGGCAATGTCATGTTCATAACCATAACGATTAGGGACTTTTCACGCATTACTGCGAGAAGATCTCCTTAAGGGAATATGAGGAAGTGGTGAAGAGATCATACAATCCGAATCAGAGGGATCCGGTGCAGGGTTAGGCGAGGGACATGGCACAGTAGGAGTAATTGGCATACTAATAGGCACAGTAGTGGACTGCTGCTTTCTCCTTCTGTAGACTTGGAGCTCTGTAGATTGTTCTGTAGTCTGTTCTTCCCCTTGCACTGGAGCATCACTTTCTTCCTCCTGATTGTCACCACTTTCCTCCTCCTGATTATGTGCATCCTCATCACTTTCCTCACCATCGCTATCTCCCCCTTGTTCCCTTGGACCAGCTTCCACCATTGGACATGGAACTGACCCGACAATCACGATTGGGCCCATCTCCCTCTCACTCCTAACCAAGGTTCAAAGTATCGGTATCGGAGCATTCCTATGAGTATCAGGATCGGCGGTATCGGTAGTATCGGCGGTTTCGGATCGGAGTATCGAATTTTTGGTATCGGAAAGCAAACAACTATTAGTAAATTATTTACATTTTAGAAAATATATTTTATACATTTATGCATAACTTAAAGTATTTTCAGTGTAGTTTCTTAGTTTTTTTGAAATTGAATGAAATAGTAGTCATCCTTGTCGATTGATTTATATGCGATAGATAAATTTTTCTTTTATATGCTTTTATAACCTTACTATGCTTTTACACCCTTGCTAATTGGCCTTTTTAATTTTTTTTTTTTTGCCGAATTGACTGAAAAAGAGACCTCTAATGTTAGTATCGGGTATCGGTCGGTATCGGATCGGGACATATCAAATTGTATCAGTATCGGCTGTATCGGATCGGTATCGGCCGATACTTCAAACTATGCTATTAACACCTCTTGTGTTAGGTGTATCACCAAATGCAGAGCCTTCACCTGAATCATTGTGGTAGGATGGTTCCATCTCTCTGAATGTAACGTCCATGCTTACAAAGAGTCTTCGCTCCACTGGACTCCAACAAGAGTATCATTCTAAGTCCCTGAGTAGCCAACAAAGATGCACTTCACTGTCCGAGGGTCCAACTTTTCCACCGCAGGTCTGTTATCTTTCACAAAACATACACATCCAAATACCTTTGGGGGAACAATGTACTCATTCTCTCCTGTAAGCATCTCAAACGGTGTCTTCCATCCTAACACCTGAGAGGGTATCTTGTTGATGAAATATGCAGCCGTCAACACGGCATGCCCCCACAAGTGTTTAGGAACATTCATGGCAAACATCATTGACCGTGCTACTTCCAACAGGTGCATGTTCTTTCGCTCTGCAACGCCATTTTGTGCTGGTGTATAGGCACACGAAGTCTGATGATGTATCCCATGGGCTGATAAATACTCTTCAATAGCCTTGTTGGTATATTATGTCCATTGTTAGATCTCAAAATCTTCACTTTAGCACTGTACTGTGTTGTAACCCTACGATGAAAATCTTGAAAGCATGCAAAGATATCACTCTTACTCTTCATTAGGTATACCCAAGTGACACAGTGTAGCAGTCAATAAAGGTGACAAACCATTTAAAACCATTAACTCCAATTCTAGGACAAGGTTCCCACACATCAGAGTGTATCATATCAAAAGCGGCTAAACTTCTATTTTCATAACTCACATAAGAGCTTCTGGTATGTTTTCCAAGCTCACAAGCATCACAAACCAACTTTTGTTTATTAGCCTGTTGATACATAGATGGATGCATCCGACTCAGTAGACTGAATGAAGAGTGTCACATGCGTTGATGTTGAAGTAATAATTTTGCTTCCACTGTTCTTCGCGGCTCCTCCGGTAGCGCTTCTTCCACCAGTGACGCTCTAGTGCTGCTTCCAGCCCACCCGTGTCCAAGTACCATAACCCCTTATGCCAAGTGCCAGTCCCCAACTGTCTTCCCGTTTCCTTCTCCTGAAAAATCATCTTAGGAATGTCAAAGGAAAGAACACAATTAAGTTGAAGAATGGCACTAATGGACAATAGATTAACGGAAAAGATGGAGCATGCAAGACATCAGTAAGGGTTATAGAAGGAGTGCATTCAACTGTGCCTTTACCCATAATGGGTCTAGCCGTACCATCAGCAGTCCGAATGCTTTCAGGCGTCATCAGGTAAGTGTAATCTTGGAACTCATCATGGGCACCCGTGATATGTCGGGATGCCCCAGAGTCAATTATCCAACCTGGTCTATGGATAGATGTCAGGGCATGAGCAGGTATACATGTGCTTGTATGGGCATAGTGGGTGATGTTACCCCCGGAGTTGGTTGGAGTTGATGCCCCGGAGGTGTTGGGACGACTGTCGCTAGTTTCAAGCTTCATGATTCTCCATATCGCTAGCATTTCCCTCTCAGTATGGGTCATATCGGGTGACTGACTCACTTTCCTCTTCTGCTAGGTTTGCCTTGTGTCCTCCGGAATGATTACTTCTCCCACCAGCATAGTCTCCTCTGCCACCCTTACGCCCTCCAAGGCTGCGTCCGCGGCCGCTGGACTGGCCTCTCAGGGATTTCGTACAGATTCTGATGAAGTGTCCAGGGTCTCCACAGTTGTATCACCCTTCCCCTCCGGAAGGGTTTGGGTTAAAAGCTGTTAAGCTGATTTTTTTTTCCCAGAGAGCTAGTGGTGCTAGGCATCAGCTTCAGTCGTGCCTCTTCTTGTGCCATAGCGGCTATGGCCTCCTCCAGTGATGGCAGTCTGGGTTGAGCAAGTAGAATATTCCTCCTCTGCTCGAATACTGGGTTGAGCCCCTTCAGAAACGTCATCCTCCTCTGTCGCGAAACATACTCCATGAACTTCTTATAATGTTTCGCAAATGCCGGTTCCACTTGCTCATCTTCCATGCCAATGGGGTCATAGTGGTCGAGATCTGACCAATACTTCTTCAGCAGAGCCGCATACTCAGAGATGGTGTGATCTTCTTGGACCACCTATCAAGTTCATCTTGTAGTTGGAAAACCCTCATAGGGTTTCCGATCCTGAGTACATATCTCTCAGCATCATCCAAATGTCACCAGCACCCTCCATTGCTTCCACGTTGTCCGACACTTGGTCGGTCAATGAAGCTATCAACCATCCAGCAACAACATTATTAACGATCTCCCACACAGCAAATTCCTGTGAGAAGTGATCTTCAGGTGCCTTGGTTTGGCCATTCACATAGCCCACCAAGCCTCTTGTCTTCAGAGTCCGCATCGCCTGACGCGACCACTTCAAGTAGTTGGAAGTACCCTCATCTCCAGTTTCTTCAACTTTCTCATTTTGTATGGTGAAGGATCCACATCTGAGTGTGCACCACGGGAGCTAGTCTCGGTCAGCCTCTTGGAGATCATCCACCAAAGCCTTCCATCTCTTGGGCCGTCAACTTGCCGTAGATTGTCTCCATCATCTTTATCTTGTCCTCTTCCATCAGCAAGACGTTGACAGATCTAGATTGTCTCCACATTTGATCTTCTCCACGTCTACTATTTCTCCTTCAGCGGCATCGGTGTCCCTGAGAGTCGCTGCTTACGTCCGGTGCACGAATTTGACCCGAGGTCGCATGGCCTGACGAGGAGGATCAGGAGTTCACACATGAGTTTCCTTACTGATATATCTTGATCCAACAAGCAACTATATAATTAATATCCCGATTACAACTTACTGCTACAAAACAATAATCAGAAAATTAAATTTTTCGGTCTTCCGTGTAATCGCAGTTGCATATGGACAGAACCGAGTTACAACTTGCAGGAGAGAAGACGAAGAAGATCGCCGAGTCGGGGGTCACCGGGATTGCAGCGGCAACATCAGCAGTCGCGACAACAGCAGCAACAGCAGCCGCCGCGACAGCAACAACCGCCGCCGCGGGACAGGCCGGCGGCGCGTGGCCAGGCGGTCGCCGGGGCCGACGGGGAAAGGAGGGGCGCGGCTGTGAGAGGGTTAGGGTTAGGGTTTGGAGAAGGGTGGGAAGATTTGGCTCTGATACCAAATAGAAACTTGATTTAATTTTATTGATGGGTGGAACTACATATATATATATGAGAGGCTAACCCCTCTCTTTACTATTCTACTAGATGTGGGACTAAACATCCACTAATACTCTCAACAATAACTTTATTGGATGACCTATAAAGAATTCACTTGGAACCTCTTAGGCAAGAAATGATGCATAACCACTACCCAAACAACTTGATAAGATACAAACTCATTAGACTAAAGTGTTCATACTTAAGCAAGGAAGAGAGGGCAAAATTATTTGTTTTTAATTTACTAATCAATTCTCTCTCCTTATTAATTGTTATTATTTTTACTATACATTTTCTCAGCATACCAAAGGTTTTGTTCCCTTTTTAGGAAATTCCATAGCAAATTCATCTCTCAAAGGTTACCCTCTTCCACCACATGCCGAAGTGTGTGGGTGATTTCATGCCCCACTTACAGATTATAAAGTAGAAAGATTGCTTAGTAGCTACTAACGAAAGATATGTACAGGTTCCCAGAAAAGGGGGAAAAATCACAATGTTGGCCCCCACAACTTGAGAGTATCATCATAAGGATAAATCTCAAGGACAAAACATAAGATGTTATGGATGGAACGGAACGTTCAGATAAGCTCTATCAAAAGAATGGTTAAGAAAGAGAGAGCACTAAAAGGTATTGTTCACTCTTAAGCTGTGATCCGTTTTATGCCAATTTAACAACAACATGCAAATGAAAGAGCATTTTTTGGGAGACCTCTGAAGACGCAAATAAAAGAGAGATGCCATATTACCGGGAGGTCATCACAAGATGCATCACTCGCTGCTTCTGAAATGAGCATTGTTCTACAAGATCCAATATGAACTCATCAGTTGCTCCCTGCAATGTTTTTTTGTTAAAATGAGGAGCATTGCAGTGTAAGTCGACAAGCATCTAAACAGTTAAGGAAAAAACAAAATTATCAACCATGATGTAAAATTATGCAATCATTGTAGAGAAAAAGGAACTGCATAACATAATTACTGTTTGTGCACATAACATTCCTGTTTTAGATGCTACCTACGTCGCATGGATGCAAATACAATATGAAGATGGTGATACAGATACAACAGTATTTTTTGCATGTCCTAGTTTTGGAGTGTCTACATCGCGACACGGATATGTTACGATGTGGCAACGATTTTGATGTAGCATGCTTGCTTGGATGCTTGCAGAGCATAAACACTATTTTTTTCACTTGAAAACCTGAGTACGAATATACATTCAGTGAGGGTGAATTTAGTTGCAAGCAACTAGAGTGAAAGTGGGTAAAAGTGCACTTCTACCCTTTTTGTTGATTCGTTGCAAACAAGTGAGGCTTCAATCTCACTATTAGATGTGACATTAAAAAAGTGCATTTTTACCACTTTTGTCGTTTGGTTGCAATCAGGTAGGGCTTGAATCTCACTTTCAGATGTGACAAAGTGGGTCTTGTCCCCTTCAAAATTTGGATCTCACATCCTCATTCTTAAGCTTGAAGTGGGATGAAAGAGGAATTTTAATTAATATTTTATTCTTTTCATTTTTCATTGTACGACAAGTGTACAAAATTCACATTTTAAGTCATTCTACTTGCATATTATCAAACATATAAAGTGCATATTACCAAACATATAAAGTGACAGAGAAATGCCACTTTCAAAGAGAGATTTTGTAACAAAACAAAAATTCAAAAACTAACTTCAAAAAAGTGGACTTTTGTGAAATCACTTTTTTCACTTCACTCAACTTGTTTGCAACCAAAATCGTCCTAATCTAAAGCATGGATCCATGTCTTTCTAATAATTACAAAGCCTAAGATAAATAAATGCTGAAGAGCCCACAAGCTACGGTAAAGTAAGCTTTCATGTAGAAGACGCTTCTTTAAAATGATATAATAAAAGGGAATTAAAAAAAAAAAGTATACAGCAATCATTTTATCTATATGTAAAGACATGCCTTGGAATCATTCTTTGGCTTAATGTGTCATAGGAACTGCACAACATAAGCACTGTTTGTGCACATAATATGAATATTATTACATCTTACCTACGTCTCAAGGATGCGAATACCACACGATACGGACATGGCGATACGGATTCAACACTGATTTTTGCATGTCCTAATGTATCTTGGAGTGTTCATATCACATCTTATACATAATATGGATATTATTACATCTTACCTACGTCTCAAGGATGTGAATACAAAACGGTATGGACATGGCGATACGGATGCAACACTGATTTTTGCATGTCCTAATGTATCTTTGAGTGTTCATATCACATCTTATACATATCTGACACGGATATGACACGATGAGGCACCAATTCTGGAGTTTCATGATTCCTTGGATGCTTAAGGAGAGCATAAACACTAATTTTCTTTTTTCACTTGAAAACTAGTATGAATATGCATTCAGCACACTAAAGCACGGATCCCTGTCTTTCAACTAATTACAAACCCTAAGATAAATAAATATTAAGCAAGAGCTACAGCTAAAATTAGCTTTCATGTAGGAGACTTTTTAAAAATGATAAGACAAATAGGGAATAAAAAGAAGTGTATATAGCAATCATTTTGTATCTACATATATGAGCATGCCTTTGGGATCACATTTTGGCCTAAAGTAATGTCATAGAGATGAATGTAATTCCCTTGCCAACTAAGCCACTTAGTTTTTATGGCATGAACATCTCATGATCATTCCTACTACAACAACAAAACAACAAAGTCTTTATTCCAAATTGATGATCATAGCTGCCCTAGATAGGAATCTGGCACCAACATAAAGGATTTATGTTACGGGTCGGTTCGGACGAACCTATACCCGTTACTCACATGGACCGGCCAAAGGAAAAGACACACAAGATCCGGCTAGGGTTGTCCATACCTAGCCGGCGGCATTCCTTGACAATATTATTAGTAATATTAGCAATAGTTAGTTTCCTTTCGAGGAAGATATTATTAGCAATATTGCTAATAATGTCTTTCCTTGAAAGAAAATATATTACTTGGCAATATTATTAGTAATATTATTAGCAATAATTAGTTTCCTTTCAAGGAAGATATTATTAACAATATTGCTAATAATATCTTTTCTTTCAAGGAAAGTAATTACTAGTAATATTATTAGCAATAATTAGTATGATTTAGTTTTCTTTCCAACAAATTATGGTTAGTAATTGTAGCCATCATCTATCTATATATAGAGGTGAAAATTCTCTTGAGAAGATTATCAAAGAAAAGTTTAATCAAAAACATAGGCTGTACTTCTCCCGATCTGAGAAGCGCCCGCGCCTGCGACAAGACGCAACACCAAGGCCGACCAGTCACAAGACCAGACGGCTTCTTCATCGTCTTCGTCCCATTGTCCAGTTACGCGTGCCTTCGCTAAGCAAGAAGCGTGTAACAAGTTGGTATCAGAGCAGTTCGATCCTCCCGGCCTCATGGCGCCTACACCACCATCCAACGACGACCGCCTCCTTCGACTCGAGGCCACCGTCGACGGCATCCGCAAGCGTCTCGACGCCCAGGCCGAGAGTACCGATGCGACCCACACCTCCATCGCCGACCTCGCCGCAAAAAATCAACGCGTTGCTCGCGAACTCGACAACCACCACAACCGGCCGCGACAGCCCACAGAGGGGACACCAGCACGCCGACGACAGGTCCCCCAGCGGGCATGACAGCCCCCCGCGGGTCCTCCCCCGCTTCGACAGACCCCCCCCGGGTCCTCTCTCCACCCCACCACGACCCCCCACGAGGAGTTCATTACGGCGAACTCCTGCGCGGGGCTCCTTTCCGCAACGACTACTACCGCGACCCACCTGGCCACGACCCCTCTCGCGGCGACTACCGCGACAACGACGGATAGCGCCGCCCGCCCGACCCTCGCCACTTCTACGAGGGGGCCGAACGTCGTAGAGGCCGAGGCGACGTCGGCGAGAAACGTTGGCTACCGCGCTTTCCTTGCAACCTTACGACGGCATCGGAGATCCTTTACTTTGGGTGCGTCATTGCGAGCAGTTCTGCGAACTCCACCGCATCCCAGAAGAGGAGCGAGTCCTGATGGTGGGACTCAAACTTGAAGACGAGGCTCAGTCTTGGCTCGACGGGTGGCAACGACGTGTAGGCTGGATCGACTGGGGGCACTTCTATGATGAGCTTCTCATCCGATTCAGCATTCTCACGCATCGCGGAGAGTTGGGGGATCTCATATCCCTCAAGCAGGCGGGCACGGGCGCGGACTTCAACCGAGAATTTCAATCCCTGGTCTCGAGTTCCGGCCTGTCCAGCGACGAGATCGACATCAACCTCTCCGGTTTGACGACAACCATGGGCAAGGATGTGTACCACGACCGGCCATCGACCCTCGCACAGACCATGTAGTGCGCGCGCGAGGCGGAGCATAGGTGGACGGACGACGGCACCACAGCCGTTTACGAAAGCCTCAATCGTAGTGGGCGATTCCCGTCCGCGCGCTACATCGCACCCCAGCAGAGACCGGCCATCCCCGGCCCCTCTTTTAGCAAACCGACCTCTGGAGGCAGGTCCCACACTCCAGAGCGCTCCGCGGCAGGACCGGCCGGCACCTCAGGGACGACCATCCAGGCCACTTCCGCTGGCTCGTCGGCGCCCAGACTTATTCTCCGTCGACTCAACGCAGCTGAGATGGCCGAGCGCAAAACAAAGGGCCTCTGCTTCAACTGAGACGAGACCTACTCCCCGGGCACCGCTGTAAGTATCTCTTTTATCTAGAGGTACCGGATGACGAAGAGGCCGATTTCTTAGGGGAAGAGTTCGACGAGGACGGCCAACCGTCAATCTCCTCCTTAGCCATCCATGGCCATAAAGGGGGGACAATGCAGCTTCTCATTCATATCCACGGGGTCCTACTTCTTTGCTTTGTTGATTCGGGGAGCACTCACAACTTTGTTAGTTAATATGTTGCGCAACGCCTCGGCTTGCGCACGACACCAGGAGCAGCAAGAACGGTCCGGGTTGCAAACAGAAAGGAGCTGTCTTGCTTCGGGGAGCTCGGCATATTAACATTTACAGTGGCGGACCATACCTTCGCAGCCCCCTTCATGGTCATCCCTCTCGATCGTTTTGATGTCATTTTAGGGGTCGAATGGCTCGAAACACTGAGCGAGATCGGGTGGGACTTTCGGCACCTCACCATGCGCTTCACCTTCCAAGATCGCGACATCCTGCTCTCGGGCCTCTCCCGTCACGATGATCAGCCCCTCACGGTCGCGACCATCCATGCCAGCGACAAATCACCTCTCCAGATCCTCATCCACAACTTCGCCTTCATCTTCGAGCTGCCCTCCACACTACCGCCTCATCGTTCCTGTGATCACCGCATCCGCCTCAGGGAAGGCACTGAGCTGGTCGTGGTTCGGTCATACCGTTACCCGTTCCGCCAGAAGGACGAGATAGAGAGACAATGCGACGAGATGCTAGCGCAGGGTCTCATTCGCGCCAGCCGATCACCCTTCTCCTCCCATGTGTTTCTCGTCAGGAAGGCCGACGGCAATTGGCGCTTCTGCGTGACTACCGCCAACTTAATGACAAGACCGTCATAGACAAGTTCTCAATCCCAGTGGCGGAGGAGTTATTCGATGAGCTCCATGGCGCAGCTTTCTTCTCCAAGTTCGATCTCCACTCGGGCTACCATCAGGTTCGAATGGCGGACAAGGACATCGATAAGACAGCCTTCCGCACGCACCGCAGGCACTTCGAGTTTCTCGTAATGTCGTTTGGCCTCACCAACACCCCTTTGACCTTCCAGGCCCTAATGAACGAGGTATTCCAACCTTTTCTACGAAAGTTTGTACTTGTTTTCTTCGACGATATTCGTGTACAGCCCCTCTATGGAAGAGCACATTCGCCACCTCAAGACTGTTCGAGACACTACACCACCACCAGTTGCACCTGAAAATGATCAAGTGTACCTTCGCAGAGCGGCAGGTGTCCTTGGGGCACATCATTTCCAGCAGCGGGGTAGCAGCTGACCCGGCCAAACTGGCCGTCGTGGCCGAATGGCCGCGTCCGACCAGCGTGCGGGCTCTTCGGGGCTTTCTCGGCCTCGTCGGCTACTATCGACGATTCATCAGGAGCTACGCCGAGATAGCGGCACCACTCAGCGACATGCTCAAGCGGAACGCCTTCATTTGGACGGACCTCGCCGACATCGCCTTCAACAACCTCAAATCCGCCCTCACGTCACCCCCCGCCTTGTGTCTTCCCGACTTCTCCACCGACTTCGTCATCGAGTGCGACGCATCAGGACAGGACATCGGCGCAGTCTTACATCAGGAGGGCCATCCAGTAGCATTTTTTAGTCGGAAGCTTGCAGCACATCATGCCAAGTTGGCAGCTTACGAGAGGGAGCTCATCGGCCTCTCCAAGGCCATCCGACATTGGCGTCCGTACTTATGGGGCAGGAATTTCTGCGTCCGCACAGACCATTACACTCTCAAGTTCATGCTCGAGCAGGACCTCGTCACACCCCCGCAGCAACATTGGTTGAGTAAACTCATGGGCTTCTCGTTTCACGTGGAGCACAAGCCAGGCAAACTCAACCAAGCGGCCAACGCACTCTCCCGCATTGACACCGATATTGCCAAATGCGCCACACTTTTTCGGCCGATGCTCGCACTTGAGCAGGAGTGGCTCTCCGCACTTGTTGCCGACGAGGCGGTCGTCACACGGCGGGCAACCATCTCGGACTCTCAGTCCGAGGCCGACTGGAAGGAGACTGGCGGCCTCATCTACTACCGCGGGCGTCTTTTCATTCCGGAGTCCTCGCCACTGGTCCCCCGTATCATCCGCCACTTCCACGACAGCACACATGAGGGCAGTACCAAGATGCTGGAGCGAGGAGTACATGGCCGCATGTGCCACCTGGCAACACAACAAGACATCCACTCTCAGCTCTGCAGGCCTGCTACAACCCCTGCCAATTCCACAACATGTGTGGGCCGATATTTCCATGAACTTTGTGACTCAGTTGTCCCGTTCCAAGGACAAATTCGTCGTCTTGGTAGTAGTGGACCGGTTGTCCAAGTATGCACATTTCATGGCGATGAGTCACCCTTTTCGACATCATCAGTCGCATAGGTTTTCTTTGATACGGTGGTGCGTCTACATGGTATTCCCGAGACCATCGCCAGCGATCACGACCTCGTGTTTACCAGCGCCTTCTGGCAGTACACTTCCCGACGGTGCGGTACTTAGTTGCTCTTATCCTCAGCATACCACCCCAGTCAGATGGCCAGACGGAAGTGGTCAATCGGACGATGGAGATGTACCTCCGTTGTTTCATAGCTTACAAACCCAAAACGTAGACTTACTGGCTTCCGTGGGCTGAGTTCTGCTATAACCTCCTTTCACTCGGCTCACCTCACCACCCCTTTTGAGCTCGTATACGGCCGGCCTCCCCCGGCCATGCTTCCCTATAAGGCCGGCGCCTCCGTGATTGATGATGTCGACCGTCACCTCAATGATCGTGCCACGGTTCTCGAACAAGCAAGACAGCGCATTCACCATGCTCAGAATCGGATGCGGCAAGTATATGATGTTCGCCACCTGGAAGTCATCTTCAGCCCGGACGATTGGGTGTGGGTGCGCCTCCAACGACATCGGCAATCCACTATGAGGCACACAACTGACCACAAGCTCGCTCATCGCTTCTTCGGGCCCTTCCGAGTCTCTGCTCGGGTTGGCACAGTAGCCTATCAACTCGAGCTTCCAACCGACGCCCGCCTCCACAACATCTTCCATGTATCCTTGCTGAAGTCATTCCGTGGTCCACCACCGACGGTAGTACCAGCCTTACCCGCCGACCTCACACCAAGCGAACACCCGGTCCCGGCGGAGATACTTGATACTCAGATGGTTGCTAACACCCGCGAGTACTTGGTTCGTTGGGTGGGAAACCGCTGACGATGCTACATGGGTGCAACACGACACCCTCGAGCGCCTTCATCCTGACTTCCAGCGCGAGGACGCGCTGGGTTTAAAGGGAGGGAGTATTGTTACGAGTCAGTTCGGGCAAACCTATACCCGTTACTCACATGGACCGGCCAAAAGGAAAGACACACGACCCGGCTAGGGTTGCCCATATTATTAGCAATAGTTAGTTTCGGCAATATTATTAGTAATATTAGCAATATTTAGTTTCCTTTCAAGGAAGATATTATTAGCAATATTGCTAATAATGTCTTTCCTTGAAAGGAAAGATATTACTTGGCAATATTATTAGTAATATTAGCAATAATTCGTTTTTTTCAAGGAATATATTATTAGCAATATTGCTAATAATATCCTTCCTTGAAAGGAAAGATATTACTTGGCAATATTATTAGCAATAATTAGTTTCCTTTCAAGGAAGATATTATTAACAATATTGCTAATAATATATTTTCTTTCAAGAAAAAAAATTACTAGTAATATTATTAGCAATAATTAGTATGATTTAGTTTCATTTCTAACAAATTATTGTTAGCAATTGTAGCCATCCTCTATCTATGAAAATTCTCTTGAGAAGATTATCAAAGAAAAGTTTAACAAAAAACATAGGCGGTACTTCTTCCGATCTGAGAAGCGCCCGCGCCTGCGACAAGACGCAACATCAAGGCCAGCCAGTCACAAGACCAGACGGCTTCTTCATCGTCTTCGTCCAATCATCCAGTTACGCGTGCCTTCGCTAAGCAAGAAGAAGCGCGTAACAATTTACATCAGGTAGGTTGATAAACGGTTATAAAAGCTTTGTTAAATCATTTATGGAGCTTTTTTGCGCTCCATAGCTGACCCCATTATAATGGGAGACGTTTCATAAATGATAATAAAAAGGAATTAAAAAAAGAGTATATATCAATCATTTTATATGTACACATGGGCATGCTTTGGGATCACTCGTTGGCCTAATGTGTCATCGAGTTGCCAGCTAGCCAACTAGGTTTTATGGCATTGCTTCTCATGATCATAGCTACCCCAGGTAGGCGTTTGGTATCAACAAAGAGGATTGGCGTCAAGTCGATAGCGGTCATAAAAAATTTGTTAAATACTTTATGAAGCTTTCTTATGCTCCATGGCTGAGAAGGCTTGGATGATGATGATGACGACGACACAAGGACATGCCCCTATAAGAAACGTTTGGGGAAAAAAATTAACGAACAAATTTGCAGGCTAAATTTTATTTCCTAGTGAATGTTACTTCCTTTTTCTACTACGAAGCAAAAAAATAAAAATGGACATTGATATCCCGAAATGGATTACACCAAGTTTCAAAGTCCTTGTTTATGTAATCCTATGAGAACATTATGATCCAATAAGACTAAAGACGGGCAGAATGCATCGCACTTGCATGAGTGAGTGCTATGTGTGTGCACATTCCCCACATTGTTGTTCATGTGTAAAAAATTGACTCTTCAACCCTTTCAAGTTTAAATAGAATACAAGTAGAGAACTCAATCCTACCTCAGGGCATTTAAGATCCAAAGCGCTGAGGACTTCCTTCAGAACAACCAAGACGCTTGTGGCCTTGTCAATGATACTGAACAAAAGTAAAGGTAAAGAAAATCAAGCGAAGCAACATATAGGGCATCAATGTACATAGTTCAAAAGTTAACATGATATTACAGCAAAAGAACATCTATATGAATCTCAGGAGAATAACTGTCCTAAGCACTAGGTACAAGTTTAAATTTGCAAAATATTTGCTAGTTACCTCCGAGAAATAGTGTCAACTTAGAAGGACTAAGTAGACATGTCAATACTTTCTTTCTAGAACCATGATTTCTGGGTGTGACCCAAACCAGTATGGTGCCAATGTGGATTAAACAACCCTCCCCAATTACTTATTAATGTACAATTGAAAATTGTAATACAGTTTCTTCTAGTTCTTTGCTTTCAGTTGTAGGTCCTGTTTGTTGCTTGTTGTTGTTGCATAACCAAGCCAGTTCCGGCTTAATACTTAAACATGTGTTGCATTCCATGCCATTGTAATGTCTCATCCCATCTCATACCATGTTCTTTATGGCGAGAACATTTTGAGAAGCTTCTTCTATAAGATCTCCCATACAACTTGGTAGATCATCTCCACCTGAAGTCTCATTCATGAGAAATCCTCTGACCCAATAAGGTGTCAGGGACATCTAGCTGGATAGATAATCCGAGGTGTTTGCGCAATCTGTCAGTCCATTTATAGGTCCTGGTCAAGTGCCCACTGTCCGTACTGAGAATCCATCTTAAGTCATTGTCCACTATGAGATTTACCTTATAAATAGCTTTTTTTTCCAGGAGGTCCGTTGCACTAACTTTCCTCCATATTGTAGCTGTTATTATTGGTTTTGTTCAGAAATTACCTGTCAATAGGGACAACATGCTAGCTTAGTTTGCCAGCGAAGTTTTATGCAAACCAACATTTTTTTTTGTTAGATGTTTTTGTCTGCCAGGTGATAATATCTGCTGATTTCTCTCTCAGGTGACAGTATCCTATGAGGTTGTCATCCCTTCACTCTTTGGCTTTTTGTGTCATATAGATGAATGCAATTGCCAAGAGTAAATTGTATCATCTTACTTTTCTGTTTTAGACTATTTATAGTCTAGGGAAACTTGGAGGGTGCTCCTTGGTTGCATGAGCTTAAATTGAAAAACCAAAAGGTAGGCTTACCTACTTGCCAACTATTCGTCTAGGTTTATGGCATGACCCTCGCATGGTCATTACTACATTGGCTAGGATTTTGGCACCAACATAGAGGGTTGATGTGAGGTTGATAGTTGGCCATAAAAACTGTCAAATCTTTTATGAGCTTACTTATTCTCCATAGCTGACCCGTTCCGATGGAAGCAGGCATGATGAAGATGATGAATTTCATTATTTATTAATTGATTCAGGCTATTTTTCTAGTTTTCAATTGAACCAAATAAATAGTACGTAAATTCTAGGAGCCTATATTTTGGTTATGTACATATAGTGTAATGACAGTTCAATATTAATTTGTTGAAAACTAAGCAAATTTAAAAGTCCCTCTGAGAGGATCTAATTGCAAGTATTACATATTAATAATTTCCATGTATTGAAAATATTGCAAGAATTAATAATCTTAAATTCCATATAAATAGGGATTCAAAAAGTTTCCAGATAACCACATATTAGTAATGTCTGCATGTAAATTTATAAAGAAGTTATAGCTTTCTAACCACCAATAGGCATATTTATTAGATTGTTAGTAACTATTAGGAATATACATGTTAGTGCACATAAAAATAAATATAAGGCTAAATTGCAATTTGATACCCTCAACTATTCAAGTTGTTCAACTTGTATCCAAAACTTTGATAGGCGCGAACTTGATACCATCAACTATTGAAAATTTTCATGTTGATACCCTCTCTCACTCAGCGTTAACTTTCCGTTAAAAAAAGGGCTAAAATCCCCCCACCCCCAAACAACCCACCCCCCCCCCCCGTTGGCAACCCCCCCCCCCCCCCACCCGGCTGCACCCTCCGACGCACCACACCCCTCCCGGACGCACCCTCCGCAGCCGCGTCCCTCACCCCCCCCCCCCCAACCGGCACCACCACCCACCCGGCTGTCACTCAGCGTAAACTTTTCCGTTAAAAAAATGGCTAAAATCCCCTCCCCACCAAACAGCACCCCCCCGCACCACCACCCACCCCCACCCCACCCGGTTGCACCCTCCGACGCACCACACCCCTCCCGGACGCACCCTCCGTGGTCGCGGCCCTCACCCCCCCCACCCCCGCCTTCACCCCTCCCAGCTGCACCCTCCCCCAGTCGTGCCACCTGGCCCCTCCCCCCCCCCCCCCCCCGTCGCCCCACCCTCGCTGCCGACGGAGGAGGGGGCTGTCGAGAGAGGGGGGAGGAAGAATAGGGGGTATTTTGTCATTTACAATTCCCTGTTAACACCAGTAGGATATTAAGTTGTAAAATTATTGTTGAGGTATCAAGTTGATACCTATCAAAGTTTAGGGTATCAAGTTGAAAAACTTGAATAGTTGAGGGCATCAAGTTTGTAATTTAGCCTAAATATATAAGAAGATCTTGGTTGTGTACAGCAATATATCAATATCAAAAACAATTTTTGTTTTCCTAAAGTTGGTTTACACATATTATCACAGGTTTGCTTAACTACTTTAATTGATAATTGATTCTCTCTAATAAATTCTATCATATAAAGTCCTCAACATCACTTTTATAAAGTATGCATAAAATTAGTTTCATTTCCAAAAATACCCTTATGCAAAGGTCTTCTTCAATGCAATAAAAGTTAAGAATGTAGTTTTATTGAAATTTATGCTTCTCAAATTCAATTCTTTTTGTTGGTAAAAAACGAATTAAATGAAATTGTGGTGTTTTTTACAATATAGATCATGCAAGAAAACTACAGGAGTCCAAAACTTACTATTTATAAATATTATAATGACAATATTTTTCTTAGAAACTGAAAAAAAATCATGTAATTGTTATATATATATATATATATATATATATATATATATATATATATATATATATATATATTTAACATTTTAAATATGTTAGAAATCTAACAATGACTACATGAGAATTATGTATTTAGGGTATGGGTAGTATAATTATTTTATTCATATTTCTTAAAGAGACATGCAAAGAAACTTAAATAATAGCATTTATTAAAGAGAAATAAATCATTATTTTAACTACCAATAAAAAAAGAACATTATTTGGGGGCTAAAGAGTGCTCTTAGGGCCCTTATTAGCAAAACCATATTGTTATTATGGCTAGAATCAACTGATGAGATTAATAGTTATCTTAAGGGAGATGAACGAGTAATGGGATTCATTTCAAGAGTGTAACATGTCCTTTATGCCAAATGCCATGATAGTAATCATAGTATGTACAGTTCGTACACACCCATTCTAATAACTAGGTCATAATTGGACTATATAAGTATTTAGAGAGATCATTTTGTAGTTTAACTTGCAGTCAAAACACATGTATATCTGTGACAGTAAAACAGTCCTAAACATGGTGCCATCAGTCAGAATCAACCTTTAAATTTGACGACTTTTTATTATGCAAACAATCCAAGATGATTGCACAAAACTTCAGAGGGAACAAGATGGGGAGCTGCATCCCCCTAATAACAGGAGAGAGAGGTCCTAAATGTTTAGGCTGATGCAACTAGTGCATGCTATCTTTATATTTAAATTGGTCAAAAGAACAATCCTTGGCAAACATTTTAAAACATTCAAATTCTACTTGCAGAAACTGCAGAATCAAATGTATCATAAGGTTGTAACCTGAGCACAAGCCAATGTAATTGCAATATGAACATCAATAAGGCAACCAAATAAAAATGATTCAAGAATATTCAGCATGTGTCAGTAAGGAGTTAATTGCATAAGACGAACAAAATGGAAGATAAGTCTGTGATACCCTGAATCAGGCACAATCTGGACACTAGGTTGCTTAACACCACCTTCATTTTGTAAAAGAGGTTCTTGTGCAGGCATACTTTTTGTATGTGGCTTGGTAGTAGGTGGTTCCGCTATGGAGACATGAGGGCGTTGTGGAAACTGAACTCGAGCAGACTGTAAAGAAGATGACTTATGAGTGAAATTTAATTTAGTAAAAGAAATCTACCAAGCACCCAAAAAAGATTAAGCAACTCAAAAATGGGCGCACACATAAGTTGATCGACAATGGTAAAAATTAATATGAAATTCATCTAAAAAAGAAATGATAAGAAATATATCTGTATAAAATATAACTCAAACAAGCCAAGGTTCACAATGCATAATGCTGCATATATCTATGCTAAACAAACCAAGGTTCCTTATGCATACCAAGACATAAGTGATGCCTCTTCAATGACCTAGGTGAACAGATCAGGCAAATGAAATTACAGGTGCTCAAAAAGGATACACACACACAATAGAATGTATTCTCAAATGCGCACAAAAATAATTGAAATTATTATCTTAAACACTATCATAGGTGGTATATTGTCATCTGCACATATATACAAAGCACCACCTAGACGAGAACAATGATATGTGAAGTCAAAGGTGCCCAAAATATTTAATTTTCTATCATACACCTTATCATGCACAAGCACACTCAAACAAACATACACAACAAATCGTAGGAGCAATCACCGGTATTATCATACAACACAGAATAAGTCATACTGATAAAATTGATCCCATATGGTATTTTTTAATCTATAGATGAAACATACTATTTTTCATTTTTACAAAATCTCAATATGGTAGAGAAAGAGCGAACATCAACAAGCATAAAATAGAATATCATCAATTTATTTCCACATAGCACTTTATAAATCATTAAACACAGTCATGCAAATAAATGCATGTTTCTTTAAGTCGATGTTATTTCATAATCTTCAATGTATTATGGGACCTCTAATGCAACCAACTCTAACAATACAGAAATTGCCAAGTCTGGTATGTCATTAAACATGTTCAACAGTATATTATCTACTGCTCTATTGTCTAGTGTTCTCTAGATGTAGAAGATCCTCAACTTAAATATGTATTTGAATAGAAGATTCCATGGATCTAATAATCAATCAAAGACAGATGAAATTTGGGTGTCCTAGAGGTCAAAGCAATATCTTCCTATCAAACTCTTGAAATATGTAGGATCACTAGTTGAACTTGTACTTCCTTGTTCTGCTCTACCCCAAATGTCAACAAGGTGTTGACGGTCTTGAATTCCCCTCCATATTTACTCCATGAATATCTCATATACAGTTCTTTTGATTAAGAAAAATTCATGGTCACTTCTAAACACACCCTAAGACAATATTTTCACAATACGCATGTCAGTCATCTCAAATTCACAAATCCTGCTCTTAGTCCTTACCTATAGAGAGAGTATCTTTAATGAAGTTCAAATCATCAGCATATAAAGAGAGAAATAGTTTCTTATGTTATTTATTCCTCGTCATGTAGAGCAGACCTGTAGGGGATTTGAGAACTTTACTACTTTGGAAGTAGGTACGAGTGCAAGTGTACAATGCTCAGGAAGCTTGCTTCAACCTACATTATATATTTTTTGAATTTGTACATATTGCCTTGAAAACCTTATTGCACACACAAACTAAAACTGTTCCACATATACTTATTCTTCTCCAAGGACTCCATTAAGTAGTATAAGTCTGAGCTCTATTTGATGATTTTCCTAATGGTTTTGAGCTGCCAATACGATCAACAGTTCACTGTCTCCAATCTAGCAAGTGATGTAAATATCATTTTACAACGATGTTCAATCTTTTGAGCTTTGTACTGATTATGGGCACAGCTTGCTTGCAACTTATTTTATACACCTACTCAACGCCTATAATCTCGTATCCTTGCATAGTTTAACTCTCATGTGTCATTCTTCTCAATCACCCTGACCTTTAAGTCCGCATCATTTTTCCACTTACTCTTCCATGACTTCTTCAAATTACTCTATTTCACTCCTAGCTATCCCCTAACAAAATGGCAAGTTCCAACAGTACCAACTGCAATGATTTCCCACACCATCCTTAAAAGAATTAAGCTTCATTCTGCATCCCTGCTCAGAGTCCTACCAGAAAAGTTACTAAAAACAAATGTTAAAGTGATGCCAGTGTACCCTTTGTTCTAAGAAATGAACTCAAATGAATCTTGCTTGATAGCACATAGAGAGCCATCATATTCATAGGTTACTCATATACTGTTTTCAAGTTATCGGTCCCCAAACACTTTCCTCATTATATCCAATTTGAAAATGCAATCGGCATAAATAGCAGTTTAAATAGTTCCCTACTACAGCATCTGATCACAAAGCTACCTCTTCGTCATTCAATAGATTAGATTAAACATCAAATTTTGTTTCGAAAGGCCATTAAAAAAGCTATTGAATTAGTTGAGCAAATAGATAGCAAAGGGATTCATGGATGATCAGATAACCATCCGACTGCTTGCCCAAAAGGAGAGATTGGCCAGGGCCCACTATTGACGCACCAAGAAACGACCCACTCTACTCTAGCATTCAACCGCCGATAGTATTTCTATTTTGCATGGTACAATCATTGATCCCGGAATTTCTACAATAAATTAGATCATTTCATCAACAACTTCCATCGCGATATTCTTCCCAGATCCCACACCAAAGGAAGGAGGAAGTGTGCTGTGAAGCATCTATATAGGCAGCCAGGGCACTATCTAATAGTGGAAAGTGTACAAAAAGAAATCTTTTGTATATACATTCGAACCACCGTCGGTCATGTTTCTCTTTTTTGCTCTTTTCTTTACGCGATATTTTGGCGCAAGTGAAACCGTGCATAACGATTCAGATATCTGACTCTTTTAGTGGACGCATTACCTCACTCCTTTAACTCCTACCATTACTATCCCATCCTTACTACAAATGCTTGGAGTTGCAGATATGTGTGGTTCGCATCACCTTCACAAGATCAGATCTTGACTTCGGCCAACCCTCATGTGCCACAAATATTTGATGTAGAAGCTAACTAGTGTTGTGTTCGTCATGGTTTTACCACATCATGGTCCATGGGGAGAGAGAACTATTCGCTATTGACAGTAGATAGACGAGTGGACAGATGAGAGTATGACGGAAGAGGACTAACAAGAGCAGAAAACCAAATCCATCATGTCAAGGAAATGAAGGAAAGCATGCAAGTGTCAAGGTGCATATTTATTCTTTGGTCAATGCACTATTTTTCTAACCTACCAGCTACAGCAAAAAATCAAGATTTTCTATATGGCCAAACATCCATACATCAAGAGAGAATTACATATGCCGTGTCCTATAACTTTATTCTGAAACTTGTTTGTTAAAGCACAATTTCGAGAACACAATAATCACAATGCTAAAATCATAGTAATGGGTAATTAATCAACCAGTTAATGAGATATACAAGGTGGGTGATTAAGCAGAATTTGCAAGTCAGACATGTAATCTGATTAATTGGTAACCAATCTTAAACAGATGCACAATGAAACATTTATATGACATTGCCAACAATATATCAATTTAACTAAGTAGAAGCAACAACATATAATCATCATACTGCCATAAAATTAAGTCTGAGAGTTCAAGCCTGGCCAATGCTTAGGTGAACTTATATCTGCTAGCTAATCCTTCGAAACAAGTCGAAAAGCTATTTGGTGGCAATTTTCTTCTTGCATTTTGTCTAATTACCGAAGGACTTTAACCTTGTACATCACATGCACATAAGAAATGATCAGGTAAATATATGAGTATGATCAGGTAAATATATGAGTGGATAAAATCTTTGATTGTATCTATGTTGCATGGATTCGACACGACAGGTTTCAGACAGCAGTATCAGACACGGCGACATGGATTCAGCACCTATTTTGGTCATTTGGTGTGTCCTAGTATATTTCGGTCCATGCTGTGTCCAACACGTGTACCCGACACGACACAAACACGGCATCATGCTGCTTAGGATTGCATTCACTACATTAATCTAATATTAGGAAATTTTCATAAAGGGAAATTAAGGAACCATAAAGACGACCTTCAATTAGTAATCAGTAAAAGCACTAGGAGCAGCTGTGTCAATACAATTGAGAAAAATTATCTAGCAAAAGGGGAAAAGACAATAATTCAAGAGAAAATATCCAAAATCTTCATATAACGATGTAACTGCAATATAACTGCAAATACAAATTGCTGGTGGAGAAAAAATAGGAGTAAACATAGGTCAGTACTATAGTCAAACACCAGGAACTATACTACATGCAATATATGATAAAGCATCACCGCTGATGGACCAACATAACCTGCTGTAAAGCAAGATAATAATGTGTGGGCATAAACAGAACAAAATCAAGCAGAAACTCCACGACGACTCATAAACTGGAATTCTCGATAGTTGATACCATTTATAAAACAATCCAACAGTTAAAAATGGAAAACGCTTTGGTGTTGAAAACAATCCTAGAGACAGCATCCACAAGAGCTCCAAATAGCCAGTTTAGTACCTACCACCAGATCATAATATGCTGCATAATATTGAGGGAACTTTCCAGAAGCTCCACCAAGAGCTGTTTGGGTAGCATCCAAAAGAAGAAATATCCTTTCCCGAACTGGCAAATCTGTCTGAAAAAGAGAAAGGAAAGTGGTTCACATGATTTAGTCCTAAACTGAAAGGAACAGGAATGGCTTCCAATTGACATTGGAGGTTTAATATCCAAATAGATACAACTCACCTTTTTCTTCACTATCTTCACAAGTTTCAGAAGAAGTCCATTATCGATCACTTGTTTATGAATATGCTCGCCACAGTTATTCATAAGCATCTCCAACAACTGCAATTATTAAAATTGAATATGAAGTTGCTAGAACCCCACATATTCACTTCGTCATAAAAGTTAAAGCAAAAAAAATCAGTATGGCACATGCAGAAGATTTTGTACTTGTGAACAATTATGAAAAAGAATTAACATTAACCCCTAACTAACAGATCATGGTTTCCTTCTTTGAGATAAGGTCAAGGAAAAGAGTTTGTCACTATGGATCCACCAATGTTTCATTAGAGCAACTTTACACTTCAAAATTCAAGAAAAATGCAAATTTTGATTTTAATACCAACAAAATTATCAGCAATTAAATTTAAGTATAACAATCCAACCAGTATATATTGAATTATCTCCATTCATTAAGGGTAGTTTTAAAATAGAAGCCTTTGGGAAAACACGAAATTAATGGCTTTCCTAATTTCCATCATATTCAATGGCCTTCTTTAGAAGGCAAACCGGAGAAGTTACAAATACAAGAACATAAGTGACACACTTGGAACTCTCCCTTTCACATTGTTTACAACCAATATGTTGATACAAAGAATACATTACCAGGAAGGACAATTGTTTGAGCAGAAAAAGGTCTTAAAACGCACACAAGAAGAAACATCCCCAGTACACACACACATATATAATGTCCAAACGCACGCTTAGAGCATTAAATTAATGTTAAGAACAAGGTCGCAGTATCGTTATCAGAATTGGTTTCAGACCCCTCTTATCAGTACTCGACAGTTTTGGAGTTTTTTATTCGAAGTTTCTGAGTTCTTCGTTTCAAAAAAGCAAAATTATTATTATTATTATTAGAAAACTAGAAAATATATGATATATTTAGACATTTCTATGTTATTTGTTATTTCTCGTTAGCTTTGAATGGAATAATATTAAGATTGATGGATGTTGTAAATCTATAAATATACACCTTCGACAAATGGAATGGTTACAATATGTCAACAAGGAATCTTATCGAAATGTTGTAGCATGTAGATCTTCGACACGCCAAATCGTTGTGTTGACGCGCCGCCGTTTTTCCCATAGTTCTTTTTTTCTGATAACTTTTCATTAATGAATTGAAAAGGAATCTCTCAATGTTGATCACTAGCACATCAGGACGGGCCAAAAACGATACAACAAGGCCGATACTTGTCGGCATCGGCCGATTTTACCAATATCGGCCGGATACTTATAATGTTTTCTACGATACCGATATTGCCAACTTCAAATGCTTTTCTATCTGTCCATTCATGATTTAAAACCAGTATAACCTTTCTAACAAAAATAGTCTTTGCAGTGTCAATGACTGCTATGGTTTTCCTACACACGTAGCACCTTCCATAAAAAAAATCCTGTACTTAATTAATTTTATAAACGGTATTTTCTGCAAAATTATGATGATGGTAATAATAATAATAAATACCAATTATATCATCATCACAAATACCCAAAGTGTGTATTGAGATCTAACATAGACAACTAAATTACTAATAAGAGAAGAAAGCTATTGAGCAATTTCGGCCAGGTTTTGGATTGCTTATGATGGCTTCTTCCATTTTTTTCTGAAAGGAAACCAAAAGATGTTTTGTTTCAGCAGCTTATAAAAAATATTTTGAAAAGGTAGTTAAATTTTGGGGCAGCTTTTAAAAGTAGTGGGAGGCTGCTTTCAAAAAGCTGGTTAGAGCTCAGTTCATTTCGCTATAAAATGAGCCAAGACGATCGTCCTTTTTACATAATGGAAGAAATGGATTCAAGCAGCCGACCCAAAAAATTGGGTTGCTGTTATTGTACAATCATCTTACTTTTTACCATTTTAGAACCCTTTCAACTTTGAAGACGTAACAAGCCCCAAAAGAAATTGAAAATTAATTTTACACAAATTTGAGAACAATAGTATTGATGAGGAGATCAACGATCGGCCTAAACTACTGGTAATACCATTAACTAATAAATATAAACACCACTGAGACTAACAACTAAAATATGCAATTTCACTGGCAATGCAAAACCAATCTCTCAGGAGCCTTGCCCTTGAGACTTAGCCCTTTGTTAACCACCTCACTTATCATATTAGTAACAAATGGGAAACCACACTTCTGCACACTTTTCCTATATATTCCTGATGGTTTATATAGCGCATCATGATGAGTCTTGCCTTTACTGCTCAAACATCCAATTTGCATACTAAGGAAGCACCAAACAATTGATAATCAGCTGAGAAATAAGCTGATACCTTCGCCACTTTAAGGTTTATTGCATTATGAAATAAAAAGTGGATGGCACGTGGAAAGAAATACTTCTATCTTAGCCATTTCATTTGTCTGCTTTCAGCATGCACTTACTTCCCTTTCTGACTCACTTCTAAAAGCTCTATGGATCATACCACATCAGATCTACTTCTCTTGTCTGACTCAACCACAAATAGAGAAGATTGATTTGAGCAGCTAAGTCAGTGCCACAACCACACATAAGCCATGCATTTCCAAGAACCATCCAGAACATCTGTTGGGTTAAGGTTTCAAATGTAGAAGAAAACTACAAGAAATAGCTTAGAAGCAAGAAGACGAAGAAAAAGTGCCGCAGAAATTGTGCCAATGAGGAACATTTTTATCAGAACCACAGGTTAAACAGAAGAGAATACACAACATTCCTAAAATTTGCTCTAGTGAAATAAAAGTAGTTAGTATTATATTAAGTTTATCAAATTGTAGATCTACAGGTGTAGCGAACAAACAGCACATTTACAAATCAACAGAAAGTCCAAGAATCAACTTTAGGGATTCTAGTATGAAAACTCAAGGACGACAACTCAGTAAGATAAGTAAACAAATGATGGAGCTCACCATGACAGCAAAAAGTTGAGTATTGGCGTTTTTGTTTCCAATTCGCTTTTTTATGGCTTTGATGACATCTTTGGTTTTCCTGGTCATCCAAAAGCAGTAAAATCAGTCACAACGTGACATTAAAGGGATACAAGCATGTATAAAATTTGCCTAACATCAAAGACAAGTGGAGCAACAAGAAAGTTTATTGCATGATGTAACCACATAGAAAACGGAACAAAAGTTGCATCACTTTATAATTCTCCAAGAATGGAAATTAAATGTTCAAACACGTTACGTATATAACTCAGCGTAAATATATCCCACGACAATACACCAATTATCAAGTGATATACCCTTGATCGCGTGTAACAAGTTCACAAATCTCGATGCTTTTTGCCCAATCCATTTCCTTCAACTTCTCGCTTGTTGCCATGTTGACCATCTCGGCAGCCATTGCGCTCTAGCAAACGCTGCCACTTTATCAATATGTGCTTCTAACTCAAGATGCACCTCTTACTGCAATGGTCACAGAAAAATTAGAAAGCAATCACATGAAAACTTATATGAGTGAACCGATTACACCTTTCTTAGCTTCTAGTAGCTCAAAATTGAAAACTTATATGAGTGAACTGATTATACCTTTCTTAGCTTTTAGTTGCTCAAAATTGTAGGTTTATCAAAACTTTGACATGTTTAACAAAAGAGATGGTTCACTCAAATTAAATTTTTATATTATACAATTTTAATTGTAAAAGGATAAATTCATGGCATAAAAAAAGATCAGTAGAGAAACTATTGAGCCGTGTCCATGTCGCCTTGTCTTTATTGTGTTCTATCATATTTGTTTCCATGCAACATAGTTTATAGGCCACAAAAAAGTATTAAAGAAACTACTCAAAAAATAACGAGAGAACAACGCATGGCTGAACTTGCATGAACCGACAAAACAAATTAATTGCAAGTATACATACGACGACTCAAACTTCATCAAGAGGCGTGTGCTGTATGTAAACATCATCAAGAGGCGTGTTGTGTATGTGTTGTGGTGTGAATGTGTGTGTGTGTGTGTGTGTGTGTGTGTGTGTGTGTGGTGTTTGCGTGTTCTCTGTGCGTGTCTCTAAATCCTAAGGTCTACAAATATGGCTCCAAACCCTAATTAACCCTATATCCACCATTGACAAACCCATTTCCATAGAAGGAAAGCTTCAAATATAATAATACATGTAAAAAATCAAAATTTATCAAGAAAATCATATGTAAAGAAGAGTACAGCATCAAACAAAAGTGCAGGATCAATGCAAACTAAATCTTACACATATAGGTCATAACCCTAACAAACCCTAAATGCTTCATGGATGAATCCATTTCCACAACAGAAATTTCAAATATAGATACAAACTTTATCAAGAAAATCATATATAAAATGAGATTTACACAGAAAAAGCAACTAGATTTTAAGAATATTGATATAAAGCTTAATTAACCCTAGATCCTTCATCTACGAATCCATAAGAGGAAAGTTTCAATTTTTCATCAAAAGAAGAAATATTCAAACTTGAGAAGATCACCCTCACAGTAAAAAAGATCTAAGAGCATCATTAGTAGATGGTGCTCAAAATTGCATCTTGAGGCTCAAAAAAAATTTAAAAAAAAAGGTAAACGTAGAATGAGTTGGGTTTGTATGAGAATAGTAGAAAATGATAAAGTGACCTTTGGTCCCAAAGATTGTGTGGTCAAAAATTAAGGTGGAAAAAAAATAATGTAAAATCTAGAATCTAGAAATTGGGACTCCAAATTGGAACTTACTATTCTACAAAATGAGTTTTTACATTCTGAATCTAGAAATTCTCAGGCCCAACCTATAGCTCATGTGGGTCGGTTGGACCTGAGAATCTAGAAATTGGAACTTAGGATGGGTCTTACTATACTACCAAATTAGCTCCTACATTCTGAATCTAGAATCTAGAAATTGGGATGGACCTTAGTAATGATACTCTAAGCGACCAAATCAAGCTAGAGTAAAGAAATGAACCAATATGCATCTCCTACCGCATCAGTTACATGACAATTAGAGAGAAACCATATAGCTCATATGAGTGGAAAGTTAATACTTTCTTAGTCTACTTCCACTCAAAATTATAGGATTTCTCAAAAAAGATGAAATTTTCAAGAAAAGAGATAAATTCTCTTAAAAGAAAGACTATAAATTTGAAACAAATATTATGTAGCAAAACATCAAACACCTATCGGACACGACACAGATGCACCAAAATACACTAGGACATGCCAGGAATAGTATTCCGTCCGTGTCGCCATGTATGTGTCTAGCCGTATCGCCTTTGTGCCCATGCAACATAGTTTATAGAACAAATAAACAAGAGATCAAAACAATCCATGGCGTGAGCACAAAAGGAATATTTCAGTCGAACAACCGACTCCGCTGATCAGCAAAGTTTCGAACTTTATCAACAAATTCACATACAAAAACGAGATTACACCATCAACTGCAACTGACTCATACAACTATAGATCTCAACTGCAACTGACTCATACAACTATAGATCTAAAACCCTAATTAACCCTAAAAACTTCAAATTTTCGACCAGAGCTAGAAACATTCAACTCGACGTTCCATGCAACATGGTTTATAAAATAAACAGAAAGAGACTAAAAACAGTTCATTGCGCGAACACGAAACGAACATTTCAGTAGAACACCGACTTCACTGATCAGCAAGTTTCCAACTTTATCAAGAAACTCGAATACAAACATGAGATTACAACATCAAATGCAACCAAATATTACAACTTCAGACCTAACACCTAAATCCTTCATAAAAGCTTCATATTTCGACCAAAACAAGAAACTTTCAACCACACAACATCAAAACCAGATCTAGACGTCCAAATCAAGAATAACAAAGAAAGTACCGATCAATCGCATCCCTCCTCACCGCAGAATAGACTCGAGATCATCGGAGCCGCCATGGGAGGAGAGAGAAAGAGAGCTCAGTAGCAATGGAGTTGTAGAGAGAGAGAGCAGTTTTTAGAAAGTGTGTTTTTTTGGCTAATTTGCATCCAAATACCTGAACCTTCATATCATTTCAACTAGTTACTACGAATTTCATAATTTACCATTTGCTACCATAAAGTTTTTGCAAAAAATTACAAGTTTGCCATCATAAAACTTACTTGGGGCTAGCCCAAACGCGGTACTGTTATAATCAGGACTGTCAAAATTTTGACAGTCCTACCACTTGGAAGGACTGTCAAAGTTTTGACAGTCCTACAAATTGTTAGGACTGTCATAATTTTGACAGTCCAATTTCCCAAAATTACAAGTTTGCCACTCTCATAGTTACTTGGGGCTAGCCCACACCAAACTATAAAAGTGAAATGGCTTTCTATTTTTGGCATTCCACCTAGACTTGAAGAAACCCTCATTCCACCAAGCCCAAACCTAAATTTAGAAATTGCTAGTTGTGGTTGAAGGAGGAATTTACTTTGGTGATACTCCAAGGAATATTCTTTCGGTATGTCTTCGACAACCTACGATGAATAAGTTTTGCAATTGTCCGAAAAAGATTTAGTTTATTTGGACTATTGTAGGAACAATGCACGAAAAAATGTTCGATAACGAAGTCGGATCGTCCAATTCATTAAATATGCACTCCGGACATTCCGAAGAACAAGTTGGTTGTTCCGAAGCACGTACGGTACGTAAAACGACAACCATAATTCGACAGTCACGATTTATGACTGTAAAAATTAGACAGTCCTATAAATATAGGACTGTCAAATAATCTACAGTCCTAAATTAATAGAGGACTGTCATAAATTCGACAGTCCTATATAAAAGTAGGACTGTCATAATTTGGACAGTCCTATTTAAACATAGGACTGTAAAATTAGTGACAGTCCTGGATAATTATATGAAGTTATTAAATTTTATATTATTTTATATTGGTTATAGAACCAACCTTGTTCAGATATTGTGGTACATCCTGCTGTTGGTGTTGATGTGGATGATATTTTCTCAACGGATATTGAATTTGCAAGCCATGAAGAAGCATTAGAGTGGTGCAGACAAGTTGGGAGACGACATAACGTGGTTATTGTCATTGCAAGATCCATCCAATCTCGGCGGGCAAAAATATCTTGAGTTGGGATGCGAAAGAGGAGGTGTGTTTAGGGAGCATCATAAAAAAAGGGTGTTGTTGAAAAAGAAATCCCTAAGAAAAACGTTGGGACGAGAAAATGTGGTTGTCCATTGAAGGTGTTGATTGTAAAAGTTGAAGATGTGAAGTGGAAAATCAAAGTTAAGAATGGAAGACACAATCATCCTATTCCAGGGACACTTACGGGTCATGCCTACGTGGCACGGTTGAAGGAGGATAAGAAAAAGTTGGTTGAAGAATTGTTCCTTTCAGGAGTAGCACCGAAACAAATTTATTCTGCTGTGCGACAAAAACAAGATGGGAACAAGTCTACCATGAGGACGATCTATAATAGTTTGGCCAGAGCGAAATGCAATAGTATGAAAGGAAGAATGGCGATACAGCAAGTATTGAAGTTGCTTGGGGAGCATCACTACGTGGAGTACCATAGAAGACATCCACAAACTGATGAACTCCTTTCATTGTTTTGGGCTCATCCTGATTGCACACACTTGGCTCGGTCCTTCGCAGACGTGTTGGTCCTTGATTGTACATATAAGACCAACAAGTTCAAGATGCCTCTTTTTTACGTTGTCGGGTTTACGTCTACGGGAAAAACATTTACAGTCGCTTTTTGTTTTATGAAGAGTGAGACAGTAGAGGATTACACATGGGCGTTGAGGAAACTACAATCCCTTTACACAGGTTACAAAGAGCCGTCTATTTTTGTTACTGACAGAGAATATGCGTTGATAAATGCTATAGACATTGTATTTCCTCATGCGCATAGACTACTATGCACTTGGCATATTAATAGAAATATCCAAGCTCAATGCAAGAGAAAATTTGAAAATGTGAACGGTAAAATTGACATGCTTCGCTTCAAAGAATTCTACAGTGATTGGAGTCTTGTATGGCGAGTAAGTACTACAGACAGTTACGACGCATCATGGTACATGTTCCAACAAAAGTGGGAGACGAGTAACCCGACATGCATATCTTATATCAAAGATACTTGGCTAGAACCACATAAAGAGCAATTCGTCTTAGCATGGACTAACATGGTGAAGCATTATGGCACGATCACTACGAACCGGGTCGAAGGAGCACACTCATGTTTAAAAAGATATCTGCAGTCATCGGTCGGTAATTTTGTCTCTGTTTGGCAATCGATTCATTTGATGACTATTGCCACGGTGAACGATATTGTAGCATCATTTGAGATGAGCCTCAATATTGCAAAGCATGAATACAAGCAAGAACACCTCTTGGATGGTTTAACCCATGTGGTATCTCACAAGGCCTTGGGGTTATTGTTTGAGGAGATTCGTAGGTCGAAGTCGGTGGGTTATGATCCCGAGGTTTGCGGTTGTTCATATCGACATTCACTCGGACTTCCGTGTGCACATGAGATCAACGAATACCGTCGTGAATCTATACCTATTTCAATAGATGGTGTTGATCAACGTTGGCGACAGCTGTCGATAATGCCGACGGTGGAAGTGCAAGATGATTTCTTTGCGTTGCCCCAAGTGAAACTACTTCACGCAAGGTGATGTGGCGCATCAGAACCGGAGAGAAGATCCATTGAGTTTAAAATCCAAGAGATTGCAGTCCCGGCAACAACTCGATTGCAAGAGCCATCCGTTGTTCTAACTCCTAAGGGAAGACCACACTCAAGAAAGAGTAGAGCAAAAAGAAGGAGGAGGAGTCAACTAAAAGAGATCCATCCTTATTTGAACATATCGAACGCAGTTTGGAGGCAAAGTCCGTTGTTCGAACTCCTAAGCTAACTATTCGAAGGGGGAAGAAACAGAAAATGATAGATGCAGGCACGACGGAGGGTGTTGAAAACTTTTCTGTTTCTTATAGTCTATACATTGAAAATTTCCTACCTGAGATACGGAATTTCATTTGGTCTATTGTTGATGTTCCTGCGGATGGCCACTGTGGATACCATGCACTAGCAAGACAACTAGGCTATTCAGTGGAAACAGGATGGAGACAGGTTAGGGCAGAGCTATACGAGGAGTTGGAGTCGCGACTAGCCTTCTATAGCCAGATACTTGGCGAAGAAATTGTTGGAGATTTGTTGGCAGGCATACCTTGTACGGAAACAGTTACCAGACCAGACCATTACATGGATGTCCCGCCTGCTGCTTACGTATTCTCTAATAGGTATAAGTTACCTATTGTAATTATCTCACAATGTATTAACAATACTTTCTTTCCAATGTGTGCCCCCCCGGCCGAACACCGAGTATCCAATCTATGTTGCATAGGACTTGTCGGACAACACTTCGTCATCCCAAGGTTGATCGCTCATTATCCAATTCTGCCACCTTCTACGCTTTGGTATAAACACGCACCAGAGGAAGCGATCGCATGGACGACACCCTACAAGGATGCAATGACGGCCTATAAGAAGATGATGAATATGGAGGATCCAAAAATCATGCCGGACGACTACTTTGATATTTTAATCGATTGATACTATATAATGAAAATGTATTTTCTGTTGATCCATGTATGTTTAAGTGTATATTGAACAATATGTTGTATGTTGTGTAATGAAAGGAGTTATGAAGATTTTGACTGAATATTGTGCATTGCTACTAATAACTTAGGACTGTCAATATGTAAGACTGCCAGGATACTAGGACTGTCACAATTATGACAGTCCTAGTATATACTAGGACTGTCACCCACATTTATATAACTTTAGGACTGTCACAATTTTGACAGTCCTAGTGTATACTAGGACTGTCAAAATTGTGACAGTCCTAAAGTTTGCCCACTGTCATATATGCACATTTATATAACTTTAGGACTGTCACAATTTTGATAGTCCTAGTGTACACTAGGACTGTCAAATTTGTGACAGTCCTAAAGTTTGCTCACTGTCATATATGCACATTTATATAACTTTAGGACTGTCACAATTTTGACAGTCCTAGTGTATACTAGGACTGTCCAAATTATGACAGTCCTAAAGTATGGCCACTGTCATATATGCACAGTTATGTATGCAGCTCAAATTGATAGTTTAAACTTTGATACAACTTTTACAAGGCAAAATTAACTCAAAGTGTCACAAGAAGGCAAAATTAACTCAA
The DNA here is from genome assembly GCA_036927795.1 of Iris macrosiphon. Lineage (NCBI taxonomy): Eukaryota > Viridiplantae > Streptophyta > Magnoliopsida > Asparagales > Iridaceae > Iris > Iris macrosiphon. The sequence continues at coordinate 150,155,737 of JAYESA010000016.1, forward strand.
AGTGTCACAACCAGGCAAAATTATAGTTTAAACTTTTATAACTCAAAGCCTCAATAGCGTCAAAAGTCATATTCAGTCAAACGTTTACAACTTTTACAACTTTTACAGCTCAAATTTTGACAATTCTCATAAGTCATATTCAGTCAAACTTTTACAACTCAAAATGATTGTTTAAACTTCATGGCGCCTCTTCGTGCGTTGCTCTCTATTTTCCAAGAAAGAAAATTCTTCAGCGTTGTCGATTTGTTGTAGTTTGTCATTGATTGTCATATAATTCGAACCCTGGCAACTTACGAGACTTCTCCCCAACTTCTTCACTTTTCTTGCCTATTCATGAGAAATAAAAAAATTTGTTAGCCACAGTTACAAATATCAAACTTAAGGTCTACAAGTAGGCTCACCATCTTGACCAGTGCAGTATACAAGACCGATTTGGCAGGAAGATCTGACGATACACGCACAATATCCCCTCCGCGTTGGAACAAGGTCGGTAGTCCGACACCGGCGTAGTAGGCGAGGTAGTCGTCGCTGCACTCCGCCATATTGACTGCTGCGTGCCGGTCGGTATCTCTAATAACGTGGCGTTGCCATTCGGTGAAGAAGGCCGATACCCAGTTGAACGACGCAGGAATATAGTTTAGGGGTTTTGTCCCGCGCGGAGGAGTTATCATTTGCAAAGTGCGTCTTGGGACAGTTTGTACGTAGCCAAACTGACGGAGCACTCTATCCGGCATATAAGCCTCTAAGATTTCATGACAACTGATAAGACCGTGATATAAGGCGATTGGTTGCAATGGACGGCTAGTCTGTCGCAAATCACGGTATGGGTCCCATACAATCTGCACCACATAAAATTTACCATAACGTCTTTAGCATAACGTAGTAAATTAATACCAACTATATATAAATTTATCATAACGTAATGTACTTACCGGATTGTTCCATATTTGGTATGCAATATGGTTTTTGATCGACGGTAACATAGAGCAACCATTTGGACGAGTGTCGACTTGACTATCTGCCTGCTCAGAAGGTCCTGAACCATCAGTAGTCCGGTTTTCGAGAGTTTGTGGAAGACTCTCGACAGGACTATCTGCAGGCTGAGAAGGTCCTGAACCATCAGTAGGCCGATTTGGAACATTTGGCATGTCCTCATCAGAGGAGGAAGAAGAACAGGAAGAACTAGGAGGAGCACGTCTCTTCGAACGAAGGGCAGTCTTCTTCGTCAATCGACATTTCCTCACTTCAGGGCGTGCCTCGGGCTCGCGGATAGTGACGCCCGGTTCAATAGTACGCGAAACTGCGCGTTCCTTACGCATCGACGCAGTAGGGCGTCTTCTCATATCTTCATCCACAGTGTCCTTTCCAGGGGCATGACTATAAGACAAAAATTAATATATACAGACAAAAATTAATTTCTATTTTAACATAATAATTGAATTTTACATTGAGGACTGTAGGAATTTCTACAGTCCTGTAAGTATACAGGACTGCAGAATTTTCAACAGTCCTTATTTTTTAGGACTGTTGAAATGCCTACAGTCCTATATAAATTTAGGACTGTAGACAATTCGACAGTCCTTAATATATATAGGACTGTCGATTTTCCTACAATCCTAAATCTATATGGGACTGTAGAAATTTCTATAGTCCCGCCCGATACTGCTCGACAATGTCGAGGATTCTCGACATTGTACGCCCTAAAATCGTGTTCGATCAACCAAGTGAACGTCTAAACTACATCCTAAACTCCGTCAAGGACTTGTATGCCCTCATTTGAATAATGGAAAGAAAATCATTCAAAATTTCAAAATGCAAGAGGATTTATTAAAATTTTTGGATAATTTTGCAAATACAATAGCACAAGGAGAATGATGATTTGTACCTTAGTTCTTTCGAGACATTGGGAGCCATCGACAAGGAGGAGGAGGACAGCGGAGATCGGCCGGCGGGAGGGGGAAAGCTCCGGTCGGGTGGGGAGGGTTTGGGAGGGTTTGGAAGTAGTGGGTTAGTATGAGTAAAATGTTGGGTTAGTATAAGTAAAAGTTTCTCTTTAGTGGGCTAGCCCCAATCCTGGACTAGCCCCAAGTAAATATGGTAGTGCCCTTAGCAAAAGCCTTTGAAACCTATCAAATAATACATGTATTTACTTTGAACTTATCCAAGAGTAGCCCAGCCCCAATAGACACTCCCCCGGGCCCACCAAAAAAGCCGACCCATGTGCACCCCTCCTAAGCCCTCTACCGAACCCAGAAATCCAACGGCCATAATCACCCCAACCCCATCCAACACTTCAAATCCATCCACGTGGGACACTGACATGCTAGAATCCAGCGGGGACGCGGAACATCCCGGAGAAACCGCTGTCCTCAAGCTGTCTCCTCCCAACTTTCTCTCTCCGAAAAATAAAATAAAAATCTTTTGCAATTAAATAGATGAACGGTTACATATTTACAACTTGCTATTATAAATTTTGACTAATTAACGTTTGGACCATGGATTTTATATCACTTAGAGTTTAAAGTATGACATGTTCAGTTAGAAAATTGAACCCTCAAATTTTATTTTTAGTTTTATTTTTTCTAAAAATAACCTTCTTTCCATCCTGTGTTAGCATGTTCATATAATGAAAAAAACATAGAAATAAAAATTCAAGATGGAAAATCTAATTAGTCATGCAAATCTAATTTTTTTAACCTAAAACTTTTAAGCTTAAAAATTAATACCATTTTTAGGCTAATTAGTTAGATTCTAAATTTTATATCAGCTTAGAGTTTAAGTCATGACATATTCAATTAAAAAAATTTTAATCCTCAATTATTATCTTAAATTTTTTTCCATTATATTCTTAGCATGAGTATATCGACAACAACCAACACATGCGGTAAAGAAGAGAATAATAATAAAAAAATCCAAACTTATCAATTGGATATATCACATCTTAAACTCTAATTGTTATAAAATTTAGAGTCTAAATGCTAATTTGCCCTATTTTTAAATATTATTAAAGATTTATCTTTTTTCTTTGTAAGTCAGTAACATTAATAAGTGAAGATAATTCATTTTAATAACTTGTAACGGAAATTATAAAATCATGGTATTTATTTGCAAAATAAACGTTAAGTTAATAAAATTAGCTTATAAACTTAATTTACTTTGTGCTAGCCCCGAGTAAAATGTGTAGTGCCCTTATAATTTGCCGTTTCAAAGGATGGATGGACTGGCAATGGCGGATCCAGAATGACATTCTACTGTAATTAAAAAAAAATTTGAAGACAATATTTTTGAAAATTGAACATATAGGAAAAAAGTACAGAATTAAAAATTGATATACAGACCACTCCAAACAATTACAAAAAAATGACTAATTTTTCGTACAAAAGTTAGAAATTGTTCTCTACGAGTTTTCATTCTTTGAAAACGTTTAACTACAACTTCATTTGTAAAACTACTAAGCAACCCTTTTTTCTATGAAACATAACATTCATTTAAAAAATGATCACAAATTCGATTTCATAAATCCGTCTTGACAATATTCATTGCAGAGAAACATATTTCCACACATGTTGTTGCTTTAGGCAAAATCAATGTTAACTTCAAAAGCTGATACACTAAAGGGTACGAAATGTATTTCTTTGTTTGCACTAGCAATCTAGATTAGATCACCAAGTCCCCTTCAACATACTAGTTTTGGCTTTACTTTTGATTTGAAAGAAGTAAGCGGTAAAGAGAGACAAGCGTGTAAGTGGTAAAGAAGAGGGACGACAGCAGAGGGTCCCTACTGTTTGCGACTGAGTTTGACTGCTCAATAAAAAAAAAAAATTTAAGTGGGTGTATGGTCCCCCAGTTGCCTTCACGTGCATCCGCCCTTAAATAGAGGTATTTTTTTTAATATTTACCACTTCCTTCCTCTTGTGTCGACAAAGTATTCAAATTCTTGTTATACTATCTTTGTTGTCCAGTACGATCTCATATCCATACAAAATAGTATAAAATATTGATAATTTTTGTCACAAATATTTTCTTGACATAATTTTTTGTTTTTGTTTTTTTTTTCTTAGAATGAATTCTAACTTATACTCTTAACTATTCTTGTTTTTGAATTTAATATTTAAAACTTTTTTATTCAACAAATTAATACCAACAACTATTAAATATTTTTAATTCGCTAAAAAAAAATGAAGCTATCTCCCTTCCCAACCCCCTCCCCCTCCCCACTGAACCACTTCCACTTCCCCAGGTTGCCCTCCTAGCCGGCTACACCTCTCTCTCTCTCTCTCTCTCTCTCTCTCTCTTTTCGTGCACGCTCCAACAACAGCTGCAATAGCGACAACGTGCGCGGAGAGAGGGGGACAGGGGTGGTACAGCGCGGGAGAGGGATGGACGGAAAAAATTAAAATAGGGTATCAAGTTAATGTAAATCAAAGTTTAGAATATCAAGTTACCCGAATCTAGATCCAGAATAGATTTAGAGGTTACATTTAAAAGTTCGACCTGACTCTTCTTCGACTTGACACGACCTGATTAACACATCTACAAATAAGTGGAAAGTAGTTTAGTTTCCATCATGTATTATTTGGATGCTAAAAATTAAGTTTCCAAACTGTCACATCAATATAAATGGAACAAAACCATCATCTAATTTCCATCCAAAATGTAAAAACTCAAAAACCTACTGGAAACAACAAGAACAATTATTATTTATTTGAAAAAGACTAATTTGTACTTGAATATTATGATCTTTCAAAATTTTGCAAGTTTCTACCATAATTTTTTTATAAACAACTTCATAAAATTAAACTTTGTAAATGGTTACAAGTCACCATTTTCGTTAACATAATTAAAATATTGTTACTCTTAGACAAATACAAAATTACTTCCATACCTAAAATTTACTATTAAAAAAAACAATAATTCTAATCTCTACCCACCTCTTGTCTCCCCTTTCCTTTCACTTACCCACAACATTGATTCTAGAGTTTCAAAAAGTTTTCACTCTCCCTCTGTGCCTCCCACCCTCTCCCCTCACTTTTAGGTGGCGTTTTGTTCAAATTTTTTAGGCTTGAAAATGGATTTTAGATTCCTTACCCTTATTTTGTATGCGTAGGATTGTAAATTATAGGAGAATAGAAGAGGAACTAATTCGCAAGACTCCCATTGGGAATAATTTTTCTTTCTTATAAATGTTGTTTGAATATTTCTTTTGGACAATAACATCCTCACTTTACTTTCAAAATTTTAATTTATATCCCAAACATGTAAATTTAAATAATAGAAACGTAAAAGGATATTTATAGAAAACTAAATAAATTAACAATTTTTTATATATTTTTAACATAATCTAACCAAACATGGGTATAAGAATGTTGAATTTCTTTTTCATGTAAAAGAAATAGAAAATAAATTTCTAAAAATAAAAAATCTTGATCCAAACAAACCCTGGATCATCCAATCCAATACAAGTAACGGCGGTGTTCTTCATCAAACTCAGAATAGTAAACCTTTGGTAAATAAATGGAGATTCAAGTCTATGCTTCAGCTTTCTAACTATACTTTTTGCTGATTCTAGAAATACTTCATGTAAATAGACATTGGAGTCTTGGAATTAACAAGATAGTCAAGTTCTCGTTCAACATTCTTTAACCGCTCAAATAAGACCGTTCCACATACAACCCATAGTTTAAAGTATCGGCCGATACCGATCCGATACGGCCGATACCGATACAGTTTGGCATGTCACGATCCGATACCGACCGATATCCGATACTGACCGATACCGACATTAGAGGTCTCTTTTCCGATCAATTCGGCAAAAAATATTGAATTAAAAAACCAATTAGTAAGGGTGTAAAAGCATAATAAGGTTGTAAAAACATATAAAAACGAAAAATTTATCTATCGCATATAAATCAATCGACAAGGATGACTACTATTTCATTCAATATCAAAATACTAAGAAACAATACTGAAAATACTTTAAATTATGCATAAATGTATAAAATATATTTTCTAAAATGTTAATAATTTACTAATAGTTGTTTGTTTTTCGATACCAAAAAATCCGATACTCCGATCTGAAACCACCGATACTACCGATACCGTCGATTCCGATACTCATAGAAATGGTCTACCGATACTTTGAACCTTGATTATTAAAACCTTCTATTGCTCTCGTCACAAAACTTATTAGTTTCGTCTCTCAATAGACTTTGGATTTTGGTTAGCTGCTTTTCCATTGAAAGCAAGTTCGGGACCCTTGTATTGCAACAAATAGACATACGCATCCAATCTTCATCAAATCAAAGACAAAAAGAAAAAGAAAAAGAAAAAGAAAAAATGTCTTACATGTATTAGACCATTCATCCACTAATTATGATGTATTTATTTTTCGACTACTGATGGCACAATAATCTTGAAATCCTGTCTGCGGAAGTAAAGCTAAGCAAAAAAAAATTAAATTGTTGAAGCTTGTGTTAAGCAAGTTCTTCATCCCGTTAATTTCTAACTCCCCCGTAAACATAAATAAGTCTTTAATGGCTTTCTTAAGTTCCAAAATGCTTCATTCAGCACACTAAACCACCATTGTAGGGGGTAGGGGGGGGGGGGGGTGGTGTTAAATTTTAGGGTTTAGATTTGGGTATGTTTAGGATAGCATAGCTATTAGGGAGGATTTTTGTAAGAACCAATTTTAGATTTATAACTTGTATGATTTAAATGTAATTTTAATTAATTCAATTTTGAAACAAATAAGGAGTTTTATGATCTTTTTGGCTCACCATCGGCTTGGCTCACTATCCAAGTTGTTCAACTTAATATCCTTTTTTTTTTATCAACAACTCGATACCATCAACTATTAAATCTTTTCAACTTCATACCAAAAAAAAATAAAAATTTTAAACTACCCGTCCCCCCCCCCTCATCTCTCCGGTCGTGCACGCGACGGCAGCACCAGCAGCGGGGCGGCATCGTTGGCGGCGACAACTGTAATGCACCGCTGCGCAAAGAGACATTGCGCTGGAATTCGATATGGATCAGACATATGGGATACAAGTGGTGCGAGAAATCGAGATGCGTGGTGTGATGATGCAGTATTTCTTAACTTGGCCGGATAGGATATCTTATGTGGCGTGGTTCGAATGTATGATTATGCCAAGTTAGAAGACTGTGCATCGCGTCGGATCATTCTTGAGGGATCGTAGGCGAATGTGGGATCATGGCATGGAAACAATATGGTATAAGTGAGTGGATCTGTCCCTTCTCCTCTACTCCTTCATGCCCTAATAAAATGAATGAACGTTAGTGTTGCTTATTGAATTGCATTTCTAAATGTTGCTCTAGTCCACATTATAAAAATGATGCCTTTTATCCAATATTGTTGGAACCAATGGAACATATGAATGATGACTGCCAATACTATTGACACAAGAATGCGGTAAATGTATACCTTACATGAGAAGCAATGCCTTGTACATCACTTTACATGCTTATAACACTCAAATGAGAACATCGAATATCTGTCTAACAGCAAGTGAATCAGTGTACACTAACTATGAAGGAAACGCTTCATACGCGAGTACAATTATGGTTTGGTACCACCGGGCTACGAGAAGGTCTGTAAGTTGGGACCTGCAGGTCACCAACCGGAATAAGGAATGAGGATGGCTATAAGAACAACATATGTGTATGCTTTACATACAATTCTTTACCATGCAATATGTGCTTAAGATTTTATTTGCATAGTTGTTGCATGGTCATGGACAACTTGTGCACAATATTTGATAAGTTTTCTCGAACGAGATGCACCGGGATACCGGGATCGTTCGACCTGGGAAGAAACACCGTGTTTTGGTAGCACCGAGTATAAACGAGATATTCATTAGGAATCACAACCTCATGAATGGCGCTTCGTACGCCCTTCAAAGTCCTATATGGCATGTCCCTCGTGGTGCAAAAGCATATCTGATTTGATTCTCGATCAATCATGTTCGTCCCTTTGATGATCCTTGTGTCCTTTATCTTTCAGGGATATTATTCCTGGTCCTTCTGATCATCCAGCTAGAGTTCCTCCAATAGCAGGATAGCATCCTGATGCCCAGCAAACCCTTGAGGTTCAGTCTCAGCATTCCCGGCTGGGTCCACAACAGCTCAAAATGAGGAACCTCAGATCTAGCCAGTACCTCTCGTGCAACCAGTACCTGATGAAGGAGGGGACAACAAGTTAAGTGACTCACTCACCTGGTTGACTCGGGTGTGCTAATTGGTATCCTTCGGAAATTATTGGTATCTCAAGGACGTTGAGAGAACGTACTCATTCAGTCGGTACAAGGAGCTTTGAAAAGATGTGGACCTCATGCTAACAACTCGGCAAGCAACTTCAAGCGCCTCCAACCCTCGTATTTCTATGGCACCAATGATGCGATTGCATCATACGCTTGTCTTCAGGACACTGAGGCTATTCTAGAGGCAGCAAAGTTCTGGCTAGAGAGCAAGTCTCGGTGGTTTGGTTGCAGTTGCTAGATTTGGCCCGAGATTGGTGGACAGCACAGATGGTTTCACTAACAGTACATGTCCCCAGGGCCGCATTCAGCGAAAGGTTTCAGGTCAGATACTTTGATGCGGTGTCGCATTATGATCTGCAAGAGATATTTAATAACTTAAAATAGATGGGCGTGACTGTTGACGGCTACGCGGCAGAGTTCTGTAGGTTAAGTCGGTTTTCTCCCACCTTGGTGGCAACCAAATTAGACCTAGGAAGGAGGTTCCAACAGGGACTTTACCTGGAGATCATATTGGCAGTGGAACAATACGAGTTCTAGAATTTTTATGTTGTGTTAAGAGCGGCAATGAGGCATGAGTATACCTTCCAGAGAATAGTGGATTGGACTAGAGGTCGTAAGAGGACCCATACTCCAGGTGGTTCTTATAACCAGTCTTCAGCACCAACTCCAGCAGTAGAAGATTTGACGATTGGAACCCCGATCAGGACAACTTCGGTAGCATCATTTCAGAGACCAGTCCCGATACATCCTCACCAGCAAAGATCATCTCCTTCAGTAGGATGTTCTCATTGTGGAAAGCCTGGGCACGTATTTTTTGTATGTCGTAGAGCACAAGGGTAGTTCTTAGCTTGTGGAGTTCCAGGCCACATAGTGGGATCTTACCCACACAGAGCTAGTTCATCATCATCTTCCCCGGCAGGACCCCAGTATAGGGCTCCAGCGTCGGTTCAGCAACACCAGGGTCAGAGGCCTTTGCCGACCCAATCTCGAATATTCCAGCAGCAAAGGCCACATCAGTATGCGCAGGCCCAAGCTAAAGTACAAGCCAGGCAAGGAAGTCCGTAGCAGATGTAACGACCCATTTCGCTCAAGCGGACAGCCGATTTAAACGGCAAAAGTGCAACGACCCGACCCGCTTTGCTCAGCGAGAATATCGTTTGAGGCAAAAGAATTTCCAGACTTGGCCATTCAAGAGTTCCGACTTAGTTTTTCAGAGGCTAGCTCAGAGTATCGCTCGACCGAGGCAAATCATCGCTAAGGTGGGTGGCTACGATGAACTTGTCTTTGCTTAGCCAGCACACTTAAAATATGGATGATACATGCTAGTCGCTAGGTGAATCATCCCCTGCATGCTAATAAAGAATACAATTGTCACTACCACATTCCGAAGACAGGGGTATTTTCGAATTTTTACAATATTTAATATTATGGTAGTTACAATTAAATAATTGTATGATAATATTTTTTATTTTAAATAATTATGTGATGTGTAATTGAATATAGTATTAGATGCAGTGTTCATTTTTTTTTTGCTAGCAGACTAGACCTAGAAGCCCAGTAGATGACCACCTGTCCGAATTATAGAATTCTGGATTTTATTATTTTATCTAGAATTTATTTATTGAAGATTTTAATTAATTATCGTAATTTATTTAGTTAATGCGCATTGCCTTTGCTTCGATAATTGGAGCAGTATCCTGACTTTTGTCTTCCAACAAATTTCACAATCTTGCCCTAGAGATGCCCGCCTTCCATTCTGCTATTTTTGCAACTCATAATTATGCTCTCTGTACCTTGTTTCTAGCCGCACAAAGATCGTCGCGGACGTTATTTAATAAATCCCTATTTTGTATCGTTGTGCGTTTCAATTAAAATTGGAGGCAATCTTGACCTATTTTTCGTGCGGCCCAAATTAGGGTAATATTCTGTTCTGAGTCTTCTTCATTATTGGTATTGATGACCTGACCTGATTTTGGTCCCATGTACTCCTAATTAATTTTTGAACACAACTTGCATTTTATTTCTAATTAAATTGAGGATACTATTTAAACCAATTCTGAAATCCTGATTTAATTCCAGTGCCCTGCTAATTGAGCCCACACCGATCATACAGCGCCCCCTGACCCTACAAAACACCGGACCCCGAATCGCCCGCCAAATTTTTGTCATTTTATGTGTTTGTGCAATTTCTCGAATTTAAGGGGGCTAATTTGCAAAATTGTATTTTGATGTCAACACCTCATTGTTTAAAACAATGAGGGAGCCTAATAATTGTTTTAACTAAGCCCTCACCCTCATCCCCACATGAAATTCTTCATGTCCAATCTGGACCCCTCATTTAAAAGGGGGTCAATCACAACCCTTCATTTCAACAACCTCTCTCCCTATATAATGTCTTGTCACCATCAAACCCTAATCCCTAGACAACCTAGGAAACACCACCCTCCTCAAGCCTCCTCCCTCTCTCCTACGTATGTAAACTTCTTCTCTTCTTCTTCTCTTTTCTTCTTCTTCTTTTTCTTCTTTCCTTCTTCTCTTTCTTTATTGAAAATTTAAATTTCAATAGGGGGGACACTGTTCCTTGCCTGTACTGTTCCCGGCCATCGCCCCGGCCAAGTCCCGACCATTCCTCCGCTGTGTACATCCGGCGGCCCTCTCCTTTTTCCGACGACCGAGCTCTCTTCGGCGGCCGCTGTCAGCCACCCGGCCAGGCTGACCCGCATCTCCCCGCTGCTCGTGCTCCTCCCTCCATCTCCATCCATCCATCTCTGTTCCGGCGGCCCTCTGGCCGCTGCTCAGTTCTCCTCCACCCTGCGGCTCTCCGGCGGAGCCGAACTCATCTGCTGTGAGCCCCGGCGGCTCTCTGTCGACCCCGGCCTGTTCAACCCGACATCCTCTCAAGCTCCTCCCAGCCGCTGCGACTCCTCCCGCTTCGTGCAACTCCGGCGCAGTCCGACGACTCTCCTCCCTGCTGTGTTCCTCCCATCATCCATCCAGCCATCCTCTCCGGTGGCCAGCAAGCCGACAACCCCGCAGTAAGCTCCTTCTTCCCCTCTCCCTGCAATATACATGTCTCTGTATGATAATTTGTGTATATGTATAATTAATTCATATGCATATGTATAAAGCTAATTAATGTGTATAAATATTATTTTGGTATATGTAGGTATGTGTGTAGGTATTTAATGTATACTTATATGTATATACTAATATATGTATATGTACATTACGTATTTAATTAATGTTTAAAATGTATATGTGTATAGTATAGTATATGTTTAATATATATTGTATGTATATTTTCGTATTGGTATATACACATTTAAATGATACATATTAAAAATTGTATTGTATTTTTCATATAGACTATGTGTATCAAATATGTATAGTGTATATTTAGTATATGTATGTATTTAAAATATGTAAATTGTATATTATTTATTTATTAGTAATTAATTGTATAATTATAGTATGTATAATAAATTGAATAAGTATGTATTAAATTAATGCACATGTATATATATGTATATTGATATATATTTTGTGTATGTGGATATTATTATACATGTAAATAGTATAATTATTATTTTGGTATACAAATATATATGTGTATATATATTTTGTATGGGTATGTTTAATACAAACGTATTTTGGTATAAATGAATAAATATGTAAATACGTATTTGGAAATTGGTATATATATATGTGTACATAAATATATATGTATATAATAAGATTTGGTATATATTCAAATAATCGTAATTTGGTATAAATATATACATGTAGAGTTATATTTTCGTATTGGTATATATATATTTTTGTATAAACCCTTAGCATATTTTTAATATATATATACATATATTTTGTATATGTATTTAATTTGATATATATATATTGTAAGTGCATATGTTAATTTAGATATGTATAGTTATGTATCTAGCTACTAGGTGACCAGTAGCATACCTAGAGAAGTCCCGAACTCAGTGTTTTTAGACTGTGTTAGTGTAGCATCTGATGCAAATGTGGTTTTGCTTGTGATGTGTTTATAGGACTGTTGGTTCACCCAGGGGATACTCTGGAACAGGACACCAATAATTACCAGCTAAGGACCCAAGGCAAGTACATTCTCTGATAATTTTCAATTTCTTGATAATTTCTATAAATTCAATAATCCTGAAATGTTACAACTGAATCTTTGACACTGTGCTACACGGACTAGTATAGCTTGGATCTGCAGTCATGAGATATTATCTTGATTATCGTATTGACATTGTACACGACATGTATATTAGACATCGTACATGATAAACTGGACTTGCTCGTGTATCGTGACGTGTCATGGTTGGATCCACAGTACTAGTTGGGGGCGGGGAAGTAGTTAGTAAGAAATGTGATCATAACCTCTTATTGTAGTATAGAACAATGTAAGTGTTAATCATGCTCTTCACCCATGATTAGCCAGGCCCTGTAGCTATCGTACATGTTCCCAAGCCGATCACATTTTGAAACTACTATTTCAAACACTTAGAATAGATTACAGTTCCCTATTTAAATCATATACTACATCACCCGTATATGATATTGTTCCTTGTTCTTTTCATTTTTATACATGCACTGACTGTATCATATTGCCTATTGCCTGTCTCTTTACATTGCCTGTCTCTCTTAATTGCCATTGCATTTATTTCACTGTCTTTTCAGTAGCTAGCATGACATGTTATTACTTTATAGTCCTTATCAATTAAATGGAACTGTTATTTGAGATTGTGCTTTGCTCCTTCCTGATTGGAAATATTTTTCCAGACTATGCCTTAGAGGACCGCTGTCCGACACTTTATGGACCATATGGTGAGTAGCTGCAGACTTGGTAGTCTAGTTGTGATTCCAGGAGGACTAGTCGGAAATTTCTATTTTTTAGTTTGTTCTTTAAGTAGACTATTTGGTACCGGATTTATCTCCGGCATTTTTGATGAGACTTGGTTAATTGTAGAGTTAGATTATTACTTTGACTTGTGTTGTATTTAATTAAATTTCTGTTCGTTATCTTATCGTGCTGTAATCCTGTGATTGAGTATGTGCTCGTTTATTTGTGTCATCCGTGCCTCCTTATGGAGATTGGATGTTGTGTGACATTAGCTAGATAGTATCAAGACCTTGACAGCGTTCTACCGTCGATGCTGCAGCGTAGGCTGGACGTACCCACGCACTCGTGCCCCTAAACCGGGTGCGGGTCGTGACAATAATGCACCTAGATAAGAGAATAATCCCAACTTGTATTGCTTGTGTTAGAACATGGAAATAAAACTTTGCTTATAAATAGACTCTTGCATGCTACATTTGCCTTGTGCAACTAGAACCCCGCTATGCCTCGAGTAGAATATTATACTCTTCGTAGTGCACTGTTCACTTGTTTATACTGTATGTCCCTAGATCATGTCGCTCGGTATGTCCCTTTACGGTTTCACTCATCGCTCTACCCTTAGACCCGTGCAAAACGTAAATGCTTATGTTCTATATGAATGCTATGCTTGCCTGCTTATATGTTAATTTGTACTCGTTGTCTCGATTCAATGTTTGTCACATAATTGCATGCCAATATCAAGTAAATGCTATCTTGCCTTGCATTCATCAAAACCACCGAAAGACTATCTAATAGCAGTTCTGAGCCAAGTATAGAATATTGAAAGTATTCGGGACCGTTAGGTCGCCAAGGCATTTTCCGAACTAGGGAACTGCATCAATGGATAGTTAAGCAAGATAACATCACCTCGGAGAAATTGATACTCGTCTTGTACTCAATCTAACGGCTCAGGGAGACTATGCAAAGACAGATCATGCTATGTGATTGTCTCATGCTCGTATTACCTTAGATTGCATCAAGTCAAGTGAACACTGAACAAGAATCATGTCAAGTAAAGCAAGAGATCACAGCTCGTGGAGCATACTCGTCCTGAACAAAATCAAGTTATCATGTGAACCTAAAATCCAAGACTTGCATGTCACGGACAACTTTTCCACAATGGGGATTACAACATCCTATTTCGCGGACGGTCTCGGGGCACTGGGACCGATCAGGTTGTCACGCCCCAGTCCCAAAATGACGAGGGACTGGAGAGGCGTGGCAATGGCCAGCAGCACGCACCGATGGACAACCCAATTTAATGAATCCATCAGAGCATGCTTAAGCTGTAGTCTAGCAGTACTAAGTACAAGTCTCAGGTATTTCTAATCTCATCCACAGAAAGTCACAGATTAAAAGCCAGAAATTATGCAATGGAAATAAATACTGAAATCTCAAATAAGCTATCTCGGGAACAAATCCGAAAATTAGTCTGTTACATTTAAGAAAAGACAGGAATTTAAAATGCTGGAAATGGAAATACTGGATAACTGAAGCCGGTGCTCAAGAGAAGTCTTCGGCCACTATCTCGTCCTCTGTTCCTTGTTCTGCTCCAAGGAGTGCTCCAGTACCGTACACCTCGGGGTAGTTTTCTTCAGCTGTACCTGGGGACATCATCCATTCCAGGTCCTCAGGGGACATAGCAAGGTACAGAAATAACTCAAGCCATAATGAATATCAGTGCAGCAATAAAATAAACAGCAGGGTAAATATGTAAACCAGCTAGTGATATGCAAGTGAGAGTTTTAGTCATACTCAGGCTGAGACTACTACATGATCAGTGTCGGAGAAACCATAGCAGTATTTTCTCGAGAGGGCCAGAACTTGTGCCAAAGCTCTGTATCAGAGACTAAGACACCTCCAGATAACAATATTCACATTATAATCAGCCTTGATATGGTAATACTCTCCCCACCCCATGTAATCTCACGTCACAATTCCAGAATATCAGGTACAAGTCACGCAAGATTGAACTAATGCAATGAGTCAGGCTAGAATCTAAGCATGTAAACTGGAATGACATGAAAATGTAGCCTATACGGAATCACCAGGTATATCTCAGGCAATTCCGTTTCATGAACAGTGTCAGGTGTCCTGGGTTAAGCAGTTGAACAAATCACATAAGAATCTACAAGAAATCAAGTAAAATACTATGACTAAAAATATCTGAGAATTGGCAATATTTACTTGCCCATTGATGCAAAATGAAACCAAGAAAATATATATCCAGCTGCAGGATTTGGCAAGGTACACTTGCTTGTGGTTCCGGCTATGTTTGCGGTTCTGACTTCGGTTGGATTTGCAGGCGGTACTCCGGTTGCTGAAACAAATATCACCATCAGATCCAGAAAATATCAATCAGCTAGAAACGCCTGTCCTTGGGTCCAATTTGGAGACAAGGGCAGAAACGGTAGTTTCGGGCCAAAACGGGGTCCACCGGTGGGCCCGCTTTGCACCGAAAAACGCGTCAGGGTCAACGGTCTCCAAATTCACCAAACTTAGTGTCCACAGGTCAGAAACGCTGATACGAACCCAACGGAACTTTCAGAATTGAATTCCGATGAGCCGATCACAAAATCGCCCGTCGAGCGGGGCCTATGGGGCCCACGACACGCGATTTCGTCAACGTTCATAGAATCGAACCAAACTTGACCCACAGGACCAGCGTATCGCTACGAGTCCGATGGCACAAGTTTCGTCTCGATCCGACGTGTGTACACAAAGTTAGGACGCATTCCAGAAAGTACGGATACGGGGCGATGTCCGCGGATACGCGTTGATTTCGGAGTGCACGCACACCCGAATCAGCTTCCGCGAAATCCCACACGTCCGTATCGACGAGGCGCACGTATCTGTGAAGACCACACGCGACCAAGTCGTCCCGTTTGGCGGGGCGTACTCAGTTCCGGGGTGAAACAGGGTCTAGTTTTTTCCTATTTTTGGATCGCGGTGTGCGATCACCACAGGACGCGATGCTCCGAACGGTTTGTCCGGACACCGAGAGGGTCATACAGGCTTCGCAACGCAATTTGCGGAATCAAAAACGGAGCTACGAATAAAAAGATACACGCACTTGAAGGGGACCCGAAAACCAGGGCCAAATCGTGTCCGACACGTGTCCGACTCGTGTCGGACACAGGGCTGAAATCTAGGGTTAGGGTTAGGGTCTGGTGGAGCCGCGGCGGCCGGAGGCGGCGGCGTGGGCGGCTGGGCTGCGGCGGAGGGGACCGGGGCATCGCGGCGGCGGGCGGCGCGGTGGCTGAGGGCTCGCTGGCGGCCGGAGACGGCGCTGCGGGCTGCTGTTTGCTGGCTGCGGCGGAGGAGGAGAGGATCGAGGAGCTGCGGGCGGCGGCGGCGAGGCGACGGGTGCTGCGAGTCCGGCGGAGGCGATGGGGCGGTCGGTGGCGGCGTAGCTGAGCAGCGGCGGAGGGCGGGGCGTGGAGGCTGGGGGATCGGAGGAGGAGGGGGTTCTTATAGGGGCTAGCGGGCGGTGGTGAGGCCGGGAAAGGCGGGGCTGGGGGAGGACGTGGCCGGGAGAGTCGGCCGAGGAGAAGGGGTCGTGGCGGCGTGATTTCCGGCGGGCGGCGGAGAATTCGGATCGAGGGGACGGGGGTGACCGGCAAGTGGGTCGGGTCGGGCGGCGGGCTCCGGGTGAGCGGACCCGCCCGACCCGCTAAGCCAAAGGCTGGGCTGGGCTGCTTAATGGGCTCGGCCCACTGGGCCGGGCCGGGCCCCCGAAAATTAAAAAAATAAAAATAATAAAAGAAATAATTATAATAATAAAATCAGAAATTAATAAATAAATAACAAATAAATAAATAAATAATTAGTTTTTAGGTATTTTAAAAATAGGTCCGGGGTCCGATAAATTCCAGAAAAATTGTCCTAAGTCCAGTTTTTCATTTTACATCCAAAAATATTATTTTTATAATATTTTAATACTGTTTAATATCAATTAAAAATCATTGAATAATTAAAATCCTGTTTTTAAATTACAGAAAAATCCCAGAAAAATCCAGAAAGTTGTGAAAAATCCAGTTTTTAAAATTTTAAAAAAATTCAGGGGGTTTACACAGGTCTAGACGAACTCCATGTTGTTCTCTTTTTTTTATGGGGACGATGCACAACGCCTATGTTATTTTACGTTCGCACCATTCTTACCCCCATACTCATTGAAGAGGCGTCTCTATCTGTGCGGTGGAATGGCCTACGATGCCCTGTTCAAGCTTCACTCCCATTCCACTAGTGAGACATTGTCCATTATGGCTATGCCAGTAACCCTCCATATAGATAAGACATCATCGCTTAGTGGCAATCCGCGTGCGAGTCATCGCATCGCATCGAGAATATATGGAACATCTGAATATCATGAGTATAACACACTTATATATATGGAATGCTTCAACATCTTCTGCAACACACCTGGTAATCCATGTAACTTATGCACCCGAAACATAATCCCGCTCACAACACTTGTGTTTGCATATGCTACTGCCCCTGGATTCGTTATATATATGCTCGTGCTTGAATTAACTTGGTTTGCCTTGGACAGGGAAGGACAAATGGTAAGTTGGTAAGTCTCGTCGTGTTCCTTATATCGTACGACCCACTGCCACACGAGTTAGGCTATTCATCTTTGCCATGAAACTAATCATAAGGCAAGACTAGAAAGATAACCTAATAGATGGTGCACGGAACCTATATAACGTGTTTGGATTTGTCGAGCGGGCGAGTAGCCTCCCCACCAGTGCATTCATGTACTGATAACCCACCATATTGCTTGCAGGGTGCGGGAGAATCTCGTTCGGTGTGGATGCCTCCATCGTGCATGCTAAGGCGTGGAGTTCACTCTGGAGCATTGGAGCGTTGCGTCCGAAACTGAAGCACATATACAAGATATAATGTTGGAACATCGACTATGTATCATTCCATAAATGTAGCCACTTGGCATGCTTTTATTGTTTCAGAGAGAGGCTTGAGCGATTTGTAATCTCGGCTAAACGTCGTCTGTAACACTTGTTTAATATCAATAAGAGTTTGCTTTACTTTTATACTTATGTTATGCAATGCTTCCGCTATTGACGACTCTGTGAACTTGTTACAATCGTCTATGCATTTATTATTCCGCTGCACTAGGATAATTCGTGTGACTCTGTGGCTTAGACCTCTTACCGCCTGCATGGACCACGGCCTTGCATGGGCTGTCACGCCCCAGTCCCAAAATATCGAGGGACCAGACACGTGGCAATGGCCAGCAGCACACACCGATGGACAAACCCAATTTAATGGATCTATCAGGACGTACTTAAGCTGTAGTATAACTATCAGGATCTACTAATCTCATCCACAGAAGGAATATAACAAGTCAACAAAAGGAAATAAAATATCAACATCAAGTCACAAGTAATTAAATCGGGGAACAACCCAATAATCAAGTCTGATATAATTGTTCATTAAACAAGAAAGTAAATAACAACACAGACTGAGTATGGAAGAACATATACTCAGGAAAATCTATGGCAATCACCTAGTCCTCGGTTCCTGGTTCTACTCCAGTGCCTGCTCCTGAACCTGCTTTTGCTCCTGCTAATGCACCTGTCCTGTAAACCTCAGAGTGGATCTCCTCTGCTAAACCTGGGGACATAATCCGGATCCAGGTCCTCAGGGGACATAGCAAGGTACAGATAATACAAGCCAAAATAAATGCAGTGCAGCAAATAAATGAAATAATAGGGTGAACTAGATAACCATCTAAGTGATATGCAAGTTGAGAGCATCACTAAAACTCAGGCTGAAACCACTACAAGCTCTGTGTCGGGGAGCCGGTAGCAGTGATAACACGTAGTGGGCCAAGCTCGGGTTTAGAGTCTTGAGCACGGCAATAATAGGGGTTTTATATATATATGATTAGCCTGTAGCCTGTGTGTCTCCTCCCACCCAATGTAATCATACGTCTTATGTCCATAATGTCTCATGTCCATGCCACGCATGATCATCTCTAATGCAACCAGTCATATAATATCTAAGCATGTACAATGTATACGTCCAAATCATGTATCATATACAGAATTACCATGAATATCTCAGGAAGATTCTGTCTCATGAATAGTGTCAGGTGTCCTGGGTTATGTCGTACTTGATAATACAAGCACGAGAAGTATAGGGTCTCGGTATCCATCTCTAGGTGACTTTACACAACTCTGCGTACAGTGTTGGCACCCGACTATTAATCGGACGCTAAGTAAGTCACAAGGTCCTAGGTCAAGCATATACCACAATATATATATATATATATAAGCCAAGGAAATAAATAACAAGAACTGCAAGTTTTGGCAATGTACACTTGCATGGGGTTCTGGCTCCAATTGTAGCTCTGACTTCAACAGGTTCTGCAGGCAGTTCTCCGGTTGCTGAAATAGACATCACCATCAGATTCAGAAAATATCAAATAGCTAGAAACGCCTGTCCTTGAGTCCAATTTGGACACAGGGGCAAAAATGACAGTTTCTGGTCAAAGCGGGATCCACATGTGGGCGCTTTGCACCGAAAAATGTGTCAGAAATAAAGGGTCTCCAAATCTGTCAAACTTAGTGTCAACGAGTCAGGAACGATAATACGAACCCAACGGAACTTCCAGATTTGGATTCCGATGAGCCGATCTCAAAATCGCCCGTCAAGTGGAACCTGTGGGGCCCACGATACGCGATTTTGTCAACGTTCCAGAATCAAACCAAACTTGGGTCACAGGACCAGAGTATTGCTACGAGTCCGATGGCGCAAGTTTTATTTCGATCCGACGTGTGTACACTAAGTTACAGCGAGATCCAGAAAGGACGAATACGGGATGTTGTCGGCGAATACGCGTTGATTCCGGTGTGTATGCACATCCAAATCAACTTCTGCGAAATCCCGCACGTCCGTATCGACGGCGCGCACGTATCTGTAAAGACCGCACGTGACCAAGTCGTCCCGTTTGGCGGGGCGTACTCAGTTTCGGGGTAAAATAGGGCGTTGTTTTTCCTGTTTTTGGATCGCGGTTTGCGATCGCCACAGGACGTGACGCACCGAGCGGGTTGCACGGGCATAGAAAGGGTTACACACACAGTCTACGCAACACAACTGACGGTACAGAAATCGGGGCAGCGAGGAGAGAAATCGGGTTACCTGAACAGGGCTCCGTGAAACCGAGTTGCGCGTGTCCGCGTGTTGATTCGACACCGTTTCCATGTCCTGGACGTGTCCGGGCTAGGGTTAGGGTTCTGCCACTCGTCGGGGACTGTCGGACTGGCCGGGGCTTCACCGGAGGAGGGTCAGCGCTCTGGCGGAGGCGGCTCAGCTCGTCGGGGTCGCCGGAGTCGTCGTGGACGGAGCTGAGGGAGGCGTCGGCTCAGTCGAAGGTCGGGGAGGTTCTGGAGGTGGGTAGGCGGCTGGGCGGAGCTGCTGGAGTCGGGCTCTGGCGGAGTCGGGGCGAGGGCAGCGGCTTAGGGTCGGCCGATAAAGGCGGGGCGAGATCGGGGAGAGGTCGGGGCCCGTTCTGCGAGCGCTGTGGAGTCGGGCGGCGGAGGATTTGGGGACGGCGCTCGGTTGGAGGCGATTGGGGGAAATCGGGGCTGCAGGATGAGGGGGTTAGGGCACAGGCGGAGAGAGGAGGAGGAAGGCACAGCGGGGATGGGGCTGGCCGGGGTCGGAGGAGACGCGAGGAGAGAGGCGGCCGGCGCTGGGGGTGGATTTATAGGGAGAGAGGGAGAGGGGAACGGCCGTCCGGCGGTTACGGGTAGGGAAGGAGGTGGCTGGGCGTCGAAGGGGCGGCCGTTCGGGGAGAGGAATCGGAGCGGCGGGCTGCCGGAGAGGCGGGCATTACGCGGCAGGTGCGGATGAGCGGCTGGGGGAGATGAGGGGTTTCGGGCCGGGTTGGTGACGGGTCGGGTCGGGTCAGGCGGATCCGGCCTGATCCAGTAAAAATTGAATGCGGGTCGGGTCGGGTTTCGGGTCGCGGGTTAGACCCGGATCCGACCCACTAAGGTGGGTTTGGGTTGGTTCAGCAGTTGGTTCGGTTTGGTTTGGTTCAAGTAAACCGGGTTCAGGGTTTAATTAAACAATAGTTTTTAGGGCTTTAAAAATACTTCCGGAGTCCAATAAATTCCCGAAAAATTATCCGATGTCTAGATTTTCATTTTACACTATAAAATATTATTTTTATAATATTTTAATATTATTTAACATAAAATAAAAATCATTTAATATTAAAATACCTTATTTTTAATTAATAAAAATCCCAGAAAATTCTAAAAAATTGTGAAAAATTCCAAATTAAAATTCTTGAAAATTAGGGGGTTTACAATCTACCCCCCTTAAGAGGATTGCGTTCTCGCAATCAAAGAATAACCGGTCAACAGAGATGACACGGTTACAAACATTTTTTGAAGCACATCACGATCAAGGAGAATCAATGTTGAGGGTGTAAGAATAACACATAGGGAAAATAATTTCCCTAAGCGATGGAAGTTATGAAATTTCCAAAAGAAAGAATATCTAGAAAACTACAGTTTTTAGAAAAATTCTAGGTTATCTCTTATCAAAACATATTAGGCTAACAATTATAAAATATTCTAGGTTATATAGCAAGTTCAAAATTACTAGGTTAACACTAGGTTATCTATTATTAGCAAATTAAAACTGTCAGGTCAAGTCTAAGGTCACGAACCAGCAGGCACGAACTATAGCAAATCTAGAGACAGATAACTATAAAACTTACGCGCATTAGCTACTACATGAATTTATGCGCCTTCCAATGTCATCGCCAGAGCTTGTCCGCGTTCTTGCAGATGATTCCTCGGCTGCTGTTGAGCCTGCTGAAAAAGTGCTGCTTGTGTTGCCAAGGGTGGCCTCGGCAGATATTCTCCTGGAGCATGTGGTAGAACTCCTTCAACTTCCGTTTGCAGTATTTCCAATGCTGGAGAGGCTGGCCTTGGTGCTGGTAGTGCTTGTCGTTTTAACATTAGTACTCTCTTTCGATGCTGAGGACAATCTTTGGGTAAGTGTTGGTTGGACGCGCAAATCAAGCATAATCCCAATTTACGTCTGCACTCGTTCTCAATGTGGCCTCTCTTGCGACAATTTTGACAGATAGGCAGTACTTGCGGAGATGCTTCTGGTGGTTGGTGAATGTGAGACTTCTTTGCAATTTTTTCCTGTGGTGCTCCGGCTGGTGCTGATGTGGCTGGTTGATGAATCATCACTGCTTTCTCTCGACGTTCAGGGCAATCCCTTACCGAATGCTTTTTGGATCCGCAAGATAAACATCGTCCCAATCTACGTCGGCATTCTTTAGCGAGATGGCCTATCTTGCCACAGTAGTGACAAGTAGGAAGGACTAGTGCAAGTGGTGTAGATGTTTTCTGCGGTGGATTCATCTGTGGTCGCTTTGCAACTCTTTCTTGTTGTGCTTGGTCTGGTGCTGATGCACACGGCCGCTTCTGGCTGGACTCGATCCTTGTGATGCACTCCATGGGTCGTGCTGCAGCAAGAACGTCCTCGTCTAAGGTAGTTGCATTTGAGCTGATTATCTTCCGTAACTCCGAGCTAAATCTGTCGATGAACTTCTCTGCTTGGTTTTGCTGAGCTTCTTGATGAACCTTCTGATGGGCTTGCATCATTGCGTAGAACATTCAAAACATTTTTTGTTGGTCCATAGTGTCACGCCCCAGTCCCAAAATGCCGAGGGACTGGACACGTGGCAATGGCCAGCAGCACGCACCGATGGACAACCCAATTTAATGGATCCATCAGGGCATGCTTAAGCTGTAGTCTAACAGTAAATAGAACAATTATTATAAGTCCCAGGTTATTCTAATCTCATCCACAACAGATAATCATAGATTAAATGCCAGAAATAATGCAATAGAATAAATAAGCAAATATCAAATAAGTGTCTCGGGGAACAATCCGAGAATATGTCTGGTACATCGAATGCAAATAGACAGGAAATAAATGAACTGAAAATAGAAACAGAAACAGAAATAACTGACTATATACAGCCAATGCTCAGGAGAAGTCCTCTGGTGCGATCTCGTCCTCAGGTCCTGGTACAGCTCCTGGAAGTGCTCATGTACGGTGTATCTCTGGATGGATCTCTTCGGCTATACCTGGGGACATAATCCGGATCCAGGTCCTCAGGGGACATAGCAAGGTACAAGAAAGCTCAAGCCATAATCATGCAATGCAGGAAATAAATGAAACAATAGGATAAACTATGTAACCAGCTAAGTGATATACAAGTTGAGAGCATCACTAGAACTCAGGCTGAAACTACTACAAGCTCTGTGTCGGGGAGCCGCTGGCAGTGATATCATGTGGTTGTCTAGCTCACAATGGGAGACTACGACACCGTCATAATATAATCAACCTGTAGCCTGTGTGTCTCTCCCCACCCAATGTAACCACGCATATCATGGCCATAACGTCTCATGTCCATGTCAAGCGGGATCATAGCTAATGCAACAAGTCATATAGTATCTTTAAATACAATATCTCTGACAAGTTCTGTATCCTATACAGAATCACCATGAATGTCTCAGGAAGACTCTGTCTCATGAATAGTGTCAGGTGTCCTGGGTTATGATGTACTTGATAAGACAAGTACGAGAAATATTGGGTCTCGGTATCCATGTCTATGTGACGTTACACAACTCCGCGTACGGGGTTGGCACCCGACTAGTAATCAGACGCTAAGTAAAGTCACTCGGTCCTGGGTCAAGCATGCACAACAATATAAATGAATCAAGGAAAATATGTATCAAGACTGCAAAGTTGGCAAGGTACACTTGCCTGTGGTTTTGGCTCCAACTGTAGCTCTGGTATTTGTGAAATCTCCAGGAACATCTCCGGATGCTGAAACAAACATTATCATCAGATTCAAAAAATATCAATCAGCTAGAAACGCCTGTTCTTGAGTCCAATTTGGAGACAAGGACAAAAATGGCAATTTTGGATCAAAACGGGGTCCGCATGTGGGCCCGCTTTGCACCGAAAAACGTGTCAGGGTCAAAGGTCTCCAAATTCGTCCAACTTAGTGTCAACAAGTTAGGAACGATGATACGAACCCAACAAAACTTCCAGAATTAGATTCCGATGAGCCGGTCACAAAATCGCCCGTCAAGTGGAGCCTGTGGGGCCCACAACACGTGATTTCGTCAACGTTCTCAGAATCGAACCAAACTTGGGTCACAGGACCAGCGTATTGCTACGAGTTCGATGGCGCAAGTTTTGTTTCGATCCGACGTGTGTACACAAAGTTAGGACGCATTCCAGAACTGACGGATACGGAACGGTGTCCGCGGATACGCGTTGATTCCGGTGTGCACGCACACCCGAATCAACTTTTGCGAAATCTCACACGTCCGTATCAATGACGCGCACGTATCGGTGAAGATCGCACGCGACCAAGTCGTCCCGTTTGGCGGGGCGTAGTCAGTTCCGGGGTAAATCAGGGCGTTATTTTTCCTATTTTTGGATCGCGGTTCGCGATCGCCACAAGACGCGATGCTCCGAGCGGGTTACACGGGCACCGAGAGGGTCATGCAGGCTACGCGACGCAACTAACGGAATCGAAAATAGAGCTACGAGGAGAAAGATACAGGTACCTGAACAGGGCTCGAAAAACCGTATTTTCTTCGTGTCCGACACGTGTCCGACACGACGCAAGAACTAGGGTTAGGGTTTCTGGGTTGTTGCCGGAGCTCCGGCGGCTCGGGGGCACTGCGGCCGGAGACGGGGAGCGGAGGCGGGTGTCGTCGGCTGCGGCGCGAGGGGCGGCGGCGCTGAGTGGCACGGCGGCCGACGGTGGAGGGCGATCGGACGGAGGCTGGGTCTGTTGTCGGGGAAGGAGGAGGAAGAGGCGGAGGAGGTCGCCGGAGGGGGCTGGCGGGGCGAGTCACGGTAGAGGAAGCGGCATTGGGTGGCGCGGGACGCAGTGGCGGCGGAGTCGGGCGGCGCTGGGGAGCGGTGCGGAGGTCAGGGGGTTTAAATAGGCGGCCGGCAGAGGAGAGGGGGCCGAGCGGGGCGGAGGTCGTGGGGTGCAGGGCCTCGCGGAGCGGGAGGGGGTGCGTGGCCGGCGTGGTGTCGCGTGGCCGGAGGCGGCGGCGCCGAAAGCGGGGGGAGAACGGGTCAGGCGGTTCGTGCGGGGGAGGCTGGTAGCGGGTGGCGGGTTCGGGTGCGGGTGCGGGTGGACCCGACCCGACCCGCTAGGCCGGTCGGACCGGTCCGGTCTGACTGAACCTGGTTCGGCCGGTTCAGACCGGTTTGAACCCGGTTCAGTCCGGTCTATCTGGGTATTTTAATTTTAATTATTTAAAAAATGGTTTTCGGATATTTAAAAATGTTTTCGGGGTCCAATAAATTCCCAGAAAATTATCCTAAGTCCAGTATTTTATTTTACACCCAAAAATATTATTTTCATAATATTTTAATAGTAATTAATAGCAAATAAAAATAATTTAATTATCAAGAGCCTAGGTTTTAATTACAGACAAATCCCGAAAAATTCCAGAAAATTGTGAAAAGTCCAAATTAATAATTCTTGAAAATCAGGGGGCTTACACATAGCCTGCCCTTGTGGAACAGTAGGCATCGGAGGAGCAAACTGCGTCAATGGTGGAACTTCATCTTCCTGGATTCTCGAAGCATGCTGACTTTGTGATGATTGACCTTCATCCACTAGTATCACTTCACCTTCGTGGGTAACCACAACACCTTGTGGTACTGCTGGATGAGTCTCGTCGCCGGCTTGTGGATCCATAATTCTGTACCCAAAATAAACTATAAGAGGCGCACAGGAATCAAAGCAGGATGCAAGTCAAGAAATTTATCCGAATCCGATATAGATATCAAAGAACGTTTCAAGCAAGTGGATGAGATCCTAAAAACTTATCCTATTCTTATTGCAGGCCTGTTCGGTCCCTAAGTTGAAACCGAACAATTTAGTCGAAGACCTGCATGGGCCACCACACAAACCATGTCACGCCCCAGTCCCAAAATATCGAGGGACCAGACACGTGGCAATGGCCAGCAGCACACACCGATGGATAAACTCAATTTAATGGATCCATCAGGGCGTACTTAAGCTGTAGTATAACTATCAGGATCTACTAATCTCATCCACAGAAGGAATATAACAAGTCAACAAAAGGAAATAAAATATCAACATCAAGTCACAAGTAATTAAATCGGGGAACAACCCGATAATCAAGTATGATACAATTGTTCATTAAACAAGAAAGTAAATAACAACACAGACTGAGTATGGAAGAACATATACTCAGGAAAATCTATGACAATCACCTAGTCCTCGGTTCCTGGTTCTGCTCCAGTGCCTGCTCCTGAACCTGCTTTTGCTCCTGCTAATGCACCTGTCCTGTAAACCTCAGAGTGGATCTCCTCTGCTAAACCTGGGGACATAATCCGGATCCAGGTCCTCAGGGGACATAGCAAGGTACAGATAATACAAGCCAAAATAAATGCAGTGCAGCAAATAAATAAAATAATAGGGTGAACTAGATAACCAGCTAAGTGATATGCAAGTTGAAAGCATCACTAAAACTCAGGCTGAAACCACTATAAGCTCTGTGTCGGGGAGCCGGTAGCAGTGATAACACGTAGTGGGCCAAGCTCGGGTTTAGAGTCTTGAGCACCGCAATAATAGGGATTATATATATATATGATCAGCCTGTAGCCTGTGTGTCTCTCCCCACCCAATGTAATCATACGTCTCATGTCCACAATGTCTCATATCCATGCCACGCATGATCATCTCTAATGCAACCAGTCATATAATATCTAAGCATGTACAATGTATATGTCCAAATCATGTATCCTATACAGAATTATCATGAATATCTCAGGGAAATTATGTCTCATGAATAGTGTCAGGTGTCCTGGGTTATGTCGTACTTGATAATGCAAGCACGAGAAGTATAGGGTCTCGGTATCCATCTCTAGGTGACTTTACACAACTTTGCGTACAGTGTTGGCACCCGACTATTAATCGGACGCTAAGTAAGTCACACGGTCCTAGGTCAAGCATGTACCACAATATATATATATATATATATATATATATATATATATATATATATATATATATATATATATATATATATATAAGCCAAGAAAATAAATAACAAGAACTGCAAGTTTTGGCAAGGTACACTTACCTCGGGTTCTGGCTCCAACTGTAGCTCTGACTTCAACAGGTTCTGCAGGTAGTTCTCCGGTTGCTGAAATAGACATCACCATCAGATTCAAAAAATATAAAATAGCTAGTAACGCCTGTCCTTGAGTCCAATTTGGACACAGGGGCAAAACTAACAGTTTCTGGTCAAAGTGGGGTCCACATGTGGGCCGCTTTGCATCGAAAAATGTGTCAGGAATAAAGGGTCTCAAAATCTGTCAAACTTAGTGTCAACGAGTCAGGAACGATGATACAAACCCAACAGAATTTCTAGATTTGGATTCCGATGAGCTGATCTCAAAATCGCCCGTCAAGTGGAGCCTACGGGGCCCACGATACGCAATTTTGTCAACGTTCTCAGAATCGAACCAAACTTGGGTCACAGGACCAGCGTATTGCTACGAGTCCGATGGCGCAAGTTTTGTTTCGATCCGACGTGTGTACACTATGTTACAGCGAGATCCAGGAAGGACGAATATGGGACGTTGTCGGCGGATACGCGTTGATTCCGGTATGCACGCACATCCAAATCAACTTTTGCGAAATTCCGCACGTCCGTATCGACGGTGCGTACGTATCGATAAAGACCGCATGCGACCAAGTCGTCCCGTTTGGCGGAACGTACTCAGTTCAGGGGTGAAATAGGGCATTATTTTTCCTGTTTTTGGATCGCGGTTTGCGATCGCCACAGGACGCAACGCACCGAGCGGGTTGCACGGGTATCGAGAGGGTTACACGGTCTACGCGATATAATTGACGGTACAGAAATCGGGGCAGCGAAGAGAGAGATCGGGTTACCTGAACAGGGCTCCGTAAAACCGAGTTGCGCGTGTCCGCGTGTTGATTCGACACCGTTTCCGTGTCCTGGACGTGTCCGGGCTAGGGTTAGGGTTCTGCCACTCGTCGGGGACTGTCGGACTGGTCGGGGCTTCACCGGAGGAGGGTCAGCGCTCTGGCAGAGGCGGCTCAGCTCGTCGGGGTCGCCGGAGTCGTCGGGGACGGAGTTGTTGGAGGCGTCGGCTCAGTCGAAGGTCGGGGAGGTTCTGGAGGTGGGTAGGCGGCTGGGCTGAGCTGTTGGAGTCGGGCTGTGGCGGAGTCGGGGCGAGGGCAGCGGCTTGGGGTCGGTCGACAGAGGCGGGGCAAGATCGGGGAGAGGTCGGGGCTCGTTCTGCGGGCGCTGTGGAGTCGGGCGGCGGAGGATTTGGGGACGGCGCTCGGGTGGAGGCGATTGGGGGAAGTCGGGGCTGCGAGCTGAGGGGGTTAGGGCACAGGTGGAGAGAGGAGGAGGAAGGCGCAGCGGGGACGGGGCTGGCCGGGGTCGGAGTAGACTCGAGGAGAGAGGCGGCCGGCACTGGGGGTGGATTTATAGGGAGAGAGGGAGAAGGGAACGGCCGTCCGGCGGTTACGGGTAGGGGAGGAGGTGGCTGGGCGTCGAAGGGGCGGTCGTTTGGGGAGAGGAACCGGAGCGGCGGGCGTTACGCGGCGGGTGCGGGTGAGCGGCTGGGGGAGATGATGGGTTTCGGGCCGAATTGGTGACGGGTCGGGTCGGGTCAGGCGGATCCGGCCCGATCCAATAAAAATTGAATGCGGGTCGGGTCGGGTTTTGGGTCACGAGTTAGACCCGGATCCAACCCGCTAAGGTGGGTTTGGGTTGGTTCAGCAGTTGGTTCGGTTTGGTTTAGTTCAAGTAAACCGGGTTCAGGGTTTAATTAGGTTTAATTAAACAATAGTTTTTAGGGCTTTAAAAATACTTCCGGAGTCCAATAAATTCCCGGAAAATAACCCGATGTCTAAATTTTTATTTTACACCATAAAATATTATTTTTATAATATTTTAATATTATTTAACATCAATTAAAAATCATTTAATATTAAAATATCTTAGTTTTAATTAATAAAAATCCCAGAAAATTGTGAAAAATTCCAAATTAAAATTCTTGAAAATCAGGGGGTTTACATGGGCGCGGCTTACGCTCGTGCGGCATCACGCCCAGATGGGTCAAGCGATCGTCCCGCGGGAGCGCTGGCGCTTGAATCGTGCCTAGCGGGGACGACCGATTGCCTGCGGGAGATCGGGGCGTGACAGCAGAGAGGACCAGCACCGAGAGGACGAGGTTAGGCTATGACACTCACCGTGGAGGAGCAGCTAGCTTCATGTGAGGTGGTGGCAGGTACCATTCTCGTCAACTCTTATTCTGCTTCTGTATTGTTTGATTATGGCGCATCACATTCCTTTATGTCTGCACGATTTGCGACACGAGTTAGATTAGAACCTGAATCATTATCAGTAAGACTCAATATACTTACTAGTAACGGTATCGTGGGAGTATATAAAGTTTATACTCCGTGACGGGTCGTACTGTGTGGGAGAGATATTTTCGCTAGACTGATAGAGTTTTCTACGGGAGATTATGACGTCGTTCTTGGTATAGATTGGTTGAGTGCCCGATACGCGATGATAGATTTCCATCATGGCAAGGTTATCTTTCGTATCTCCAGAGTGGAAGAATTCTCATTTTCTAGAGAAGAGATGGAGTCTCCGTCAGCAATCATGAGAATAAAATTAGCAGAAGGGGTACAATTGCCCACAGTAGTCAGTGAGTTTCCAAATGTGTTCCCAGAAGAGATCCCAAGCATGCCACCAAAGAGAGAGAGAGAGAGAGAGAGAGAGAGAGAGAGAGAGAGTTTACCATTGATCTACTTCCCGGAACAGCACCAGTGTCAGAGAGATTCTACAGGATGGCACCATCAAAGTTGGAAGTCTTGTACTAGATGATAGAAGAATTGAGAACCAAGGAATTCATTCCCGCTAGTTGATCGCCTTGGGGAGACTCAATCCTACTTGTGAAGAAGAATGATGGAACGTCACGATTATGTGTTGATTATCGTACCATTAACACAGTAACCATTAAGAACAAGTTTTCATTGCCAATGATCGATGACTTGTTTGATCAACTTATTAGAGCAACAGTGTTTTTCAAGATTGATATGCGGTCGAGATATCATCAAATTAGAGTCAGAGAATAAGATATACCCAAGATGGCATTCAAATAAAGATATTGACATTGGGAGTTTCTAGTAATGCCCTTTAGAGCAACCAATGCGCCAACAGTATTTATGGACCTCATGAATCGTATTTTCATGCCATACTTGGATAAGCTCGTGATTGTGTTCATCGATGATATCTTGGTTTACAGTCGGAATGAAGCAGAGCACGAGCAGCATCTTCGTACAGCTCTTCAAGTCCTTAGAGAACATAAGTTATATGCCAAGTACAGCAAGTGCGAGTTTTGGCTTGATCTCATTTCATACTTTGGTCATATTATTGCTAAATGAGGAGTTGAAGTGGATCCCAGAAGATAGAAGCCGTTGAGACGTGGCAAGTTCCCCGAACAGTTGCAGAAGTCCTTAGTTTCCTAGGGTTAGCAAGATATTATCGAAGATTTGTGTCAGCCTTTGCTAGAATTTTTCCACCCTTGACACAATTGACTCGTAAGGATGTGCGCTTTGATTGGACCGATGAATGTCAAACCTCTTTTAAGAAGCTCAAGCAGAAGTTGATTATGGCACCAGTTTTGACGCTTCTAAATAGGACAGGTGGTTTCACGGTATATTGCGATGCATCAGGAAAAGGACTAGGGTCTGTTCTTATGCAGCATGACAAAGTTATAACTTATGCATCTTGGCATCTTCGACCCGCACCCAAAAAATCGGACATGAGTCGTGGGTACGTCCAGCCTACGCCGCAGAATCGGCGATAGAACGTTGTAAAGGTCCGTTCTAGGTCAACAATCTATAACTCAGAAAACCTGTCAATATAACCTCTCCAAAAGGAGGGCAACCACGCAATATATATATGCCTCAATCACAACAATCTAGGAGAAGAGTAAAAGCACGATATGATAACACAAAGAACAAAGAAACACAGAGCAAGACAATAACCAAAATACAGTCCAAGTCTATAGTCTACAACATCTCACAGGCAACAAAATAATAGATACAGTACAGTCATCCAAAAGTGCAACTGGGAACAACCCAGAAAAACCCACCTAGCTAACTAGGGCGCTAACGGCGTCTCCTCGACGGGCTCCTCCTCAGTCTCGGGGTCACAACACTCCTCGACGCCCGGCCCGTAGAATGTCGGACATAAATCCTCAGGATCCTCTGGAAAAAATATGCCCAGTCAGGACTGGAGCGAAGTACATAACTCTGAAAGCAACTCCAAATACATGGTAAGGTGTATATGACGAGCAATAGAAAAGTATACAAGATGCACAGGAAATAAATACATGATGGAGCAGATAAAGTAGCTGTAATGTAAATCTGGAGAACAATACAAGTAGTAGAGAAGTAACTGCATGTGAAAATTTTTGACAGATCTAAAAATCAACATATATGTCAAATTTTGACAGTTCTTCTATTTTTTTTCTTTTTCTTTTTTGGTTTCCTGTGTGCTGTTATTTTTCTTTGTCATTGTGTTATTATTCATGTC
Organism: Iris macrosiphon; assembly: GCA_036927795.1. Lineage (NCBI taxonomy): Eukaryota > Viridiplantae > Streptophyta > Magnoliopsida > Asparagales > Iridaceae > Iris > Iris macrosiphon. Next base: position 150,187,635 of record JAYESA010000016.1, read on the forward strand.
TTCCGGCGGCGGAGTGGAGGACCTGTTGGTAGCGACGGAGGAAGGAGGGGAGGGAGGAGCGGCGAACGGGTGCCGAGGTAGTCGAGCACCGAAAGGGGGTCACCGAAATGGGGTACGAGACGGAGGAACGGAAGAGGAAGAAGGCGACGGGAGGCGGGGGAGAAGGCAGAGAGGCGGCGACGGCGATGGCGACGGGAGGCGGCGACGGAAGGCGGCGGTGGAGGACGGGGGCGGAGGAGGAGGAGGAGGAGGGTTCCGGCAAGAAAGGGAGGAGGGAGGAGAACTCCGATAGAGATTAGGGGGGTTTGGACTAGTATGAATAAACTAATAGACTAGTGTGAGTAAACTTTGTTCATTAATGGACTAGCCCCAATCCTGAACTAGTCCTGAGTAAACTTTGTAGTGCCCTTTTAAATTATCAAAAAAGAGAGGTAAAGAATAAGAAATTTCAAAGGATCGCCTAGAGAATTGTGGTTGGCTTCCTACCAAATGAAGGAATATTTATAGTTGGAAGTGGAGGATGGCATGTTTGGCCCCCAAATTTTTTAATCACCAAAGTGCCATTGTTTCATTTGCTTTTCCTTTGTCATTTGCTAATCGAATCATTTTTCTATTAAAAAAAATTTAAGATGTATTTCACTTTTATCGAATCCGATTATCATATTGTATAAAAACAAAAAATTTAATTTTGAATGAAATCATTTTCGACTATCAGTCATTTGACCATATTTAACTTTTATATGGATGGGTTCAAATTTTTTCTTGGATTTTTTTTTTTTCGGACTTGATTCATTAATTGGATGGCTACCCATCGTTGTTGCATGTTCAATATTTTTCTGATGCAATTGCAAGCATCAATCAACAAGATAATTTGAAAGTAAAGACAGAGTTACTTGTCTGCTTTATTTGGAAAATACTTACTTACCCTCCCTCACTGACAGGTGAGAAGAGCTTTGAGCCTCCCTACAAAGTCGAGCATGAAGCTCTCCTCCATCCTCTTGTCCATGAAGAACTCCCTCCACTTCCCATGTCTCTCCCTCACCTCCGCATCAGTCGTCGCCCTCTTGACGGACTCGCAGACCGCGTCCCTCCGGAATCCTCCGTTCTCATCCTCCCTACTCACTTCAACCCCGATCCCCAAGTCCCCGGCGAAGAGCGCCGAGTTGACGTACTGGTCCCCACGCTGCGGAAGGAACACGAGGTTGCAGCCCGCAGCCACTCCTTCGAGGACGGAGCTGAAGCCGGCGTGGCAGACGAAGCAGCCGACGGAGGCGTGGTTCAGTATCAGCTGCTGCGGAACCCATCCACAGTGAACCACCCCTCTCTCTGCAACCCTCTCCTCGAACCCGGCAGGAATTAGGCCCATCTCCTCCTGCGCCTGCGCCTGTGGAAAATTCAGCACAACCAGGAACGGCATTCCCGTCATCTCTAGCCCCAACAGCAGCTCTTCCACCCCTTCCTTGCTCAAGAAGGTCTCGCTCCCGAAGGAGCAGAAGACGACCGAGCCCTCGTCGAAGGCCCCGAGCCAGCCGGCCCCCCATTTGGGGTGGTCCAGCGCCTGTCCCGAAGCGGGGGGCGGCGGGTCCGGGACCACGGGGCCGGCGAGGAGGACGGGCTTCTTGTACTCGGACTCGACGTACTGTACGTACTGTCCTTCCATTTCCATGCAGGTCTTGGCGACGATGGCGGTGCAGCCCGTGAGGCAGCGGACGACGCGGTCGTAGACGGTGGGGCCGTTGTTGAACTCGGTGAAGACGTAGGTGAAGTCTCTGGCTTGGTGGGTGGGGACGCCGGTGGAGATGGAGGAGGTCGGCGGGAAGCCCGGAGGGGGGGCTTTGAGGGCGTCGACGGTGGGGGTGGGGCCCCCGCCAGCTGGCGGACGGCGGGAGGGGACGGTGAGGTAGGCGGTGGAGATGGCGGCGAAGACGGAGAAGAAGAGGGTCCTGACGCCGAGCGGGGAGGCGATGGAGGGGAGCCAGGGCTGCGCGAAGTCGAAGACGACGAAGTCGGGTTTGGTCTGGGAGAGGAGGGAGTGGAGTTGGGGCTTGGTTCCGTCGACCGCTATCTTGAGGAGCTCGGCCTCGGCGGGGGAGAGTTCGGCGGTGCTCTCGATGCCTTCGGGGAGGCCGGGGACGCGGGGGAGGAGGAGGGGGTGGATGGAGATGGAGGAGGAGGAGGAGTTGCAGAGGAGGGAATTTATTCGAGAGACGTTGGCGGGGGCGGAGAGGATGGTGATGTGGACGGAGGAGTCCACGGCGGAGATCTTGCGGGCCAGCTGGAGGAAAGGGCTAATGTGGCCAAAGGCGAGGAAGGGGAACATCATAATGTGGAGTGAGCTGGCGCTGGCGCTGGCGCTGGCGCTGGTGCAGTGCTCATTGCCACCCATTTGAGACGCACCGCACCTCAGAAAGTTTTCTTTGGACATCCTATAAACTTTGGAGGTTTGGTTCATTTATAGTTGAACGACAACAAGGCCGCTGTTACAGCGACATCCTAATAAATATGATGGGGACAATTATAATGACGATTTTAAACCCTTCAACTGCTTAACGAAACATTTTTGAGCAATAGAACAAAAATATCTACGTTTAGATAAAAATTTATTATTATTTACTCTCCTCCGACTCTTTTAACTTACGGAAAATTTCAGCCAGAGCAAAATAATTTTATATATTTACAATAAAAGTATTAAATTTTTTAAATTTATTATAGAAGCATCAAAATGCCATTTGTAAGGACGTTTTATGTTTTTCCGTTAACAGAGAAAATTAAAAAAAAATTATATATAGATAAAACGTCCTTTGTAAGACGTTTTACATTTTTTATTAATTTTTTAAATCTCTTTCCTCTCTTCTCTCTCTCTCTCTCTCACTCTTTCCTTTGGAAAAAAAAATATTAAAATAAGAGAAAACGTCCTTTGTAAGGGCGTTTTACAAATTTTTTAAACCTCTCTCCTCTCTCTCACTCTCTCCGTGAAAAAAAAATAATATAATAAGAAAAATGCCCTTTGTAAGGACGTTTTACAATTTTTTATTTTATTTTTTAAACCTCTCTCCTCTCTCCTCTCTCTCACTCTCTCCGTGAAAGGTTGGAGAGGGAGTTGTCGGAGAGCTTGAGGGAGCGGAGGGAGGGGAGGGAGGCCAGGTCGGCTGGGAGGGGGCCGGAGAGGGAGTTCTTGGACATGTCGAGGACCTTCAGGCGGGGGAGGAGGGAGAGGCCCGGGGGGAGGGGGCCGGAGAGGTTGTTGCCGGAGAGGGAGAGGGACTCGAGGGAGAGGAGGCAGTCGAGGACGTGGAGGAGCGGAGGGCTGGAGAGGGAGAGGGACTCCAGGGAGAGGCGGACCACGCGCCGTCGGGAGGCGCCCGCGTCGCCGCACTGGACGTGGGGCCACGAGCACGGGCTGTCTTAGGCGGCGCTCCAGTCGGAGAGAGCGCCGCGGGGGTCGGAGAGGGAGGACTTGAACACGAGGAGGCCGAGGATTTCGTCGTCGAGGGGGGCGACGAGGACGTCGGCGGTGGAGAAAACGGAAGGGAACGGAGAGACTAGTGCTGCTAATAGGAAGAACACGAGGAGGAGGAGAAGCATTGTAAGGAGAGCGGACGGAGAGGAGAGAGGAGAGATTAAAATAAATAAAAAATATATATAAAACGTCCTTTGTAAAGACGTTTTATTTATATATATTTTTTTCAAATTGGCTCCGTTAACATAGTTAGTTAACGGAAAAAACATAAAACGTACTTACAAAGGACATTTTTGATGCTTCCATAGTAAATTTGGAAAATTTAATACTTTTATTGTAAATATATGAAATTATTTTGCTCTGGCTGAAATTTTTCGTTTAACTTATAACAAACAGATTTAAAGCGGATTAAAACAGGGGCGACCAATGAGATATCCAAAGATATTTTCCTCCGGATTCCTCCCCCTATATTATTAACAAAATATATATTAAAACCCCGGCGGGACGGGGGAACAGGAATCCGGAGGAGTAATTTGTTTTATTAATAATATATTTTGTTATGTGTTAATCGAAATTTAAATTTCGGAGAGTAATTAATAATAGTCAATTTGCGTCTAAATTTTTAAAAAAAATATATTTTATTACTTTTCTTGCAATTTGTGAAACTTCATTGCTCTGGATACCGACATTAGATGATTGCAGAGAGATTTAATTAGTGGTGGACCCCCGTCACTTAATACACATATAATCAGTGTTTTAAAAATCGGTCCGGAGATCGATTCGGCCAAGACACTGGGTCGGGTAAAACCGATAAAACCAGTGGTTCCACCACTGAGTTAATCTAAGTGGCCATCCATTGTGTACACTTATTTTTACAAAAAATATTCATTTATAGTAGAATTTTGAAAAAGTAGTAGGTCAACATTGAACCGAATCGAAAAAATGACCGGTTCACGGGTCAACCGGTTGAACCGACTGGTCCGGTCCTGTCCAGCTCGCTTTTTAAAACACTACAAATAATTCTTATCCTTGATTAACTAAGTTTTTCATTGTCATACCATTGCTTCATCTCTTCTCTACTATTATAATGAGGCTCGAAAACGGTTCAAAATTGAGCCATCTAACCCGTATGTAAATACTCCACTAACTATTTTTTAATTAATTTATTATTTAACTACCTAATATTATTTATTTATAACAAAATATTTCTAACTCAAGTGGTTAAGGTGAGAATTTTTTTAATTTTTTTTTAGTTCGATTCCTATGAACGATAGTATTTATAATAATTTTATATTTAATTTTTTTACGCACGTACATGTTACTAGTATCTTAAAATTATATATTATAAAAAATGTTGACATTTCCTTAAAAGAAATAGTAAAATATCTAATAGATGATTAAAGTAAAATATATAATACAGTTACGAAAAAATAGATTTGCATTATATATTAAAAAAATGTGGCTTTATATATACTTAGTGGTGTTCACGTGGGATGCACATTCAAAAAAACAAATTAATATTATTAAAAAATTTGATAAAAGTTTAAATTATATTAAAAAATTTAAATATGATTTGAATGTATTTGTTAGAACTTGAATTTTTTTTTGTTAGAATCTTGAATATATATAATATCATATCATTAGTTTTTTTTTTTTTTTTTTTTTAGATACATACGGTGGTAGTTCATTATAAGGATTTAAAAAATTATTAATTAGGTGAGGATACATAGGACACATAGTGTGGTAGTTAGTTATAAATTTTTTAAAAAACTTAATTAATTAATGAAGAAAATACAACGGCTTACATTTTCAACCCACATTATAACATTAGTAAGTACAAAAAATTAATAATATTATTGAAAAATTAGATAACAATTTAAATTGTACTAAAATATTTAGAATATAATTTGAATATATTTTATCCTTCATAACATAAATCATTTACTTTACTTTACTTAATCTCCGTGCAAACAAATTATTCTTATGCTACAATCTATGAAGGAGAGATTCAATGTCTGAAAGACTGTAAGAAGATTTTGTATAGTACGAGAGATTAAGAATACTTATGCCCCCATCTCCTGATGCCACTCTCCATTTGAGTTGGCGGTTTATTCCAACTCCTCAAATATTTTGACTATTTCAACTTGCCAAATATTTTGACAAGTTATCCCTTGAACTGAAATATTCCTAAACTTTTCTTCACACACAATTTTATCAAAATTATTTTCCCTAGATGAAATTTTTTGTAAGCTCACTTATGCTTTTAGGAGTAAGGACAGAACCAACTGGGACAAGGAGTAGAAGGGCGACCACGAACAAAAATAAAATAATATCAAGTTTTATTCAAATTCCCCTTTATCTATAGAATATATATATTAGTCGCATATTATAGTTTTTGTAGTTTAGATCAATTTTGAAGCTCATCTTGAAAGAACATTAGTAAAATTGGTTTTGTTCTGACTCTTACGATGTGATTATTATTATTATCTTTATTTGTTTGGACGTTCGGTACATGTCCAACGCGAGTGCTGGTTCCATCCCTGACGACGATCCTTCAAATTTGGATTTCTTCTACCATCTCATGAACTGATCCACCTGTCTGTAACTTCAGTCCCTCAATCACATCAAAGCGTCTCATCTTGTGCGAGTTTTGAATGTAAACTAGAACATGCATCTATATGAGTGAAGTTATTTGATATATAATTAAACGAGAAATTGCACATAGAGCATAAAAGTTTTATTTTATTGTATTCAGAGCAATGATGTTTTAAAATTTTCGAGAAGAGCAATGAAGCGTCCTTAAAAAGAGCATTTTTGAACAATTGTCCAAAAATGTCATTTTAAATGGCGTTTCGATGCAAATATTATTTTTAATTACTTTTTCATTCTAACAGACAAATTAAAAGACGGATTTTATAATATACAATTTGTTTCAAAACGTTCTTAAAATGGGTGTTTTTGGATTTTGTTTCAAAAATGTCAATTTTAAGAACTTTTTTATACTTTGTATGCAATTTTAAAATTTTTTTGTTTTGGACGTAATTTTTTGAATATTTTATGTTCTATACGCAACATTTTGATAAATAAACTAAAACATGTAAGTAATTTTTTTTTTTTTTTTTTTTTTTTTGAGGGCAACATGTATGTTACTGGCTAACAATTATTCGGAGAAGTAGGCTGATCCCAACTTTTTGGGAGATGGCCAAAAAGTCTTGGTAGCATTAACGTAACAGAAAATTTATTGTAACGAAATAAATTTATATTAAATTCATGCAAATGAAATAAGTTTGCAAAATTTTGAAAAAAAAAACAGAATACGCCAACAGTGTTGGCGGAAAACACAACTGCTGTACACGTAGGCAAAAAAAAAAAATAAAAAAAATAAAGTGGGGCCCACAAACCAATTTTTGCCAACATTGTTGGCTGAAATTGCCCCCCCCATTTCAGCCAACTTTGTTGGCAGAAATTGGATGTGGAGGTCCACTTGATTGGTTCGGTTCGGTTTGTTTGGTTGGATAGGTTTGTTTGTTTGGTTTATTTTAATTAGTTTATTTTAATTAGTTTTGTTTTTGTTTTATTTATTTAGTTTTGTTTTATAATTAGATTTAAAAAAATTTATTTTAACGAAATAAAATTAAAATAAATTAATTGGAAAGAAATATTTAGAAATATTTTTTTCGAAAATTTGACTGAAAAATCCAAAACAAAACTAAATAGAAAAAATAAAAATCTAAACATAACTAATTCAAATAAACTAATAAAACAAACCAAATAAACCAAATAATAAATCAAAGCAACCAAAACAAACCAACCAAAACCACCCAACCGAACCCGTGGGCCCCACACCCAATTCCCGCCAACTATGTTGGCTGAAATTGGGTGGGGGGCCCACGGGTTCGGTTGGGTGGTTTGTGGTTTGGGTTGATTTTTTTTTGATGGTTTAGTTTAATTATTTATTTTGTTTTATTAGTTTTTTTTTACATAAAACAATTAATTTAAATTTTTCTATTTTTTTTGGAGGTCGAAACATCGTTTTAAATCCGTGGGCCCCCACATCCAATATAAATTAATTTCGCTACAGTAAATTTTAAATATTCGAAAAAAAGACCCAAACTAAAATTTGGAGGTCGAAACATCGTTTTTTTTTGCGATTTTGAAAATTTTCGAAGTCCGTAAAACTGTGAAACGGTTTATCCCGTATTACTTTTCGATACGGTCATTTTGGCAAAAACTGGAGCTTGTTTCGATCTCTCAGTCAAAAGTTATGATACTTTAAAATTTTAAATTTTAAATTTTTGTCTGTAACATGTGCGTCTTGCTTCGGATAAATTTTTTTTCTACACGATTTGTGTTACTCTCGTCGAAAACATACAAATCGACTTATTATTTAATGAAAAACGATTTCAAAATAAGTAGTTATGGCCGCTCGAAGTCTGCTCGACGGCAGACGTAATATTCTTACGATAGATTATTATTATTATTTTAACGTCTGTTAACAACGAAAAAATTAACGATAAAAATATAATATTTATAAATATAAACGTCCAATTGATGTTTTTTCGTAATTTTTTTAACTTTTATGCTTTAGATGAAATTTATACAAATTTTGATGCTTTGGAAACAAATATTCGAAAAAATATTTCTAAATATTTTTTCCAATTAATTTATTTTAATTCTATTCGATTAAAATAAATTTTCTTAAATCTAATTACAAAACAAAACTAAATAAATAAAACAAAAACATAACTAATTAAAACAAACCAACAAAACAAACCCATACAACCAAACAAACCGAACCGAACCAATCAAGTGGGCCCCCACACAACAGAATCAGCCAATAGTGTTGGCAAAAATTGGCTTGTGGGCCCCACTTTAATTTTTTTTTTTTTTTTTTTTTACGTGTATAACATTTGTATTTTTTGCCAATACTGTTGCAGATTCTGTCTTTTTTAAAAAAATTTATAAACTTATTTTGTTTACATAAATTTAATATAAATTTATTTTGCTACAGTAAATTTTTTGTTAACGTAACGGTGGCCTCGGATTAGAGGGGTGATGTGGTGATGGTGGTGGCTCCAGTCATGGTCTGGTCCTTATCAAAAGTGCAGTCCTTTTTCCTGTCTTCTTTGGTTACAACGCATGCAGCAGCTACCTTGCATTTGGCAAAAAGGCGTTGGGTGAAACGTGGCCGGTGGGTGGGATCTTATGCTGAGAGTGGTACGGGTAGGTTTGGATAGAGGGAAAGAAAGTTGGGTGAACGGAATAAAAAGTCGATGCATATCAGAAGGAAAAGTTAGCTTGAGTATGTTTAATAACTTTTATTTGGATTTAAAGTTTAAGTGGAAGAATGTTTAATGACTTTTGTGTTAGGGAACGAAAACGGAAATATTATTTTCTAAATCAGAAAGTACATGCAAGAAAATTGAACAAAAATATACAAACAAAAAAACGTCAAACACAAATCGTAGATACAGAACTTTTTACGTAAAAAATCTAAATAAAAAAAATTACGGGACGATCGGAATCCAATCATGAAAAGCCTCCACTAATGGAATAAGAAATACACTGATTCCTTACAAACTTCTCACCGATCCAAACAGATCAGCAGAATTCTTTGGAATAGAAAATATATCACAGACAAACGAAGAACGGAGATGACGAGAAAAGAATTATCCGCAACCGACAATCTCTTCCTCTCTCCTTTCAATATTGTAAAAGCACTCTTGCTTCCTTTTGCAATATTTTTGAGATATGAGATATTTTTAGGGCTAGGAGACACAATATATATAGCCTCAAACCCACAACTATTATTCCTATTATATATAGGAATACCCAATCCAAATCCAAATCCTTTGACATATTCCTATTATATATATGAATATTCAATCCAAATCTAAATCCATTGACATATTTCTATTATATGTAGGTATACCCAATCCAAATATATTGAGGTATTCCTATTATATGTAGGAATACTCAATCTAACTCCGGGGTATTTTTCACATAGGTTGGGAACCCCACCCACTCAAACAAATCATCCCTTCACAACTATGTGAAGGGGGTCGTCATCCCGACGATCCGCCTGCAGTACTTAAATTTTTTCCTTAGAAGAAATTTTTGTGAACATGTCTGCTACATTGTCATCCGTATGAACCTTCTCAAGCACCGCTTGCTTCTTTTCAACCACATCCCGTATCCAATGATACCGAGTATCAATGTGCTTGGACCGGCTATGAAATGTCTGCTTCTTCACAAGGTGAATTGCACTCTGGATATCGCAAAGCAAAGGGTACTGCGCTTGCTTTAGCCCCATTTCCTACAACAGTTTCTTCATCCACAACAACTCCATGCAAGTATCCGTCGCCGCAATGTACTATGTCTCTGTCGTCGATAAGGCAACACATTTCTGTAACCGCGACTGTTACGATACCGCTCCACCAGCAAACATCATCACATAGCCCGAAGTCGATCGCCTCGTGTCTACATCTCCAGCCATATCAGTATCGGTATAACCAACCAGCTTCGGCTCGTCATCACCAAAAGAAAGTCTTCAATCGGCAGTGCCCTGAAGGTATTGTAGAATCCACTTGACCGCACTCCAATGTACCCTTTCAGGATTGGAAGTATACCTACCAACTGTGTTAACTGCGTGAGCAATGTCAGGTCTCGTACACACCATAGCATACATGAGACTCCCCACAGTTGAGGCATATGAAATCCGCTCCATATATTCCTTCTCGTCCTTGGTAGATGGACATTACTCCTCGGTAAATTTAAAGTGAGCCGTAAGAGGGTTATGGTCCGTTTGGATAGTCTTTCTGAAATTTTGTTCTGAAAAGTTTTTCAAAAATAAGTTATAAAGTTGTTTTCTGAGTATAAAAAATTTGACTTTGTGTTTGGTTACTTTCATCTGTAAAATAGTTTTTTGATTTTTTTTTTTAATTTTGTTTGATAAAATATTTTTTGAAAGATTTTGTATTATGTCCACCATATTTGTGTCCGACATAGAGATCATCGTCGAGGCCAGGGCTTGGTCCCTCAAATTAAAAACTACTCTATGGATCTAGGATTTGGTCTCCATGCTCGGCCCACCCGAACCGGTTCTTGGCCGACGCGTCCTTGCCACCCTTGCTCGGCCCAGTCTCGTCGTCAGGCTCGGCCCAGGCTTATCGTCGACCCTCCGGGTCCTAGGGTTAGGGTTGAAGTCGCCGTCGACCTCCGGGTACCAGATCTGGCCCCCCACGCCAAACCCAAAGTAACCGCCCACCATGTCGAAGTCCTCGAGCTCCACCTCGCCGGGTCCCAGGTCTGGCGGAGGTCGGATGTCGACTCGGCGGAGGTGGAAGAGGAGGTCGTTGATGTCGAAGGTGGCGTGGGAGTAGGAGGGGGGAGGGAGTCGAAGTGGTGGCGGAGGTCGGAGCTTCTCGAGGAGCTGGCGGAGGTCAGACATCGACTCCGCGGAGGTGGAGAAGGACGTCCACCTCTCCAACATTTGTTGTTGTTGTTGTCGTCGTCTTTGGTGGTGGTGGTGGTGGTGGAGTTGAAAGGGGAGGAGGGGTTGGAGAGCTCGATGGGAGAGTGAAAGAAGAGAGAATCGGTGGAGAGAGAAAGTCCAGAGGATTGAGGGACCGAGGGTGAGTTGGCGGTGCATGGGACCCGACAAGGAGTTGAAAACTGCTCTTTGAAAACTCTTTTTTCCTACGTCCGAAAAACAGAGTTCTGAGTGCTATTTTTCAAAACTTCGTTTCTGAATGTATTACTGCCAAACACTGTTTGTGCTTGTTTCTGTGTTTAAAATCAAAAAATGAAGTTATAAACCCTAACCAAACAGGCCCTTACTCACTTTTTTTGACTCATCCATCCCAAAATGCTGAAGTACCCGGTGAATGTACTTCTTTTGGGACAAGTGTAGCAGCTTGGACTCTCTCTCTCTCTCTCTCTCTCTCTCTCTCTCTCTCTCTCTCTCTCTCTCTCGGCTGATCTCCATACCAAGAATAGTCTTCGCTGCGCCCAAATCCTTCATAGAGAAGGTCGCGTCCAGTTGGCGCTTCAACTCTGTTATCCTAGTGGCATACCGACCCACCAGTAGCATACCATAAATATAGAGCAGTAAAATGATGAAATCACCCTCGGCAAAGTACCTCACAAATACACAGTGATCTGACGTCATCCGTGCATAACCATGTTCTCCCATAAATGACTCGAACTTCATGTACCACTGCCTCGGAGCCTGCTTCAGATCATATAAGCTATTCCTCAACCGACAGACCAAGTGTGACTTGCCCTTCTCACAGAATCCCTCTGGCTGCTCCATGTACAACTCCTCCTCAAGATCTCTGTGGAGGAATGCCGTCTTCACGTCCATCTGCTCGATCTCCAAGTCAAAACTGGCTGCCAATGCTAGCACCACCCGAATAGATGACTGCTTGACGATTGACGAAAAGATCTCATCATAATCTATGCCCTTCCGCTGATCGTATCCTTTAACTACCAGCCTCGCTTTGTATCGAGGGTGAGTAGCATCATCTATCTGCTTCACATTGAATATCCATTGATTTTTCAAAGCCTTCTTGTCCTTTGGCAACCGCACCAACTCATAAGTATAATTGGCATGCAAGAAACTCATCTCCTCCTGCATAGCCTACATCCACTCCTGCATGTGTTCGTCTTTTATAGCCTCTGAAAATCTTTGGGCTCCCCTGTCACCCCCACTTTTTGGATTAAGGGTATTTTCGTCTTTTCGTAATTAATGGGTAAATGATTGCATGATAATTTATTTATCTAAATAATTATGATTTCTAATTGATTGTTGCACTTAATCGTTATTCAATAACTAGAACGCTATGCTAGTTTTGTCTTCCAACAGTTTCACACCCTTGTCCCAAACGTGCCAGACCGTTAATTTATGCCTGTACCCCACTTTAATTCAGTCCCTTGTACTTCTAGTTGATTTTAGAACACCCCTTGCATTTATTTAGTTAATTGGACAATAAATCTATTTTGTGCAATTTTCCAATTGTTAGGCACTCTTATACCAAAGTGTATATAGGTGTCCACCGTTGGACACGACACGTGAACAAAACCCATTTCTCCTTCATTATATTTTTCGTAATTTTTGGGAATATGTAATTTAACATCAGCCCTTGAAACCATAGCTACAAACCCTTGAACCAATACATTCTAGAGATTCATTTAATTTATTTGAAACCCTAACCATCGAAATTATCCATGGCAAGCCCAATTCCCTAGGGCCTTGACCAAACCAAATTCTAGGTCAACCCAAAGTCTACTACCTATATATATATACATAGTATTATTTTTCCTTTCTTTTTAACCTAAACCTAAAGCCTCAGCCGTTCCTTCCCATCACTGTTCATCACCCTCACGGTTTCCGCCGCCGCTGACCGGAGACTCGCCGGAGTAGCGACTGAACCCCGCCATTGTTGCTGCCGACCTTTTTCCCCACTTTTTTCTGGCCGTTCTTCCCTGTCCAACCCGAGGGAGCCGACCGGAGCATCCCGCTCGTCCACCTCGACTCGTTTCCCCCCCCCCCCCGCGGGCTAAACCAGACCCGCACGACTGAAGCCGCCGAGCGCCGCTGCTGTCAACCGGAGCAGCAGCAACTCGACCCAACTGCTCGACCGCCCGACTGCGCTGGACCCCGTCGACCGAGAAGCCCGACTGCCCCGCTCAAGCGCCGACGACGTTGCACAGAGCCGCCCCGACTGTCCCGTTGGAGCGCCGCCGACTGAGGTTCTGCCCGCACGCTGCACGACGGAGCAGCCTTCGACTCGACGTACGCCGCGTATCCGACCGGAGAAGCCGGAGTTCGACGACAACCCGTGAACTCGACCTACCCTTCCCTGTTCGTAACCACCGTCATCATCTTGTTTTCGCGCACAGCCTGACTATACCAATCAACACGTTGTTTTAGTGAAGCATGCTTAATTGTGAGTTTCTATCTTGCCTTAGTTCATTTACAAGTAAGCAGCATATAGAATTTACTGAAATGAACTAGCCACCGTTCGGTAGATTTTACCTGCCCGTCTGAATTACCTGCACAATACTTACCATGCCTTCCCTGCCACGAAGACACAAGTTAGTTTGCAACAGGTTTAAATATACAAGGTGGATATAGCCATGGACAAGGATAGGATACAACGATAAACACACGATGCGTTGCAAGCTGTCCAGTCCGCACACGATGACTATGCCACAGGTGATCACTGGCTTGGTAGCCATAATGGACCAGTCATGGACTAGGATAGCATGCAACGAGAGCTCATAATGGATACACGATAAACACACGATGCGTTGCAAGCCATCCAGTCCGCACACGATGACTACACACGAAGTTCCGCCCGGACCGGATCGGTGCCAGTGCCCCAGCGACCGTCCGCAGAACTTATACCCTTGTGCACAAGTTGTCCATGATCGAACACACGATGTTTAGTTAAGTTATCATTTCACGCAGTTGAGGCAACACGAGCAATGCATAGATATGATGCATTTGATAGCACAATTATAGAAGAAGATACATTCTAACTAAAATTGATGCATATGATGAATATCCCGAATGAACAAGCATGCACGTAAGTAATCGTTCACAAGTTTGTTTGACAAGCAGTATTATCCAAGTCTATTTTCTTTTATCTTGGTTTCTTTTATTATTACTTGGTATCGTTTGATCGGGGCGAAGAAGAATGCAGATTTTAGATGCGAAGCTTGGAAGCAGGGCTAGCTAATCGGGTTGGTAGCCACTCACTTAGATTATTGGAAGGGAGATAGAAAAAAGCGCTTCACGACTCCGCTCGCAAGCCGCCTACTGCTCGTTCACTTGCACACGAACAGCTTGATTAATATTCCTTCCTCTCTTTCCAATCTCGGAATCGAAATGCAGTTCAATGAACGAAAATAATGAAACCATCGAAACCGTTCAAGGAAAACAAGCAAATTCCAAAACCAACTCAAAGCATGAAAGCAACAAGCGACATCGAAAACCGAGGCATAAAAGATAGCAGCGGAGAGGTCCCTCCCGACTCTGCCGCTAAGCCGATCCTTGGGGCGCGGTCCACTGAATATGGCAATCGATTCCGAAGAAACAAATCCATAACGAGGACGAGTTCTTAATTCAATCTACCCCGATCGAACGATACCGACTTGTGTTTCTTAGCCGCGCTCTCCGCACCGGGAGAACGGGGCGCTACATCAGGTATATATATATATAGTATATATATCTCCCTAATACCTGTTTAATATAAATACAAAGCATAAATTCTATTTAAAGCATATGTATATACATATATCTACTATAATTATAACCCATAGAAATTTATGTATATGTTAGATCACTTTATGTGGAGGACTTGGAAGTGACCACGGATACCCCGTAGGTACATCGACATGTGACCCCTAGCGTAGCCTATTGAGATCATTATGTTGAAGGTGTGCTAGAGTAATGTCTGATGCAGTATTATATTTATGATATATCTATAGGACTGTTGGATCATTCAGACGATACCTGGGAACCCGGACAGTGGTATTGCCAGCTAAGGACCACAGACGAGTACATTCTCTGACAGTTTCCATTATGTTGATTATCTCTATAATTCTTGTTGTATAGCGTACATGACTCTGACACTGTTCTTTACACGAGTTGGCATCATTGAGACCTGTCACGAGGAGTCGTGACTGGGATCCATCGTGCTAGCTGGGGAAAATGGGGAAATATTAGTAGTTTATGTGATCATAACCAACTTACATGCAGCATTAGCTCACCCACATTTTACGTCCGTGCAGCCTTACCCTTACATGCCTCATCGCTGTTACATCTGGTTAGCCTGACCTGTTGGGGATGACCGCTAACTAATGTAATGAGTCATATAGTCCCAAGCCGATCACATGATATACTGATGTTTCACACACTTAGATAGATGATTCTTGACATGTATCTTGATAGATTGATCTTGTATTTTCCACATATTTTAGTTGTTGTTCTTATATACACTTACATACCAGTTCTTTGTACTTGCGTACACATGTAGTTCTATTCCTTGTCAGATGCATATTGATGATGATGTTCCAGTATTTATTCCAGCATTTCTTATTCCAGTATCTTATTGCCAGTTATTCATATATGTCTTGTATTTCTTTACACCGTGTTATAGTTTTTGTCAATATATGTGGAACTGCTGTTAGAGGTATATTTTCGTTCCAATTCTGACTGAATATTTTTTCCAGAGAATCTTGAGGATTTCTGTACCACGCACTACGGACCAGGTATAGATGCAGACTATGTACCAGAGATCCTAGAGGAGACCATGCTTCTAGATGAGACTTTGCCTACAACTACCGATATAGTATTTATTTTATGCTTGAGACTTATGGAGGTTATTTCAGTTTATGTTTAGACTTATGTTAAGTTTAATTGGAGACTTGTGTTGGACAGCTAGACTGTGAGTTATCTTTATGTTTGAGACATGGTGTTTAACTATGTCATTTCCTTTTATCTTTTA
This sequence comes from Iris macrosiphon, assembly GCA_036927795.1. Taxonomy (NCBI): domain Eukaryota; kingdom Viridiplantae; phylum Streptophyta; class Magnoliopsida; order Asparagales; family Iridaceae; genus Iris; species Iris macrosiphon. The sequence goes on from JAYESA010000016.1 coordinate 150,203,610, forward strand.
TCGTGCCTTATAGTTGTTGTGATTGAGTTACTTGTGAGATTATTGTGAGATGTATATTAACCTCCTTATGGAGATGGATACCATTGACAGGTGTTAGCTGTATAGTATTACTGTGACCTAGACAGCGTTCTACCGCCGATGCTGCGGCGTAGGCTGGACGTACCCACGCTCTCGTGCCCCTATACTGGGTGCGGGTCGTGACACGTTTTTAGTGGTGGCCTATGCAGGTCGAGTTTCGCAAGTTATGCGATATCGTGGTAGTGCGACAACTTAGTTGTACTGCAGCGAGCCTGTGCTAGGATATAGGAAATAGAATCTAGGATGAGAATATGCTCAATCACACTAGGAAACTCTGAACTTCATATTGATATTCCAATGGATTGCTTCCTTTAGCCCTTTAGTGTCCTTCCTTGATAATATCATATCTATCACCTTAATTGATTCTTTGATCTGTATTCAGGATGTCGCCGAATACTAGATCCATGAGAACGGGAGCAGCCAATTCAGAGAGGACTGCCACCTCTCAACCTGACGAACAGATACCTGAAGATTCTCCTACATCTCCTGTTCGTGTGGGAGTGTCTGCAACTAACGGGATTTCTCCTCCACCTATACAGAGGATTACCCCAGCTATGACAGACAACCTTCCACCACCACCGGGGCACAGATGTTCGCACTGATGCAGGGACTGCTAGAGGCCCAGAGAGTAACAGCAGAGGCTCAGCGTGTTCAAGCCGAGGCTCAGAGAATGCAAGCAGAAGCACACCAGGCGCAGACCGAACTGATGAGAGAGAGCATGGAGAATGCTCATCAGGTGACTCTCCAAGCTGTGGAGATGGTAGCACGACAACCGCAACATCAAGGCCAACAACAACAACAGAGGCCCGGTACCATAGTGGACTTTAAGAGGATGATGCCCCGAGAGTTCAAAGGCACAGAAGGAATATTATATGCTGACGAATGGTTAGAAGACATAGAGAGGAATCTGCGCTTATCACAGATTCCAGAGATTCTTCAGATAGAGGCCGCTGGCAGCCAGATGTTTGATATCGCACTGACGTGGTATCGTACAGAGCCGAGACTCGCCGCTGAAGGACTTACTTGGGAGGACTTTAAGGAACACTTCAAAGAGAAATTCTTTCCTGACGTAGCCTTGGGAGCATTAGAAAGTCAGTTCCATGACTTAGTCCAAGGAAGCATGTCAGTCGACGAATATGCTGCAGAGTTTTGTCGATTGAGTCGATTTGCACCATCGATGGTTCGAGACCCAGGAGACAGAGCACGGAAATTCAGGAAGGGATTAAATAGGGAGATCAAGTCTCGTACTTCGGGATGACGTACTGCTATATTTGAGAGTATTATGATGGATGCCCAGATTGTCGAAGACGACTTGGACCTCAGGCCCAAGAGAGAACGCGATACATCTGGAGCAACAGGAGGTAACACAGGACCAGCCAAGCGCCCGCACTTTCAACAACAACATAGGCCACACCAGCAACAACACCAGCAACAGGCACCAGTTCGAGGACATGCTCAACAACAGCAACCACAAAGACTGTAAATCCCTCACCCAAAATAGGTATTTGTGTATATTTTATATTATTATATTTATTATAGATGTTGAATTTATTTAGAGTATTCTCTTAGTTAATTAGAAAATAATTTTTTTCTTTAGTATATTTACTTATATAAATATTCATTTAGAATTATTTTAGGTTATTTTAGATTTTTGGAGATTTTTCTAGAATTTTTGGTAATTAAAACTTAGAAACATAAATTTCTAGGACTTCTATGATTTACTATACGACCATACTTGCATGTCGTTCCTACCAAATATTTATTTTAGTTTAAAATATTTAATTATATTTTTTTGTAATTTATTTAGAATTTTAAGAAATTTATTTAGATTTTAAAATTATTTAGGATTTATTTGGATATATATAGTCTTAATATTAGATAGATACTAATTTAGTGTTAATAGATATTAATAAGATTTTATAAATTATTTGTATTATCTTTAATTATATTTAAGATTATAAATTATTGAGATAAATTCAAACTCTATTTTTAATTAATTCAAATCCTGAACCTACTAGGAACTCAACTTCATGCATATCCTATCCTTATTTAAATTCATCATAATCCTATCCAAATTAAGCAATCCTAGTCCTATTTAATTAAGTAGTGTCCACCATATTTTCTACTAGTTATGACGAATTAAAAAGACGATATCTCCTAGCTCCGAACTCCAAACATGCTCCAGTTTTTTTTGTTAGAACGATAATGAGGTTAGCTTTCTGATTATATAAATTGTTTTTCTAAATTATGAGTATTAAATTCTATAAAATTCGTAGAGCACAGCATGTCTGAAAATAGATGTGTTTCAATATTTTCGTGATTCCGGGAGAACCAGGAGTCAGAATCATGAACCGTTTAAAGTTTCGGAAAGCTAATGTCGAGATCATCGACATAAATTTTTCCCAGAATTTAATTCGAATTATTTACATACTGTTAATTCTGTAGAACTTCTAGGTTAGAATTTAACCATCGGTGCACAATACAAAATTTGTATGTGCCATAATTCCCAAACGAATTTGAATTCGGATGAGCTGTAAATTCTAGCATATTTTTGACACTGAAATCTACAGGAAATCATGCATGAAAGTTGAGTTTATGTCGGTGGACTTTTTGGTCAACAGATCGCCTCGATTTGCTTGCCATGAGACTCGAGTTGATAAAATTCAGTTTCTTTGGACAAAATTTAGGAATTAACATAAAAATAAGAATAATAAGATTAAAATAGGATTTTAGAGTAATTATTCTAGAATTAAATAAATTAAAATAAATTATCTTTTGACGTGATAAATTTGTAATACATAGGCTATTTGGACTGTGACTTGGACTCTGATTCATACCAGCATCAGGACCCCAGGCAAGATACCTTGCCAAATTATTTATAGTACTTTGCATGCTATTTATATTTCTGTTTATTTATTTCATTTCTGTATAGTTCTTGCATGTGTAGTTTTTTCTCAAGTCATTACTATGTATTAGATATGTTGACACACACATGGCACCTAGTATCATAGAGGACAATCATTAGGCGTATGGGCTTTAACCACTCTGGTAACACCGTAGTCACTAGCACGCACTATGGTGGGTCGTGTCCGATGGTCGCTACCCCCGAGGTATATCGATTGATGGAGTCCGAGGGTCGCTACCCCCGAGGTATGCCGGCTGATGATGTTCATGGACGAGTGCATGAGTTGTGAGGCTTAGATCGAGTAGACTACCCTTGCCCATACGTCAAAAAGTTGTCCTCATTTGCATTCATATAGATTGTCTTGTACAGCATACTTATTTATTTTCAAACCATATGCATGTTTACTGTATTCAAATTGGCTCGTATTTTCTGTATCTTGTTATGTCCCTCTGAGGACCTGGTCCGCTGCCAGGTGTATCTTTTCTTGAGTATTTGCAGGAGCGCAGATTTGGATGGTTACATGTGATCCGAGGATGTCTTCTCTTCGAGCTGTGATGGATAGTTGGTATTCTTATATTGTGTTGTGGTGTTGTACTCATATTGTATTTGCTCTTATATTCGAGTTGGTAGTGGATTTGTTTCCATCCAACTATCATCCTTAGATACTTCTTATTGAGATCTAGTTTCATAGATACTGATTATTTATTTCTATATGATTTTGGTGGATGAGATTTAGATTTTACCCTGTGACTTGTATTACATTTTATACCACTTGTGGATTTTATATTTATATTACAGCGTACGTATAGATTTGGTTTCCATATATTGGAGTTGCCATATCCATGCGGCTGGCATGTTTACGTGTCCTAGTCCTAAGTATTTTTGGGACTGGGGCGTGACATGTTTTTGTGGTGGCCCATGCAGGTCGAGAGAATATTGTCTCGGTTACGTTATTGTACCGAACAAGCCTGCACCTAGGACTAGAGTATAGGATCTCATCCACAATTGACTATGATTCATCTTCCTCCTATCTATTCTATTTGAACAATTGTATCTTGCTTGATTCCTGTACTTCCCTAATAATTCTTTGAGTATAGCCTTCTGCTAGAATATAGGAACCCCTGTTATTAGGATGATAATTAGAGTAGCACACCTATTAAGAATACAACGAGAATATAGACACCACTAAGTTTAGAATATCTAGTGAACCCTAGAATTCCTTAGCTATAGATTGGTTTACCATTACCCCTGATATATTATGAAGACTGGAGGGTAGTATAGACACTACTAGAGTAGTTAGAAGTTTTACCATAATGTTTGACACCTAGTATCACATAGTCTTTTGACCTATTAATGGAGTGTGATTGAACAACATTAATTGTATGCTAGCTTAGGAGACAGTGTTTATTCAGACAATAGAATTTAGAGGTCCTTGCCCCCATTTGGTCGACTAGCGACACAGACAAGGAGGTTGTATTATAACTATAGAGATTTGTAGAGTCTTTATTATTATTGCTTATTCTATTTTTTTTTGTTTTGTTTTTGTGAACTTGAATTGAGTTGTACCTCCTTTCATCATCATCTAGCGTACCTATAATTGTTGTACCACCTTGACTTATGCCGCTATTATAGCCTAGTTTTGCAAGCTTATTCTTTCATCAAGCTTGTTCACTATATATGTATTAGTGGATGCATACATTAATACATTTCAGAATCAGTGTACTACGGTCTGATCAACCATAGTGCGCGTGGTTCGCCCTTCGTATAACTACTTTACGTGGATTGAGATATCTAGTAATTAGTAGATGAATGAACTTGCCCTCTAGATATATCTAAGTATATCGTATCCGTTACATAACTGTACCGATGCGAGCATGTGGATAGGCATTACCAAAATAGGACTTCAATCCACAACTGCTTTGACAATTCCTATTTGAATTCTTTAAACGTCTTGATCCCGATACTTCTATTCTATTACCTCGCCCTTGAACTCTTTATTATTGATCTCCGTCTTCCCTTATTTCGGAAAGACGAAACCTCATGCTTGGTATAAGTTTGATACACAGAGAGTACTAGATATACCCCATAGGCCGATCACATACTTGAGGATTATTCTTTCGTAATTAAGGACATATCATAAATGATATAATCGGCGTTGAAGTTTTGAGGATTGAATGACATGAATAAATAAATTAAGGAATATTTTTCTTAAAGTATATAGCCTTCTGTGATAGATTGGTAAATTCTAAGTTGGGTAGCAGTGCATTGGCAACTCGAGACAAATTTTTTTTAGATTGTGATCGAGTAAGATTAGATTGGGAGAGGTTCAAGCCATTCAATTTTGAGAATTTTAGGAGAATGACTAAGATGATGAGGATTAATGAATTTTAAAAATCTTGATATTGAGGACCCAATATTTATACCTTAAGTACATAATTTAAATTTTTGAGTATTGAAGGTAAATTCATCAATTTGAATTTGAAGGATAAATATATAATTTCAGACTTGAACATTGGTGGACTGCAATTAAATTATTTTTCAATTTGATGATTTAAATTAAGAATTAAAATTTGATGGTTGGACTACCTATTTGAAATATTGAGGATGCGAATGGAATTTAAAAAGTTGAAGAATACAAAAAAAAATTTATAAGTAAAAATAAGAATAATATTGGACTCGAATTACTTCTAGAGGAGATTATGATACTTGGAGATCGTGAGGTAAAATTTGATATGGGTTATTTAAATCTTGAAGATATTATGTGGATTCAATTTAAATTTGGATATTGATGAGTTGAAAAAGTGAGAAGAGATTACAATAGGTTGAATTTTGATTTAAACAATGATTATCTTAATTTTGAAATGATCGCGATAGATTTGAATAGATTTTGTTATTTAAATTTTTGGAAGAGATTGCGATTGACGTACCTTATGTATGAATGTGAAAGATTTAACAAATTATGTCTTATTTTAATTTCGAGGACGAAATTGTTTTAAGTTGGGTAGATTGTAAACTCCCTCACCCAAAATAGGTATTTGTGTATATTTTATATTATTATATTTATTATAGATGTTGAATTTATTTAGAGTATTCTCTTAGTTAATTAGAAAATAATTTTTTTTTTTAGTATATTTACTTATATAAATATTCATTTAGAATTATTTTAGGTTATTTTAGATTTTTGGAGATTTTTCTAGAATTTTTGGTAATTAAAACTTAGAAACATAAATTTCTAGGACTTCTATGATTTACTATACGACCATACTTGCATGTCGTTCCTACCAAATATTTATTTTAGTTTAAAATATTTAATTATATTTTTTTGTAATTTATTTAGAATTTTAAGAAATTTATTTAGATTTTAAAATTATTTAGGATTTATTTGGATATATATAGTCTTAATATTAGATAGATGCTAATTTAGTGTTAATAGATATTAATAAGATTTTATAAATTATTTGTATTATCTTTAATTATATTTAAGATTATAAATTATTGAGATAAATTCAAACTCTATTTTAAATTAATTCAAATCCTGAACCTACTAGGAAATCAACTTCATACATATATTATCCTTATTTAAATTCATCATAATCCTATCCAAATTAAGCAATCCTAGTCCTATTTAATTAAGTAGTGTCCACCATATTTTCCACTTGTTATGACGAATTAAAAAGACGATATCTCCTAGCTTCGGACTCTAAACATGCTCCAGTTTTTTTTGTTAGAACGATAATGAGGTTAGCTTTCTGATTATATAAATTGTTTTTCTAAATTATGAGTATTAAATTCTGTAAAATTCGTAGAGCACAGCATGTCTGAAAATAGATGTGTTTCGATATTTTCGTGATTCCGGGAGAACCAGGAGTCAGAATCATGAACCGTTTAAAGTTTCGGAAAGCTAATGTCGAGATCATCGACATAAAATTTTCCCAGAATTTAATTCGAATTATTTACATACTGTTAATTCTGTAGAACTTCTAGGTTAGAATTTAACCATCGGTGCACAATACAAAATTTGTATGTGCCATAATTCCCAAACGAATTTGAATTCGGATGAGCCATAAATTCTAGCATATTTTTGACACTGAAATCTACAGGAAATCATGCATGAAAGTTGAGTTTGTGTCGGTGGACTTTTTGGTCAACAGATCGCCTCGATTTGCTTGCCATGAGACTCGAGTTGATAAAATTCAGTTTCTTTGGACAAAATTTAGGAATTAACATAAAAATAAGAATAATAAGATTAAAATAGGATTTTAGAGTAATTATTCTAGAATTAAATAAATTAAAATAAATTATCTTTTGACGTGATAAATTTGTAATACATAGGCTATTTGGACTGTGACTTGGACTCTGATTCATACCAGCATCAGGACCCCAGGCAAGATACATTGCCAAATTATTTATAGTACTTTGCATGCTATTTATATTTCTGTTTATTTATTTCATTTCTGTATAGTTCTTGCATGTGTAGTTTTTTCTCAAGTCATTACTATGTATTAGATATGTTGACACACACATGGCACCTAGTATCATAGAGGACAATCATTAGGCGTATGGGCTTTAACCACTCTGGTAACACCGTAGTCACTAGCACGCACTATGGTGGGTCGTGTCCGATGGTCGCTACCCCCGAGGTATGTCGATTGATGGAGTCCGAGGGTCGCTACCCCCGAGGTATGCCGGCTGATGATGTTCATGGACGAGTGCATGAGTTGTGAGGCTTAGATCGAGTAGACTACCCTTGCCCATACGTCAAAAAGTTGTCCTCATTTGCATTCATATAGATTGTCTTGTACAGCGTACTTATTTATTTTCAAACCATATGCATGTTTACTGTATTCAAATTGGCTCGTATTTTCTGTATCTTGTTATGTCCCTCTGAGGACCTGGTCCGCTGCCAGGTGTATCTTTTCTTGAGTATTTGCAGGAGCGCAGATTTGGATGGTTACATGTGATCCGAGGATGTCTTCTCTTCGAGCTGTGATGGATAGTTGGTATTCTTATATTGTGTTGTGGTGTTGTACTCATATTGTATTTGCTCTTATATTCGAGTTGGTAGTGGATTTGTTTCCATCCAACTATCATCCTTAGATACTTCTTATTGAGATCTAGTTTCATAGATACTGGTTATTTATTTCTATATGATTTTGGTGGATGAGATTTAGATTTTACCCTGTGACTTGTATTACATTTTATACCACTTGTGGATTTTATATTTATATTACAGCGTACGTATAGATTTGGTTTCCATATATTGGAGTTGCCATATCCATGCGGCTGGCATGCTTACGTGTCCTAGTCCTACGTATTTTTGGGACTGGGGCGTGACAAAGACATAATCAACTCGTTGCCCCATATTCGTATTGCGAAAAGATGGGACATACCAGAGACATCTGCAGAAAAAGGTTGGGCACTTGCTTATCGTGTGGATCAGCAGCACATCAACTGAGGGACTTCCCAGCTATTCAGACTAGCCAAGGAGGAGGAGCAGCACAGAGAGGACCAGCCAGAGCACCTATTGTAGCAGGAGGCCAGCAGAGAGGACCTCCACTTCCATCACAGCAGGAGAGGTTTGCTCAGCAGCAGCAGCAACAGAGAGGAGCACCACAAGGACGAGCTTACGCCATGACCACTGAGGAGGCCGAGCCAGCTGGAGACGTGATTTCAGGTTCAGTTTTACTCGATTCTATTCCAACACTTGCATTATTTGATTCTGGCGCTTCCCATAGTTTCGTATCTGTATCTTATGCCCTTAAGCATCATTTAGAAACGGAACCATTAGATAGGACTTGCAAGATCACGACAGGAGGAGACATTATCCTAGTCCGTGATAATTGCAAGGATCGGAGAGTGTCATTGGAAGGCCGAGAGTTGAGCGTGAGTTTACTCGTGATGCCACTTCCGGAATACGATATTGTACTCGGAATGGACTGGCTGAGTAAACACCATGCTTCTATAGATTATCGTGGAGGAAGAGTAGTATTTAGACCACCAGGAGAGCCAGAGTTTGAGATTGCCAGAGGAGCAGAGGAGCGGAGCAGAGGCACTTTTTGCGGAGCCAGGGTGGAAGAAGAAGAGTTACCACATCCACTTATAGCGGAGTTCCTGGATGTATTTCCAGAGGAGTTGCCAGGTTTACCACCAGACAGAGATGTTGAGTTCTCTATAGACTTGATACCAGGAGCGGAGCCTATTTCGCAACATGTCTATAGAGTTAACAACAACGAATTGGAAGAACTAAAGAAACAAGTTGAGGAGCTGCAAGACAAAGGTTTTATTAGATCCAGTTCATCGCCATGGGGAGCACCGGTATTATTTGTACCAAAGAAGGATGGCACGGTACGTATGTATATCGATTATAGAGCTTTGAATAACCTCACTATCAAAAATAAATACCCGCTGCCGAGGATAGATGATCTTTTCGATCAATTGAACGGAGCGAAGGTATTTTCAAAAGTAGACTTGTGGTCAGGCTATCACCAGGTGAAAGTGAAGAAAGAAGACATACCGAAGACCGCCTTTCGAACCAGATATGGCCAGTTTGAATTTACAGTAATGCCGTTTGGCTTAACCAATGCACCAGCAGTATTTATGAACTTGATGAACAAGGTGTTCCACCAGTACCTTGACAAGTTCGTAGTGGTGTTTATTGACGACATTCTAGTATATTCAAAAACCCTAGAAGAGCATGAAGAGCACTTGAGAATAGTCTTAGAAACTCTCAGGAGAGAGAAATTATACGGAAAGCTTTCAAAGTGTGAGTTCTTTCTTGAAAAGGTTGAATTTCTTGGACATATGGTAACGTGTCACCACCCCATTTTCAGAGCCGGGTATTTTTTTTATTTTTAATTTAGTTAATTGTGCATTATTTTTAATTAATTGTATTTATAATTAATTATTGATTGTATTATATTTTTATTGTTTGTTTTAGAATTTTGGCTAGCCTGGACCCATGTCAGACCCTAGTGGACCCATGTCCGACCCAGCCCACACCCTTGTGAGAATTATTTTGGGGCTTAGAATATTTATTTTATTTTTAGGAGGTTAGTGGGAGAGATTTGGAGTTAGTTTGAGTGCTTTTGGAACCCGGAACCCAAAACCAAGTCAATAGGGGCGTTTTGGGAATTTAGAAACTTGTAAAACCCCTTTATTTCTACATGGCCGACCCTATTCCCTTCATTCCCAGATCTGGACCGTGACACACAGCAGCCCCCTTGTATTCTTCTTCATATTCTTCACTTCTTCTTCTCCACTTCTTCCTTCTTCTTCCTTCTTCTCCAAGGTGAGTTCCCTCTTCCATTTTTCTTCTTTCTTCTTCCATTCCTTCTCTTTTATAGTGTAATTAATATTTTAGAACCTTCCTAGACCCTTAGGCTACCCGTGGGAGGAGGTTGGAACTAGTTTGGTTGGGTTTAGAGACTTTAACACTAGGTTTGTGTCAATTTCGGGTGAAATCCGAATTTGGCCCAATTTTGGGTGATGCCCTAGGTTAGACGGACCTAGGTAGACGTTGTCGGATGTCATGAGGGTGAGAGCGTGTCTCCGTTCGGACACGGGAAGCCGCGTCGCGGAGAAACGGGCATTTCGGGCGAAATTGGGGCTTTTCGTCGTCGCCGATTCTAAGTGCGTGTGCGTTTCCGCCACGGGCCTAGAATCGATGCGGGAGCACATTTTATAGGATCTAGACATCGTTTAGGACGCGTGGGTAAATTTTGGGCCGATTCCGAGTTCGTTTGGTGTGCGTTTCAGGAGGTTTTCCGAGCCGCGCACCACGTGTTCGTCGAAATGACCGAACGGCCATTTCGACTTGGTTTCCTCGTTTTGGCTTTGTGCGCGCGTTGGGTTAGTATCGGAGAGTGTGTGCTAGAGTTTTCGGGCTATATTTTATATATTTTAGGGTATTGGTGAGTGTCGGGGTCGTTGGGCGTGAGTAGGGCGTGTGGTTTGAGTGTTGTGTGCGTGGTTTTGTTTGTATTGATATGTGTCTATATATATATATATATTTATATATATGTATGTGTGTTATATATATATTTATATATGTGTGTGTGTATTTATATTTATGTACTTGTATATGTATATGTCTATGTGTATATATATATATGTATATGTGTAAGTGTGCTTGTGTGTGTATATGTGTATATATATATATAGGTGTATGTATATATATATAGTTGAGAGTGTGTGTAGATATATATATATATTAAGTGTATATATATATGTATATGTATATAATTATATGTGTGTGTGTGTTGATATGTGCTTGTGTGTGTGTGTGTGTGTGTATTTATATGTTAGTAGATGTGTTAGTGTGTATATATATATATATATATATAAGTGTGTGTATATATATAGTTGTATATATACATATATATATAGATGTATATATGTATTTATGTGTGGGCGTGTGGCAGAGCGAGAGGGGCAGCGAGCAGCAGGGGAGGCAGCGCAGCGCTGCCAGCGTGCACAGCCGCTGCTGTGCTGTGCACAGCAGCAGAAAACAGTAGCTGCAGCAGCAGCTTGCTGCTAGGAGAGCAGCAGCAGCAGCTCCATGTAGGAGCAGCCAGCAGCAGCAGTTTATGAGATGCAGCAGCCGCAGCAGCAATGCAAGAGCAGCAGCGCAGCGCTAGTAGCAGCAGCAAGCAGCGGGTAGTAGGAGGTAGCTTAGAGTGAGTTATATAGATCTATATATCTATATAGATAGATTAATAGTTAGATAGTTAGTTATATAGATAGATTGTTATAGAGATAGTGATAGATAAGTTTATAGATAGTTATGTAAGATAAATAGATAGGTAATAGATAGATAGGTAAATAGCTAGATAGCTAGATATATTGATAACTAGATAGATAGGTAGATTAATAGATAGATAGTTAGATAGGTGAATAGATAGATATTAGATAAATAGGTAGCTAGATAGATACGTAGATAGTTAAATAGATTAAATGCATAGATAGATAGATATCTATGGATAGATAGATAGGTAGATATGGTAGATACCTATATCTATATGCATAGATATATATATATATATATACCTAGAGCTAGATATATATTATAGTTAGTATATATATTTATGCGTAGGGTAAGGTATATGGGTAATCGGGTAAATGTGTGTGGATATCTATATACATAGGTATATACATACTTAGATATATATAAATATAGTAGATATATATATTATCTAGCCTAGATTAATAACTAGGTATATATTCAATAGCTAGATAGCTAGTTAGAGGGGTTTTAGAGCGAAACCTCAATATCTTGAGATACCAAGGTATTTCAATACCTTAAGATAACCAAGGTATTGAGTTTCGAGCGGGGTATTTGAGCATTAGCCTAGGAAATATATTGGAGTGATTTTTATATGCTTATGTGTATATATTTACGCGTGCTAGCATAGGTTTTAGCGGGTATAGGCGGGGTGTGTAGCCTAGGTTGAGGTATCGGATACCGATGGTATCCCGGTATCTCAAGGAGGCGAGTTTGTGAGTTTTCTAGCTTAATGACCTCGGTTTGACCTAGAATTTCAGGAGCACCCTAGTTTGACCCAGACTTGACCGTAGTTGACTCGGTTGACCGCCAAAGTCAACTTTTGACCTAGTTTTGACCCAGAGTTGACTTTTTGGACCCGGAGTTGACTTTTTGACCCAGATTTCACCGGTTTGACCCGTTTGACCTAGAACGACCCTAGAAGCCTATTTTTAGTTATTTTATATCTGTTTAACTCATTAGAACCCTGTTTAACCTTGCTTTTCGCATTAGGTCCTTGCGACACCAGTTCGGATCGCCAGTTGCTCAGGACGTCAGGCGAGTACATTCTCTGATAGTTTTCATTATCTGATGATTATTATGATTCAGCTTCTAGTATAGTATCATATGATTATTCTGGCACAATACGAGACACTGATTGATATTTCTGGATTCATTTACTTGCGACACGTACATTTCATGTTTCTGGCCTCTATTCTGGAATCACTACTGGCATCACCTACAGGCATCACTACAGGCATCATTCATGTACAGGCTGGACTCATCTTGATTTGCGTGTCGGGTCTTGGATCCACTTGTATTAGTCGGGGCGGGGAAATACTCGAGTAGACATGTAAACATTCCTATCTGGCATCATCAGGAATCACTCCCTCTGGTCTAATCTGGAATGATAGCAGCCGCGCACCCAGTGCGCGGTGAGCCGTACTTACCCCTAGCCGTTTACATGTCGAAACAAGTATTTCAAAGACACCGAGTTCATTCTTTATAGTCTGGACTCTCATGCATTTCTTGACTTGTCTCACTTACATGTTTCTGGACTTGACTCACTACATGTTTTTCATGCTGGACTCACTACACGTTCATGTGCACGGACTTGATCTTAGCTTAGATTTTCTGTATCTTGTAGTTATTACTATCTTGCTCTGATATCCATGCATCTTTACCTTTATGCACCAGTGACTTACATATTTTCTTGTTCATACTTGCTCCATTTTTCTTGCTACTTGCTATAACTGTTTTATAGTTTTTATCATTTAAATGGAACTGCTGTTAGAGATGTACTTGCTCCCGTCCTGACTGGACATATTTTTCAGAGTATCCGGAGGATTGGTGTCCGATGTTTTATGGACCTGAGCCTGTCGATGGTGCAGACAGGGACCCTCTAGTTTAGAGGTGATTTCCGGGTTGGTAGCCGGGATCACTAGGATCTTGTTGTTGTTTTTATTAGTTTTTAGCACCGGATTTGTCTCCGGTTTTGGATTGAGACCTTGTTTGTATATTATTTTGGATGATGTATTGTTGTATTATTATTATTATTGATGTTGTGGTTGTTGTAGTAGTAGTTGGTGGTTAGACTTTATAGTTGTTAGTCTTCTTTGTTATCTATCGTGCTTAGATTCGTGATTGAGTACTTGAGATTATCTTTTGTTATTGCTCCTCCGTTTGGAGTTGAGATCTTGACAGGTTTATATTTTGATTGTGTGGTTGCCCTCCTTTTGGAGAGGTCATGCCCGATTTTTGTGTGAGATTATTATCTAGATAGTTGACCTAGACAGCGTTCTACCGCCGATGCTGCGGCGTAGGCTGGACGTACCCACGACTCATGTCCGATTTTCCGGGTGCGGGTCGTGACACGTTTTTGGTGGCGGCCCCATGCAGGTCTCGATTCGCAATTAGTGCGATGTCGTGGTGGTACAACAAATTAGTTGTACTGCTGCGAGCCTGCTATAGGATCTAGGATCTAGGATCTAGGATGAGAGTGTACTCAATCACGACTAGGAACAATTCCAATCTAATTATTCTGAAATTGCTTCTTTTGAAATATTACTGTCCTTCTTTGATGATATCGTATCTTGCACCGTATTGACTTCTTTTGATCTGTGTTCAGGATGCCTCCGAAGACACGATCCCATCGTACCGTTCCAGCAGTTGCCACTGAGAGGTCTGCTACCTCTCGTCCAGCTCGTATTCAGGCAGCTATTACCGCTCCACTCACCACTCCTGCGGTTGAGGGAGCATCTGCTTCTTTCGGTGATCCTCCTTCACCTGTCGATCCGAGGACTACCCCAGTCGTTCCGGTGGTTCCTCCACCACTTCCTGCTCCAGTAGATGCCGTGCAGTTGTTTGCGTTCTTCAGGGAGATGATGGACGCGCAGCACCGTCAGGTGGATGTGATGAGGCTGGGCATTGAGAACGCCCACCAGGTGGCCATGACGGCAGTGGACAGAGTGGCACAGATTCAGCCACAGGCAGATCAGATTCAGCACCCGAGGCCGGGCAGTATTATTGACTTCCAGAGGATGCGGCCCAAGGAGTTCCGTGGTACAGAAGGGATCCTGTACGCGGATGACTGGATAGAGCAGATCGAGGGCATCTTCAGGCTGGCGCAGATTCCAGACAGCATACAGATAGAGGCAGCGGGTAGTCAGATGTTCGACCTCGCTTTGTCGTGGTATCGCACAGATACGAGGATCGCAGCGCCAGGGCTTACTCGGGAGGCTTTCAAGAGGCTTTTTAAGGAGAAGTTTTTCCCAGATGTGGCGCTTAGTGCTTTGGAGAGCCAGTTTGAGGCACTCGTCCAAGGGAGCATGACGGTGGATGAGTACGCAGCGGAGTTCTGCCGTTTGGGCAGATTTGTGGATGGCTTGAGCGAGGCAGCCAAGGCGAGAAAGTTTCACAAGGGCTTGGTCATGGCGGTCAAGTCTTTGACCAGGAGCGACCGTTAGGCAACTTTTGAGCAGATAGTAGGAGATGCTCAGAGAGCAGAGGATGACTTGGAGCTCAAGTCCAAGAGAGGCAGGGATGATTCAGGCAGTGCGAGTGGCAGTGCGGGACCAGCTAAGCGTCCCTATGTGCAGAAGGCAGCACAGCAGGGTCAGGATCAGAGAGCGCCCACTTGTGCCTACTGCAGGAAGGCAGGACACACTTGGGATATTTGTAGAAGGAGGCTGAAGGTGTGTTTGTTCTGTGGATCCGCTGCTCACCAGATGCGAGATTGCTCCACTGCACCTCCATTGGATGGAGCACAGGATCAGAGAGTTGGAGCTAGGCCATCTGTGGCACAGCATCATGCCCCGCACCAGCAGAGGGATACACCCCAGCAGGGCAGGGCTTATGCGTTGACGGTCGAGGAGGCCGATGCTACGGATGTCGGGTTAGCAGGTCTGTCTCTTGTTTCTTCTTCCTGTCCTTTCCATTCCTTGTGGTGTACTTCATTAGTACCTGTTAGATTTTCTTGTGCTGTGGTAGATAGTGTAGTGACCCCGATTGAGACTGTAATAACACGACCAGTAGGACCCTGATCTTGTATGTTGTATAGGTAGAATTTCTTGACTTTGATTGTTGGGGGTTTGACCTAGAGGAGTGTGATTGACTTTAAATTTCGAGGACGAAATTTTCTAAGGAGGATAGGCTTGTCACCACCCCATTTTCAGAGCCGGGTATTTTTTTTATTTTTAATTTAGTTAATTGTGCATTATTTTTAATTAATTGTATTTATAATTAATTATTGATTGTATTATATTTTTATTGTTTGTTTTAGGATTTTGGCTAGCCTGGACCCATGTCAGACCCTAGTGGACCCATGTTCGACCCAGCCCACACCCTTGTGAGAATTATTTTGGGGCTTAGAATATTTATTTTATTTTTAGGAGGTTAGTGGGAGAGATTTGGAGTTAGTTTGAGTGCTTTTGGAACCCGGAACCCAAAACCAAGTCAATAGGGGCATTTTGGGAATTTAGAAACTTGTAAAACCCCTTTATTTCTACATGGCCGACCCTATTCCCTTCATTCCCAGATCTGGACCGTGACACACAGCAGCCCCCTTGTATTCTTCTTCATATTCTTCACTTCTTCTTCTTCACTTCTTCCTTCTTCTTCCTTCTTCTCCAAGGTGAGTTCCCTCTTCCATTTTTCTTCTTTCTTCTTCCATTCCTTCTCCTTATGCTAGTCCTAACCTTGCTTTTTTCCTAACCTAGGTGGGTAGAGCCTAGATTTGGAGTTGGAGCTAGATTTGGGAGCTTGGAAGCTTGATTTGGAGGATTTGGAGCATTTTGGAGATTTTGGCTTGGGATTCCAACTCCCAAGAGGTAAACCCTAAATTTCCCCTTGTAATTACTCTTTTATAGTGTAATTAATATTTTAGAACCTTCCTAGACCCTTAGACTACCCGTGGGAGGAGGTTGAAACTAGTTTGGTTGGGTTTAGAGACTTTAACACTAGGTTTGTGTCAATTTCGAGTGAAATCCGAATTTGGCCCAATTTTGGGTGATGCCCTAGGTTAGACGGACCTAGGTAGACGTTGTCGGATGTCGTGAGGGTGAGAGCGTGTCTCCGTTCGGACACGGGAAGCCGCGTCGCGGAGAAACGGGCATTTCGGGCGAAATTGGGGCTTTTCGTCGTCGCCGATTCTAAGTGCGTATGCGTTTCCGCCACGGGCCTAGAATCGACGCGGGAGCACATTTTCTAGGATCTAGACATCGTTTAGGACGCGTGGGTAAATTTTGGGCCGATTCCGAGTTCGTTTGGTGTGCGTTTCAGGAGGTTTTCCGAGCCGCGCACCACGTGTTCGTCGAAATGACCGAACGGCCATTTCGACTTGGTTTCCTCGTTTTGGCTTTGTGCGCGCGTTGGGTTAGTATCGGGGAGTGTGTGCTAGAGTTTTCGGGCTATATTTTATATATTTTAGGGTATTGGTGAGTGTCGGGGTCGTTGGGCGTGAGTAGGGCGTGTGGTTTGAGTGTTGTGTGCGTGGTTTTGTTTGTATTGATATGTGTCTATATATATATATATATATTTATATATATGTATGTGTGTTATATATATATTTATATATGTGTGTGTGTATTTATATTTATGTACTTGTATATGTATATGTCTATGTGTATATATATATATGTATATGTGTAAGTGTGCTTGTGTGTGTATATGTGTATATATATATATAGGTGTATGTATATATATATAGTTGAGAGTGTGTGTAGATATATATATATATTAAGTGTATATATATATGTATATGTATATAATTATATGTGTGTGTGTGTTGATATGTGCTTGTGTGTGTGTGTGTGTGTGTATTTATATGTTAGTAGATGTGTTAGTGTGTATATATATATATATATATATATATATAAGTGTGTGTATATATATAGTTGTATATATACATATATATATAGATGTATATATGTATTTATGTGTGGGCGTGTGGCAGAGCGAGAGGGGCAGCGAGCAGCAGGGGAGGCAGCGCAGCGCTGCCAGCGTGCACAGCCGCTGCTGTGCTGTGCACAGCAGCAGAAAACAGTAGCTGCAGCAGCAGCTTGCTGCTAGGAGAGCAGCAGCAGCAGCTCCATGTAGGAGCAGCCAGCAGCAGCAGTTTATGAGATGCAGCAGCCGCAGCAGCAATGCAAGAGCAGCAGCGCAGCGCTAGTAGCAGCAGCAAGCAGCGGGTAGTAGGAGGTAGCTTAGAGTGAGTTATATAGATCTATATATCTATATAGATAGATTAATAGTTAGATAGTTAGTTATATAGATAGATTGTTATAGAGATAGTGATAGATAAGTTTATAGATAGTTATGTAAGATAAATAGATAGGTAATAGATAGATAGGTAAATAGCTAGATAGCTAGATATATTGATAACTAGATAGATAGGTAGATTAATAGATAGATAGTTAGATAGGTGAATAGATAGATATTAGATAAATAGGTAGCTAGATAGATACGTAGATAGTTAAATAGATTAAATGCATAGATAGATAGATATCTATGGATAGATAGATAGGTAGATATGGTAGACACCTATATCTATATGCATAGATATATATATATATATACCTAGAGCTAGATATATATTATAGTTAGTATATATATTTATGCGTAGGGTAAGGTATATGGGTAATCGGGTAAATGTGTGTGGATATCTATATACATAGGTATATACATACTTAGATATATATAAATATAGTAGATATATATATTATCTAGCCTAGATTAATAACTAGGTATATATTCAATAGCTAGATAGCTAGTTAGAGGGGTTTTAGAGCGAAACCTCAATATCTTGAGATACCAAGGTATTTCAATACCTTAAGATAACCAAGGTATTGAGTTTCGAGCGGGGTATTTGAGCATTAGCCTAGGAAATGTATTGGAGTGATTTTTATATGCTTATGTGTATATATTTACGCGTGCTAGCATAGGTTTTAGCGGGTATAGGCGGGGTGTGTAGCCTAGGTTGAGGTATCGGATACCGATGGTATCCCGGTATCTCAAGGAGGCGAGTTTGTGAGTTTTCTAGCTTAATGACCTCGGTTTGACCTAGAATTTCAGGAGCACCCTAGTTTGACCCAGACTTGACCGTAGTTGACTCGGTTGACCGCCAAAGTCAACTTTTGACCTAGTTTTGACCCAGAGTTGACTTTTTGGACCCGGAGTTGACTTTTTGACCCAGATTTCACCGGTTTGACCCGTTTGACCTAGAACGACCCTAGAAGCCTATTTTTAGTTATTTTATATCTGTTTAACTCATTAGAACCCTGTTTAACCTTGCTTTTCGCATTAGGTCCTTGCGACACCAGTTCGGATCGCCAGTTGCTCAGGACGTCAGGCGAGTACATTCTCTGATAGTTTTCATTATCTGATGATTATTATGATTCAGCTTCTAGTATAGTATCATATGATTATTCTGGCACAATACGAGACACTGATTGATATTTCTGGATTCATTTACTTGCGACACGTACATTTCATGTTTCTGGCCTCTATTCTGGAATCACTACTGGCATCACCTACAGGCATCACTACAGGCATCATTCATGTACAGGCTGGACTCATCTTGATTTGCGTGTCGGGTCTTGGATCCACTTGTATTAGTCGGGGCGGGGAAATACTCGAGTAGACATGTAAACATTCCTATCTGGCATCATCAGGAATCACTCCCTCTGGTCTAATCTGGAATGATAGCAGCCGCGCACCCAGTGCGCGGTGAGCCGTACTTACCCCTAGCCGTTTACATGTCGAAACAAGTATTTCAAAGACACCGAGTTCATTCTTTATAGTCTGGACTCTCATGCATTTCTTGACTTGTCTCACTTACATGTTTCTGGACTTGACTCACTACATGTTTTTCATGCTGGACTCACTACACGTTCATGTGCACGGACTTGATCTTAGCTTAGATTTTCTGTATCTTGTAGTTATTACTATCTTGCTCTGATATCCATGCATCTTTACCTTTATGCACCAGTGACTTACATATTTTCTTGTTCATACTTGCTCCATTTTTCTTGCTACTTGCTATAACTGTTTTATAGTTTTTATCATTTAAATGGAACTGCTGTTAGAGATGTACTTGCTCCCGTCCTGACTGGACATATTTTTTAGAGTATCCGGAGGATTGGTGTCCGACGTTTTATGGACCTGAGCCTGTCGATGGTGCAGACAGGGACCCTCTAGTTTAGAGGTGATTTCCGGGTTGGTAGCCGGGATCACTAGGATCTTGTTGTTGTTTTTATTAGTTTTTAGCACCGGATTTGTCTCCGGTTTTGGATTGAGACCTTGTTTGTATATTATTTTGGATGATGTATTGTTGTATTATTATTATTATTGATGTTGTGGTTGTTGTAGTAGTAGTTGGTGGTTAGACTTTATAGTTGTTAGTCTTCTTTGTTATCTATCGTGCTTAGATTCGTGATTGAGTACTTGAGATTATCTTTTGTTATTGCTCCTCCGTTTGGAGTTGAGATCTTGACAGGTTTATATTTTGATTGTGTGGTTGCCCTCCTTTTGGAGAGGTCATGCCCGATTTTTGTGTGAGATTATTATCTAGATAGTTGACCTAGACAGCGTTCTACCGCCGATGCTGCGGCGTAGGCTGGACGTACCCACGACTCATGCCCGATTTTCCGGGTGCGGGTCGTGACATAACGGGTGACGGAATTTCAGTTAACCCAAAGAAGATAGAGGCAGTGAAGTCATGGGCTACCCCCGGTACGGTAGCAGAAATTAGGAGCTTTCTCGGACTAGCAGGATACTACAGAAGATTTGTACAAGACTTCTCCAAGATTGCGGAGCCAATGACTAGGCTGACCAAGAAAGATATGGAATTTGTCTGGACGGAAGAATGTCAAGCCCATTCGATGAGATAAAAAGAAGATTGACGACAGCACCAGTTTTGACGTTGCCATCAGGGACAGGTGGATTCACTATCTACAGTGATGCTTCGGGAAAGGAATTGGGATGTGTTCTTCAACAACACGAAAAAGTAATTGCCTATGCTTCAAGACAATTATGCCCTCATGAAAAGAACTACCCCACTCACGATCTGGAGTTAGCAGCAGTTATCTTTGCCCTAAAGCTGTGGAAGCACTATCTGTACGGAGAGCGTGTGGAGATTTTCACAGACCACAAGAGCTTAAAGTACGTGTTTACACAGAAGGAGCTGAATATGAGACAGAGAAGGTGGTTAGAATTGATGAAAGACTTCGATATCTCATTACAGTATCATCCAGGGAAAGCCAACGTAGTCGCGGATGCCTTGAGCAGGTACCCAATGGCTATGTGCTTGACTTCGGATAGACACTTATTAGCTGATCTTGAGAGCTTGGAAATTGAGGTATTAGTTCCAGGAGCTGAGATTCAGATGTGGGGACTGCAGATTCAATCAGAGCTGATAGACAAAATTAGAGCGGCACAGTATGATGATGAGACTCTAAGGAATATTAGAGCACAAGTTGAGGCAGGATTGATAGACGATTTCACTATTGCGGATGATGGATCCTTACGACATGGTACGAGGATGTGTGTGCCAAGTGAAGAGCTGCGAGAAGAAGTTTTACAGGAGGCACACCGCTCTCAGTACTCGATGCATCCCGGAGACAGCAAGATGTATCGAGATTTGAGGAAGCATGTATGGTGGTATGGTATGAAACGCGAAGTAGTACACTTCGTATCCTGATGTTTAGTGTGCCAACAAGTGAAAGCAGATCGACAGAGGCCAGGGGGATTGCTTCAACCTTTACCCATTCCAGAATGGAAGTGGGAGCACGTGACTATGGACTTCGTTTCAGGACTTCCTCGTTCTCAAGGAGGAAAGGACGCAATTTGGGTCATCGTGGATAGGTTGACCAAATCAGCCCACTTCTTGCCTTTTAAAGTAGGTACTTCGACGGAGAAGCTAGCAGAGATGTACGTACAGCAGATTGTCAGATTAAATGTAAGAGCCTTATGTGATAGATGGGTAAATTCTAAGTTGGTTAGAAATTGCATTATTAAACTTGAGGAGAATTCTTTTAGATTGTGATCAAGTAGGATTAGATTGAGAGATTAAATCCTTTTAAATGTGGAGAATTTTAAAAGAAGGATTAAGATAATGAGGATTTAACGAATTTTAAAATCTTGATATTGCGGACCAAATATTTATACTTTGAGCACATGATTTAAATTTTGAATATTGAAGGATGAATCATCGATTTAAATTTTGAGGATAAATATAGAATTTTAGACTTGAACAATTGGTGAATTAGATTCAAATTTTACAATTTGATGATTTGAATTAAAAGTTCAATTTTGATTATTGGGTCACATATTTGAAATATTGAGGATGTAAATTGAGTTTAAATATTTGAAGAGTACAAAAATCTTAGGTTGAGAATAGGAATAAGATTTGATTAGAATTGTTTATTGTTCAAAGTCTAGAGGAGATTATGATAGTTGGAAATTGTGATATAAATTTTGATGTGGGATGTCATATAGACTTGAGTTAGATTTGGATGTTGATTATTTAAAAATCGAGAAGAGATTACGACAGGTTGAATTTTGATTTAAACAGTGGTTATCTTAATTTTGAAGTGATCGCGATAGATTTGAATAGATTTTGTTATTTAAATTTATGTAAGAGATTGCGATTGACGTACCTTATGTACGAATGTGAAAGATTTAACAAATTATGCCTTATTTTAATTTCGAGGACGAAATTATTTTAATTTGGGTAGATTGTAAACTCCCTCACCAAAAATAGGTATTTTGTGTATATTTTATATTATTATATTTATTATAGATGTTGAAGTTATTTAGAGCATTCTCTTAGTTAATTAGAAAATAATTTGTTTTAGTATATTTACTTATATAAATATTTATTTAGAATTATTTTTAGGCTATTTTAGATTATTGGGATTTTTCCATAATTTTTAGTTAATTAAAAACTAGAAACACTAATTTTCTAGGACTTTGAAGAATTTATTTTATGTTCAAAATTAATTAAAAATATCCCAAACTTTTATTTTAGGTTCTAAATAATAAAATATATTTTTTAGAATATTTTGGAAATTTTCTGATTATTTTAGCATTTATTTTGAGTTAATTATGAAAAACTGAATTAAAAACTAATTTCTGAAAAAGAAAACCCAAAAAGTAATTAATTCTGCCCAGTCAGCAAACAGGGGGCCCATCTGTCAGCCTCCAGCAGTGAACAGTGCTGGGCCCGCCTGTCAGTGACAGCTGAGTGGGTGCGAGCCGAGCCGAGCCGAGTCAGAGTTCGACTCGGACTGAGCTGAGCCGAGCCGCAGCGAACCTAGACCGTTAGATCTGAGCGGGCAGCGTTGGATGGCTGCCATGTGGCGCTATCTGAGCCGCGGCCGCTCTCTCTCTCCTCTATATATATATAATAGTTTAGATATTAATTTCTAGGATTTTTCTTCAGCCGATTTTTGGAGAATTGTCATCTAGGGTTCCTTCATCTTCCAGAAGCCATTGCGCATAGCTCCGGACTCCAAACGAGGCCTAGTTTTTTTTGTTAGAACGATATTGAGGTTAGCTTTCTGATTATATAAATTGTTTTTCGAAATTATGAGTATTAAATTCTGGAAAATTCGTAGAGCACAGCATATCCGAAAATAGACGTGTTTCAATGTTTTCGCGATTCCGGGAGAAACAGGAATCAGAATCATGGACCGTTTAAAGTTTCAGAAATCTAATATCTAGATAATTGACATATGTTTTTCCCAAAATTTAATTCGAAGTATTTATATACTGTTAATTCTGTAGAACTTCTAGGTTAGAATTTAACCATCGGTGCACAATACAAAATTTGTATGTGCCATAATTCCCAAACGAATTTGAATTCGGATGAGCCGTAAATTCCAGCATATTTTTTACGCTGAAATCTACAGGAAATTATGCATGAAAGTTGAGTTTGTGTCGGTTGAATTTTCGGTCAACAGATCGCCTCGATTTGCGTGCCATGAGTCTCGAGTTGATAAAATTTAGTTTCTTTGGACAAAATTTAGGAATTAACATAAAAATCAGAATAATAAGATTAAAATAGGATTTTAGAGTAATTATTCCAGAATTAAATAAATTAAAATAAATTATCTTTTGAAGTGATAAATTTGTAATACATAGGATATTTGATTTGTTCTGCGCGACTTCTGGAGCAGGTTATTGGTACATCGTAGCTTCCTTACCAGGCAAGATACCTTGCCAAATTGTTTACAGTATTTTGCATGCTATTTATATTTCTGTTTAGTCATTGCCTGTGTAGTTTCGTTCAGTTATAGTCATTGCATGTGTAGTTAGTTCAGTCATTACTATATATATTAGATATGTTGACACACACTTGACACCTAGTATCATGAGAGGACAATCATTAGGCGTATGGGCTTTTAACCACTCTGGTAAACCGTAGTATATAGTTCGCACTACAGGCGTGTGTCGCGCTGGTCGCTACCCCAGAGGTATGTCGATTTCTGTAGAGTCGCACTGGTCGCTACCCCAGAGGTATGTCAATTTCTGATGTCCATTGGCGTATGTGTGAGTTGTGAGGCTTAGATCGAGTAGCCTACCCTTGCCCATACGTCGAAAAGTTGTCCTCATTTGCATTCATATAGATTGTCTTGTACAGCGTACTTATTTATTTTCAAATATTATGCATGTTTACTGTACTCAAATTGGCTCATATTTTCTGTATCTTGTTACGTCCCTCTGAGGACCTGGTCCTCTGCCAGGTGTATCTGTTCTTGAGTATTTGCAGGATCGCAGATTTGGATGATTACTTGTGATCCGAGGATGTCTTCTCTTCGAGCTGTGATTGATAGCTGGTATTCTTATATTGTGTTGTGGTATTGTACTTATATTGTATATACTTTTCCATTCGAGTTGGTAGTGGATTTGTTTCCATCCAACTATCATCCTTAGCTACTTATATTGAGATCTAGTTATATAGATGATGGTTATTTGTTTATATTAATTTTCTGTGGATGAGATCTAGAGTATACCCTGTGACTTGTGACATATATTTTATACCACTTGTGGATTTGATATTCATATTTCAGCGTACGTGTGGATTTGGTTTTCATATATTGGAGTTGCCATATCCATGCGGCTGGCATGCTTACGTGTCCTAGTCCTACGTATTTTTGGGACTGGGGCGTGACAAAATCAGCCCACTTCTTGCCTTTTAAAGTGGGTACTTCGACGGAGAAGCTAACAGAGATGTACGTGCAGCAGATTGTCAGATTATATGGAGTTCCTGTGAGTATTGTCTCAGATCAGGATAGTTGTTTCACTTCCCATTTCTGGAGGAGCCTGCAGTCTAGCTTGGGCACTCAGCTCAAGTTCAGTACCGCATATCACCCTCAGACAGACGGGCAGTCTGAGAGGACTATTCAGACTCTTGAAGATATGCTACGCACTTGCGTGTTGGATCTCAGAGGTTCTTGGGAGGATCATCTACACTTGGTAGAGTTTGCTTACAACAACAGCTACCAGGCTAGCATTGAGATGTCACCATTCGAGGCTTTATATGGACGGAGGTGCCGTACCCCTTTATCTTGGGATGATGTTGGAGAAAGAGCCTTGTTAGGACCAGAAATGGTCGTGGATGCAACAGAAAATGTGAAACTTATCAGAGACAGACTAGGAGTGGCGCAGGACAGACAGCGACATTGGGTAGATAGTCACCGTAGACCCCTAGAGTTTCAGGTATTGTTTTGATTTGTTTTGTTTGGTTTGTGATTGTTTTGTTTAGATTGCGTGTTAAGATCGTTGTTCTAGATTGGCGATTTGGTGTTCCTACGGATTTCTCCGACGCGGGGCACGATTCGTTTCGGCAGAGGAGGAAAGCTTAGTCCACGATACATCGGGTCCTTCAATGTTCTTGCAAGGGTCGGTGCAGTGGCCTATAGACTAGACTTGCCGCCTACTCTAGATGGAGTGCATAACGTGTTCCACGTGTCGCAGCTGAGACGGTACGTGGCAGATCCTAGTCACGTATTAGATCACTCGGAGATCGAAGTTGGACCGACACTCAGCTATCCTGAACAACCGGTGGAGATCTTGGATCGTAGAGAGAAGATATTGCGGAACCAGACTATTCCCTTGGTTCGTGTTGCATGGAGAAATCACTCTCCAGGAGAATCAACTTGGGAGAGAGAGGACGAAATGCGCGAGCGGTATCCATATCTCTTCGAGACTTGAGGTATAATTAATTAATTAATTGCTTGTTCTAGTGATAGTTATTTTAAATTTCGAGGACGAAATTCTTTAAGGAAGGTAGACTTGTCACCCCCACTTTTTGGATTAAGGGTATTTTCGTCTTTTCGTAATTAATGGGTAAATGATTGCATGATAATTTATTTATCTAAATAATTATGATTTCTAATTGATTGTTGCACTTAATCGTTATTCAATAACTAGAACGCTATGCTAGTTTTGTCTTCCAACAGTTTCACACCCTTGTCCCAAACGTGCCAGACCGTTAATTTATGCCTGTACCCCACTTTAATTCAGTCCCTTGTACTTCTAGTTGATTTTAGAACACCCCCTTGCATTTATTTAGTTAATTGGACAATAAATCTATTTTGTGCAATTTTCCAATTGTTAGGCACTCTTATATCTGTAACACCCCGTTCCGCTAAAGCGGACTGCCGACTCAATCTGCAATAGTGCAGCTGTCCCGACCCGCTTTGCCTCAAGAAGAATGCAAAGGATATCCAGACTTGTCCCTACAGGAATCCGGCTTAGGCTTTCAGAGGCTCGCTCGACGTATCGCTCTACCGAGGCGAATCATCGCTAAGGTGGGTGGCTACGGTGAACTTGTCTTTGCTTAGCCAGCACACATAAAATCTGGAATATTTATACTAGTCGCTAGGTGATTCACCCCCTGCATGCTAATAAATCCAACGCACCTAGCTAAGGGAATAATCCCAACTTGTATTGCTTGCTAGAACATGGAAAATGAAATACTGCTTATATTCAGACCCTCGCATGCTAAGTCCCTTAACGGTTTCATCTCTCGGCTTACCTTCGGGTCCGAGCAACGTGCCTGCTTATGTTCCTTAGAAACGCATGCTTGTCTGCTTGTATATTACCGTGTTTTCATCCAAAACCCGGAAGACTACTATGTAGTCGCTCCATGCCTGACTGAACCTGCAAGTATCCGGGACCATTAGGTCACCCAAGGCATCCCCGAACCAGGGGAATGCATCAAGGCCAGTAATCACTGTATAGAATCATGATTCAAGCATCTTCTGTGATCGTGCACTACTGTACTACTGTTCTACTGTTCTACTGTACCACTGTACTCCTGTTCTACAGTACTCGAGTATCACGTGAAATTGGAAAAGACCCTGACCTGCATGTCGCGGACAACTCGGAAACGAGGATAGTTCCACGGACGGTCTCCGGGGCACTGGGGCCGCTCCGATCCGGATGGAACTCCACTGTTTCAGCCAACTGTACTGGACGAGATAGTGTGCAGCACCTACCGTTCTTTCGCTGCATACCATCCGCTCCATGGCTGAACTTACTGTATAGTCTACTGTACTAAACGAGATGGCTTGTAGCACCTACTGTACTTTCGTTGCAAACCATTCACGTTTAAGACTAGTGTCCTTAATGGCTATGCCAGTGACTCATGTTCATATAGCTAAGTCATCCTCGCTTAGCGGCTATCCGCGTACGAGTCACTGTATCGCATCAATGAATAACTGAACACCTGAACGATCATGTTATATATCGGCCCTCGTGTTTACATAGGCTATGCCTCCTGAATGTTATACTTGCCCGTGCTTAAATTAACATGTTTGCCTTGGACAGGGAAGGAGATGGTAAGTTGGTAAGTCTCGCCGTGTTTCCTCTCATGTTGCACGACGCACTGCCCGACACGTTAGGCTACTCAATATCTGCATGTAACTGATCCTAAGGCAACTAGAAAGACAACTTAATAGTTGTGCACGGAACCTGTATTACGTGTTTGGATTTGTCGAGCGGGCGAGTAGCTTCCCCACCAGTGCATTCAATGTACTGATAATCCACCAGTTTGTCTGCAGGGTGCGGGAGAACCTCGTTCGGTGCGGATGCCTCCTTCGTGCGTGCTAAGGCCAGGAGTTCCCTCTGAAGCCTTGCAACGGTGCGTCCGGGACTGAAGCACATATACAAGACATAATGTTGTGAACATAGCCCGAACATCGCCTGGACATCGCCTGTACAATCAATCCACAGTTGTAGCCATTTGGCACGCTTTTACTGTTTCAGAGAGAGAGGCTTGAGCGACTTGTAATCTCGGCTATACGCCGCCTGTAACACATGTTCATATCAATAAAGAGCTTGCTTTACTTCAACTTGTGTTTCAATGCTTCCGCTATATTGTCGACTCAGTGAACCTGTTACCGAATCGCTATGCGTTCATGACTCCGCTGCACTCGGACAATCTGTGCGACTCTGTGGCTTAGAACTCTTACCGCCAGCCAATGAATCACGGCCTTGCACGGGCGTGGTTCACGCTCGTGCGGCATCACGCCCGGATGGGTCAAAGCGATCGTTCCGCGGGAGCGCTGGCGAGGGTGATTCCCGCCTAGCGGGAACGGCCGAAATAGCCTGCGGGAGATCGGGGCGTGACAATACCAAAGTGTATATAGGTGTCCACCGTTGGACACGACACGTGAACAAAACCCATTTCTCCTTCATTATATTTTTCGTAATTTTTGGGAATATGTAATTTAACATCAGCCCTTGAAACCATAGCTCCAAACCCTTGAACCAATACATTCTAGAGATTCATTTAATTTATTTGAAACCCTAACCATCGAAATTATCCATGGCAAGCCCAATTCCCTAGGGCCTTGACCAAACCAAATTCTAGGTCAACCCAAAGTCTACTACCTATATATATATATACATAGTATTATTTTTCCTTTCTTTTTAACCTAAACCTAAAGCCTCAGCCGTTCCTTCCCATCACTGTTCATCACCCCCACGGTTTCCGCCGCCGCTGACCGGAGACTCGCCGGAGTAGCGACTGAACCCCGACACTGTTGCTGCCGACCTTTTTCCCCACGTTTTTCTGGCCGTTCTTCCCTGTCCAACCCGAGGGAGCCGACCGGAGCATCCCGCTCGTCCACCTCGACTCGTTTCCCCCCTGCGGGCTATACCAGACCCGCACGACTGAAGCCGCCGAGCACCGCTGCTGTCAACCGGAGCAGCAGCAACTCGACCCAACTGCTCGACCGCCCGACTACGCTGGACCCCGTCGACCGAGAAGCCCGACTGCCCCGCTCGAGCGCCGACGACGCTGCAAAGAGCCGCCCCGACTGTCCCGTTGGAGCGCCGCCGACTGAGGTTCTGCCCGCACGCTGCACGCCGGAGCAGCCTTCGACTCGACGTACGCCGCGTACCCGACCGAAGAAGCCGGAGTTCGACGACAGCCCGTGAACTCGACCTACCCTTCCCTGTTCGTAACCACCATCATCGTCTCTTTTCCGCGCACAGGTTCGAGTTCCTTCTTGCTTATATGTGTACGACTACATATAGTTCTCTTGGAGGCCTTCGCACTTGTTATGTTGAATACTGGTATATAGATATATAACTTGATGCGTACGTAAGTACGTATTAGTATTGGTATACGTATATGGTTATTACGTGTACATTGATATGTATATAACCCTAATGTATGCAACCCAAGTTAGTATATATATATATATATATATATATATATATATATATATATATATATATATATATATATATATATATATATACAGTGTACATGTATAAAAAAATAGGATTAAATGTGTTTCAGGTATATATATATATATATTATATATATCTCCCTAATACCTGTTTAATATAGATACAAGACATAAATTCTATTTAAAGCATATGTATATACATATATCTACTATAATTATAACCCATAGAAATTTATGTATATGTTAGATCACTTTATGTGGAGGACTTGGAAGTGACCACGGATACCCCGTAGGTACATCGACATGTGACCCCTAGCGTAGCCTATTGAGATCATTATGTTGAAGGTGTGCTAGAGTAATGTCTGATGCAGTATTATATTTATGATATATCTATAGGACTGTTGGATCATTCAGACGATACCTGGGAACCCGGACAGTGGTATTGCCAGCTAAGGACCACAGGCGAGTACATTCTCTGACAGTTTCCATTATGTTGATTATCTCTATAATTCTTGTTGTATAGCGTACATGACTCTGACACTGTTCTTTACACGAGTTGGCATCATTGAGACCTGTCACGAGGAGTCGTGACTGTGATCCATCGTGCTAGCTGGGGAAAACGGGAAAATATTAGTAGTTTATGTGATCATAACCAACTTACATGCAGCATTAGCTCACCCACATTTCACGTCGGTGCAGCCTTACCCTTACATGCCTCATCGCTGTTACATCTGGTTAGCCTGACCTGTTGGGGATGACCGCTAACTAATGTAATGAGTCATATAGTCCCAAGCTGATCACATGATATACTGATGTTTCACACACTTAGATTGTAAACCCCCTCGACCAGATTTTAGTATTTTTAAGATTATTTTAACAATTTAGGATTTATGGCAATATTTAATTTATTTTGCCTACATATCATGTTGACTTGTGCACCTCTCCGTCACCGAATTATTTGGAGCTTTACCTTGACTGTTATCCCCGAACAAAGTTCACATACCTGTCCTAGACATGTCAGACTATTTTCCTGAACTTTGTGCAACTCACAAATGTGCTAAAATGAGCCTCGTTTGAGACGCACAAATATCGTTACAAACGTACGCATTTATTTCCTAATTAATTTCTTGCTCTTTATCCATCTCTGTACCCCTAGAGATTTGAGGCCCAACATGCACCTGTTTTGCCCAAACAAAAATACGTCAATTTTCTACACTGAGTATACTACATTTAGTGTATTGACACCGTAGAAAAATTATGACCCTACCTGCCTCTAAATAATTAGAGAACACCGTGCGCAGTATTTATTTATTTATTAATAAATACGGTGACCCGTATCACCCAGAAACCAGGTCCAACCCCTGCCCAGACTCACCCTCATTTCCCCAGGGCCCTCACATAGCAATTTCCCCTCAATTCTGTGAATTTTAGTATTTTCAGGAATCGGGCATTTTTCCCAAACAATTTTATAATTTTGCAATTTCCCAAAACTAGGACTTTACGCAATGTATGAAATTACAGGGACTTTCCTGCAAATTTTAGTGCGAGGTGTCACCCCTCACTGGCCGGTGAACCTGCGCCGTCCATTGGGAGGCGGGACTCACCCGAAAAGATCCCGGAAATATCCCAAAAATATCCCGGAAATATCTTGTAAATATCTCAAGATATTTTATTAAAATATTAATTATATTTCTTTATAAATAAAATAAAAATAAAATAAAATAAAAAGAAAAATCAAATCCTAAATCTACCCCCCCTTCAGCCCGCAGCCACCCCACCCCCCCTAGCCGGCGGCAAGCCCCTCGCCGGCGTCGCCCCTCCCAGCCCGCCTCCGCATTTCGACTTCGACCGCCACCACCTCCACCCCCATCACAGCCGCCCTCCGCCACCCTCTCCCCTCTCCCAGCTCGATCCCGCCGCCCCTCTCCTCCCCAAGCCCCTTCCCCTCCGCCGGTGGCCTCCCTCCTTCCCCGCTCGATTCCCCCCCCCGCCACCAGACACCCATGACTCCACCACCTCGCCTCGACAGCAGCTCCCGACGAACCCCCTCTCCCCTCGGCCGCCTCTGCTTCCCCGGCCTCCTCCGGCCAGCGCCGCACCGCCTCCCCCAGCCGTGGCCAGCTCCTCTCCGGCGAACCCGAACCGGTGCCCTAGCTCAGACACGTGTCAGACACGAAGAATTTGCAGTTTACGGAGCCCTGTTCAGGTATATTTTTCTCTCACCTCGTAGCTCTGTTTCTGATTCCGTCAGTTGCGTCGTGTAGACTATGTAACCACCTCGGTGCCCATTCAACCCGCTCGGAGCATCGCGTCCTGTAGCGATCGCGAACCGCGATCCAAATACAGGAAAAACAACGACCCGATTTACCCTGGAACTGGGTACGCCCCGCCAAACGGGACGACTTGGTCGCACGCAGGATTTCGCAGAAGTTGATTTGGATGTGCGTGCACACCGGAATCAACGCGTATCCGCCGACACCGCCCCGTATCCGTCAGTTCTGGAATACGCTGTAACTTTGTGTATACACGTCGGATCGAGACGAAACTTGCACCATCGGACTCGTAGCAATATGCTGGTCCTGTGAGCCAAGTTTGGTTCGATTCTGAGAACGTTGACAAAATCCAGTATCGTGGGCCCCACAGGCTCCACTTAACGGGCGATTTTGTGATCGGCACATCGGAATCCAGTTCTGGACATTCCGTTGGGTTCGTATCGACGTTCTGGACTTGTTGACACTAAGTTTGGCAAATTTGGAGACCTTTGACCCTGACACGTTTTTCGGTGCAAAGCGGCCCACATGTGGACCCCGCTTTGACCGAAAACTGTCATTTTTGCCCCTGTGTCCAAATTGGACTTAAGGACAGGCGTTTCTAGCTATTTGATATTTTTTGAGACTGTTAGTGATGTTTATTTCAGCATCCGGAGACATTTATTCTGAGGCCATAGTTTCTGACTTTTGGCACTTGACATCTGGACGTTATATTTTGCAGCTCTCTTGCCAGACAAGTATACCTTGCCTTGTTGTTCTGTTTAAATTCAGTTATTGTTAGTTATATGTTTATTTATTTTAATACTATATAAATGTGCGCGTCCGAGCAGACTCGGGTGCAGTCAACGATGGCGTTGACGTTATGACTTGTGTCTGACCTAGTGTCTAGTAGACCCACCTAAAGTTGTGAAGTTATGGATATATCTTCTCAGGCCTTGACACGTATTATTACACGTCACAGAGTGAGTACATGTAGGGACGCGTGCCTCATGCGCGACTGGCCATCAGTGTGAGCAACACGTGTAGTGGTATTTAGCTCAGTTGTTTATTTTATTGAGACTTGCATCATAGTAGGAGGTGTCCACGTCGTTTTTATGACTTGTACATCTATATTGGGCGGGAAAGACACTTAGTAGGCGTATGGGACACCCCCTCCTTATATATTCCTGTGGCCTGATACCATACTCTACGGAGATGGGGCATTCCTGTTACCATGCTGCTCGGAGATGGGGTATTGGTTTTCTTGTTCCCGTTACCGTGCTCCGAGGAGGATGGGGTATTATTGTTTTATCCTTCGTTCCATACTCTGCAGGGATGGACGATTGCGGAGTGCCCTTGCGTCAGGGGGCATATGACACATATACTAGCCAGTCATGACGATTGGTGAATTACGTCAGCATATGTCTAGCCCACACATTCCCATGCGTACTACAAGGTCTTTAAATTGCATTCACTTAGATGGTTAGCACACCCCATTTATTTATTCAGTATTTATATTATGGCATGTTATTTTTCTGTATCTTGCTATGTCCCTCTGAGGACCTGGTCCCCTGCCAGGTGTATATGTTCTTGAGTACTCGCAGGAGCGCAGATCCGGACATGTTACGTATATTCCGAGGAGGTCTTCTCTTCGAGCCTCGTGATTGTCAGATGTTGTGCTTTTATGGTGCGTCTCCTGGTTCCTTTTATATTCTATTTCGGCAGTGGATTTGTTTCCATCCGACTGTCATTCCTTAGGTACTTTATTTTGAGTTCTAGTTACCTGATTATTGGTTATTCATGTCTATGTGATTTCTATGGATGAGATTTAGATATTACCCTGTGACTTGTGATTAATTATACCACTGGTGAACTATTGTTCATTATACAGCGTACGCACGTATATATGGTTTTCATATATTGGAGTTGCCATATATACGGGCGGCTGGCATAGTTACGTATCCTAGTCCTACGTATTTTGGGACTGGGGCATGACATAGATAGATGATTCTTGACATGTATCTTGATAGATTGATCTTGTATTTTCCACATGTTCTAGTTGTTGTTCTTATATACACTTACATACCAGTTCTTTGTACTTGCGTACACTTATAGTTCTATTCCTTGTCAGATGCATATTGATGATGATGTTCCAGTATTTATTCCAGCATTTCTTATTCCAGTATCTTATTGCCAGTTATTCATATCTGTCTTGTATTTCTTTACACTGTGTTATAGTTTTTGTCAATATATGTGGAACTGCTGTTAGAGGTGTATTTTCGTTCCAATCCTGACTGGATATTTTTTTCAGAGAATCTTGAGGATTTCTGTACCACGCACTACGGACCAGGTATAGATGCAGACTATGTACCAGAGATCCTAGAGGAGACCCTGCTTCTAGATGAGACTTTGCCTACAGCTACCTAGATAGTATTTATTTTATGCTTGAGACTTATGGAGGTTATTTCAGTTTATGTTTAGACTTATGTTAAGTTTAATTGGAGACTTGTGTTGGACAGCTAGACTGTGAGTTATCTTTATGTTTGAGACATGGTGTTTAACTATGTCATTTCCTTTTATCTTTTATCGTGCCTTATAGTTGTTGTGATTGAGTTACTTGTGAGATTATTGTGAGATGTATATTGACCTCCTTATGGAGATGGATATCATTGACAGGTGTTAGCTGTATATTATTACTGTGACCTAGACAACGTTCTACCGCCGATGCTGCGGCGTAGGCTGGACGTACCTACGCTCTCGTGCCCCTATACTGGGTGCGGGTCGTGACATCCTCCCTCCCCCGTCAGTCAGTAGTACATACTCACCCGGTGAGTATCTCGTAGATAGTCGACGCTCTCTATTGCTCCTCAACGGAACCACTGGTGTTGGCTATATATCAATAGCCTCCTCCACTTCAGGAACAGCCTCCTCGGCATGCTCATCTTCCTGAGGGTCTCCTTGACCACCATCAGCAGGCTGATGATCAAGGTTGGGAGAAACTCCATGTACTGGATCCTCTGCAATGTCCTCTGGAAACTGCTCGAAGCGAAATAACTCTAACTCGGGCAATTCCTCAGCCTCAGAAGGCATCTCGGAATCCTGAGTGTTGGTCATGGTCTGATCATCGACGAATACCACGTCCCTGCTTTTGTAGAACTTTCTTCCCATTGGGTCGTAGAGTCTATAGCTAAACTCATCCCAACAGTAGCCGACAAAGATGCACAGCCTCGTCTTTTGCTCAAGTTTGGATCTCTCGTTCTTCGGTACATGTACGAAGGCCTTGCAACCAAACACTCGCAGGTGATTGTATGGCGGCTCTTTTTTGTACCATACTTTGTCAGGGACATCACCTTGCAAAGGAGCACTAGGAGATAAATTAATAACATAAGCAGCTGTCTAAAGTGACTCACCCAATAGCTGTCCGGCAAGTTTGCTTCTAACAACAAACACCGCAGCCTCTCCATCAGCGTCATGTTCATGCGCTCCTCTATACCGTTGAGCTGCGGTATCTTTGGTGGAGTCTTCTGGTGTCGTATCCCTTGCTCTCTGCAATAAGCATCAAAAGAGCCGATATACTCGCCGTCGTTGTCGGATCGAACACATAGTAGCTTATTGCCCGTCTCCCTTTCAACAGAGGCCTGAAATTCTTTAAAAGTTGGCAGCACCTGATCATTGATCTTTAAGGCATAGACCCAAACCTTCCTAAAACAATCATTAATAAAAGTCACAAAATAAAAAGCACCACCAATGGACTTTACCTTCATAGGACCGCAGACATCCGAGTAAATCAACTCGAGCAACGTCGGCTTCCTTAAACTTGGGTGACTTTAGAAAGATACCATATTTTGCTTCTCCGCCAAACAGTACGTACATCTCTCCAATATTGTAGACTTTAGTCCTGGAATCGCCTTCATGTTCACCAAGTAGCTCATCCCCTTATCGCTGATATGGCTGAGTCGCATGTGCCACAACTCAGTAGACGCATCAGTAGCTGCGTTCACCTTCTGTGCGCCATGTGCGCTCTCTTCCATATAATAGAGTCCAGACTTCTTGCTACATTTGGCAATCACCATCGAACCTTTGGAAAGCTTCCACTGACCGTTCCCGAAGAGGTTGAAGAAACCCTCTTCATCCTACATTCCAACCGACACCAGGTTGAAACGGATATCAGAGACATGACTGACATCTTTGAGAACAATAATCGCACTCATCTTTGTCCTTAAATGCATATCTCCAACAACAATAGCTTTTGACACATCTCCGTTGCCCATCTTCAACACTCCACAGTCGTCTGTTGTGTAAATAGCAAATAGTGCCATGTTGTGAGATACGTGCGCTGAAGCACCTGAGTCCACCAGCCAAGAGTTGTCATCTCAGGCGAGGTTCATAACTACCTCATCACATACAATGATCACGTTGCCTATATGTGTCGAGGCCACCGTTCTAGTGTTCTACCTTTGCTTCCCCGTCGTCATTCTTCTTCCTCTTCCAAACGAAACAATTTCGCTTGATGTGGACATTCTTGCCACAATGGTAACACTCTGAATCCTCGTACCGACCCTTGGACTTGATCCTGCTCTTGTCTCTGCCATCACCTGGACCCCTGCTCTTGCTCCTTACGCGGCTTTCTGAAACTAGTGCCTCTGAGTGGGATGTGGATGAAGTACCCTGAGAACGTCTCTGCATCTCTTCATTCAGTACCCCACTCTTGGCAAACTCCAGACTGACCAAGCCTTTCGGAGCAGAAGCGATCACAGATACTCGTACGATTTTCCACGAGTCTGTCAATGTACACAACAACCATAGTCCATGTACTTCATCGTCGAACTTGACTCCCATTGAGGATAGCTAGTTCACCACGCCTTGGAACTCACTCAAGTGAACCGTAATAGATGCACCATCTTTGTACCGCAGACCCATCATCGTTTGGATCAGGAACAACTTGTTTACCCCGATCTTTTTTCCATACAAAGATTCCAGCTTATCCCACAACGTCTTCGCGTGGTCAATATTGGCAACGTGATTGTATACGTTCTCGTCAACGAATTGCCTGATATATCCACACACCTGTATATGCTCGAACTTCTAGTACTTTTTGAATTTGTCACTAGGCTTCTCGGACGCAAATACTGGAAGATGCAGCTTCTTGACGAACATCAAATCCTTCATCTTGCTCCGCCAATAATGATAGTTGGTACCGTTCAGGTTTACCATGTGCACCGGCTTCACGTCCATCTCTCCTCCCTGGTTTGCTTGTAAACTCCTGACCTCTCTGAACTCTAGAACCTGGCTTTGATACCACTTTGTTGGGAACGAAAGTGAAAAAACTATTCCCCAAACCAGGGAGTACATGCGAGAGAACCGAGTAAAAGCACACAAACCAAAAAATGCCAAACAAAAATCGCAGACACGGAAATTTTTACTTAGAAAATCCAAAAAAAAAACTACGGGACGATCGAAGTCCATCCCTGAAAAACCTCCATTAATAGAATAAGAGATATACCGACTCTTTATAAACTTCTCACCGATCCAAACGGATCACCACAACTCTTTGGAATAGAAAATAGATCACAGACAAACGAAGAACGGAGATGACGAGAAAAAAATTATCCGAAACCGATCTACCCTTCGAAATAGCCTTCAATCTCTTCCTCTCTCCTTCCAATGTTGTAAAAGCACTCTTGCCTCCTTTTACAATATTTTTGAGATATGAAATATTTTTTAGGGTTAGGAATCACCTAATATATATAGCCTCAAACCCACAACTAGTATTCATATTATATATAGGAATATACAATCCAAATCCAAATTCAAATTCATTGACATATTCCTATTATATGTAGGAATATCCAAACCAAATCTAAATCCATTGACATATTCCTATTATATGTAGGAATACCCAATCCAAATATATTGAGATATTTCTATTATATGTAGGAATACTCAATCCAACTTCGAGATATTTTTCACATAGGTTGAAAACTTCACCCACTCTAACATTTTGTTTGGATCCAAACACCCTAGGTAAGGAACATGTTGAACTAAGAAAATAAGTGGCGTCCATAACTGTTAGGACTTCCATAAGCATGATAGGAAACAAGTAGAACTAAGAAAATTGTAAGTCATTTTTAAGTGTCATTTATATTGACATTAATGTTACCCAAGTAACTACAAGCTATACACATATCAGATCTGTTGTCCCACGTATTCTATTTTATATTCTGTTTCCATCATATTACATGTGAGTCCTAATCGATATAAAACAAAAGAAGAATCTACATGTAATAAAATGAAGACACAATATGAGACAGAATATGTGAGATAACAGATATGTTCTCTACATATATGGGACTATTTGCATGTAAAATTAATGTTATCAAGCTTATTGGTTGAAGTGTGATAAAGAAGTTTCATCATTTGCATACTTCTACAATCTACTATGCTTTTACATCTTTGCCCATTGGTTTTAATTTTCGTCCAATTTTATGGTCTGAATTGACTGAAAAAAGAATTTCAAGGTCGATATTAATCAATACCGATAGCAATCAAGATATGACAAACCGTAACCTATATTGTAAAGTACTGTATGGATACATACAAAAGGCCCTACCTATTTCATTTAGTGACTTTTATGTTGGCTCAATTAAAATATGACATGTTGAAGATATGAAATTATTTCGTATTATTATTACATCCATTATCATGGCATACACAGTCAAGAATGAATACGCATTTAATATATATATATATATATATATATATATATATATATATATATATATATAGAGAGAGAGAGAGAGAGAGAGAGAGAGAGAGAGGGAGGGGATCGGAAGTCCTATTTTCAGAGTTCCTTCACAATTCCGCTCTTCCCAATCGTTGGATCGAGCGGGACTCCGCACGGGCCTCCCAATCCGACGTGCGGGAGGGGGGGGGGGGAACGGGGCTTTAGCGGAACTCCCGCGGCGGAACTTTTGATCAATCTCTATATATATATATGTATGAGGTGATAGTCTAACGGTTAAGACGGAGGCACCCATTCCGGGAGGTGGTTAGCCACTGGTCAGCAACCACGACATATGACTTAACCTGCGCAATCATAGCAACCAAGTTAAATAATTAAAGGAACCAAGTTTAGTTATACCTTACTATATTGGTTCGGATTGGTTCTACGTCCAAGTTTTAATTTCAACCATGCGTCAAGTCCTGTATAGTGCAGTGACCTTCATGTGCATAGGCCACCATGCACCAATCCATGCGCATAAACCACCATGGGCTAATCCATGCGCATAAGCCACAATGCGTCAATTTATGCGCATAAGCCACCATGTGCCAATCCATGCACATAAGCTACCATGCGTCAATCTATGCGCATAAGCCACCATGCGCATAAGCCTTCATGTCCGTCCTGCATGCGTAGAGACTATCATGCGCATTGAGACATTATGCGTTCAGCTCTGCCATGCGCCAAGACGCCAAGACTTCCAATGCGCTGCCATGCGCCAAGTCTTGTTATACGCCAAGGTCTG
Organism: Iris macrosiphon; assembly: GCA_036927795.1. NCBI lineage: Eukaryota > Viridiplantae > Streptophyta > Magnoliopsida > Asparagales > Iridaceae > Iris > Iris macrosiphon. The sequence continues at coordinate 150,242,831 of JAYESA010000016.1, forward strand.
CCATGCACCAATGTCTGCTCCTTGTGCGCATACTCTGCAATCCTTGGTCATCTTGTAATCTTTCTTCCAACTGGAATGTGCGTCCTTCAGACGTTATCTTCTCAATCCTTGGGAATGGTAGGTTTCGACAACTCACTTTCAACATTTGACAAATGACTCATTTCCTCATCCAAATGTTCGAAGTGAATTCCGTCAAGTCCAGAAGACTTGAACGGATGTTCCCCATCTTTCTTCGGATCTTATTTTGAGATTGTTAGTCACGAGACTTAACCAAAGATGGAAGAACACGTGGTCAAGATCAGAGGTTCACACAAAAATTTTCACTCTAACTATTCTCGATTTCCTCGAAGAACTATATAAGGATTCTGATTACAACTTGCTCTCAAGATTACAAAAGAATCAGAATTAACCAAACTTCTCGTTCTTCCTTGCTATCGCAGTTGCAGACGGATAAAACAGAGTTACAATAAAACAAAAACTACCTTCGTTCTTCCTTGCAAAACGCAGTTGCAATCAGACAGAACGAACCAACAAGAAAAAGGAGAAGAAGACAGAATAAAAAATTATTCGTGCTGGGGCGGTGAAGACCACCATTGCTCAAAGCAAAATTCGTCCTCTATTGACGATCTGCTCACTTCACAAGAGAACTTCTGGAACGCTCGTAGTCACCTCTTTGTGTGACTCGAACGGACTCCCTTGGACTACTCTTTCTCAACTTTTTGGTCTGTCTCAAAAGGAGGCTAAAGGGCTCTTTATATAGCGAATGATGGAAGCCATCATCCTCTTCTTTACGATGTGGGACTAAAAGGCCAATATACAAAATTGATATCCCACAATCGCAGTCCAATGTATAGCCCGTTCAGCACCCGCCCAACGCCCGCTCATGCAACACGCACATGCAACCCGAGCATAAAACTCGCGCACAAGCGTCGTGCGATGATGCTAAGTGCTAAGTGCGCCAACAAAATGCCCTTGAGCCCGAGTTGGGACTTAGCTCCTATGGAAATAATTCCAAGAGCATGGTAAAAAACATAAATGCTTTCATGAGTAGTTAATCATTTTTTCTCTTAGAAAAACACCCCCACATGGTACCCATGTGGCCGACCATATTCCAGTACACATCTCAACTCATACAAAGTATTATATTGAGATAACCACTTGGTGGTGTAGTCAATGTGAGATTATCTTTACTAGTCCAAAGACAAAAACACCAAAAATATATACGTTATAGCAAAAAAATAATGTACATATTTAAAGCAAGTAGAAGGTATTACACTCACCAGACCTGATAATTCTTCGAGTTGCTCACAGCAACAAGGTCGACAAAATCTCTTTCAACGTGTAAATCAATATGCAGTGCCTCAAGCACAAGGCGCCTGAATTGTGCCATATGTGTGATACAAAAAGAACATGCACTGTTAAAAAATGTCTACAAATCGATCCATTATTATGTAAAGCAGACGAGAGAGAACATTTAACCATCCACAGGAAGAGAGCCATTAAAATAAACATCAAATAGCAAGAGACTGAAACAATAAGAGTATGTCCTTAAATCATTTAGATATCATAGATTAATACTCATTATTGTACATGTACCAAGAATGCGGTTCTGGCTCCAAGTAGTAAAGCAGATGAGAAGACATTAACCAACCAGAAAAAGAGAAAGCAGTTAAACTAAACATATGTGATAATCATTGCACAGGAAAAGAAAGGTTTATATCGGACAAAACATAAACATTCCAAAACTGTATCGAGTCCTTGTCCCAGTGTCCATGAGTGTCTTGTCCGTGTAGTGTCAGGTATGTATCAGAAAGACGCTCCAAAACCAGTCTCGTGTCCATATTGTGTCTTGTCTGTGTCCAAGCAGATTTATCATACAAAACAAGCAAAAAAGGAAATAGGCTGACCGAACAAACAGAAAAGGAAATAGGCTGACCGCACCGACGCGGCCGCAGAGAATGAAATTTACTAAACACGAATTCTCAAAAAGAATTTGTTGGAAAACACAAATTCTACTATTCGTAAATTGTTGACAGAAGGGAAAAAAAACCTACTAGAAACTTAACTTGGAAAGCCGCAACAAACGTACGACATTCAGAAGTACCTCGTAGGGCGTAGCTGACCTCGTCCGTCTCCATCTCCCTATATTTTAGGACTGGGATGTGAAAAAGCCGAACGGTCAAATTATAACATTAAGTGAGATGATAGATTAAAAATTCAGAAATTAAGTTTTCTGAATTGGCATAACTGAAGGAGACTGCAAAAGCAATTTTACTGATCAACATTAGTTTACACCTATCCTTAACAAAAACTTAAGGCTCATAATAATGAATCTCGGTTTAGATGGACTTTACATTATAAAAAAAAGGGAAATGAAGGTGATGACTTTCCTTTTGTATTCAAAATATTTTTAAACTTCAATTCCAAAAGTCCTAACATCAAATAAAATAGAGAACATTGAGAACCATATTTACCAGAATTAGTGAATTATGCTCTGTCAAAAGCACATATAGAAGAATTATGAAATCTGAAATGTAAACATGTTTAAACTCAAAGTATAATGCACACGGGATAATTATAGCTAAATTCTCAAAAAAAAAATCACACAAAACAGAAAAAATTGCAAAAAATAAAAATAAAATAAAATAATTGCAAATTAGACAGTAGAAATGACTGATCTAAGAGAGACATATTATATAATAAAAGACTTAAGAATCTAAAACCTAACTGATCGTTCCAAGGGGAGTTATAACACAAAGACACTATGAACTAAATTAACAAGAAAATACTTAAAATCTACATGGATTTTTAGTTTGTGAAAGTGTTTCTGCATAATCAACATAACAAAGTGACAAAGTTCCAATACACTCAATAACAACCATCAGATATTGAAGAGAATCGTTGCTTTCACCAATTAATCAACATTTCAAAGAAAATTTTACTTGCAGGTATTCTATATATATATATATATATATATATATATATATAGAATACCTGGAAGTAAAATTTTACTTCCAGGTATTCCGCGCATGTCGCTCCTGGCGCTCCCGTGCATGGTTTGGCTTCCGCGCATCCCGGCCTCCTCCGCCCTCCCGATCCATCCCCTCCTCCCGCCTCCGGTCACCCGCCCCCCTCTTCCTCCCCCACCTCCTCCGCGCCGACCGTCCCTCCCTCCACTCCTCCCCAAACCTTCATTTTCTCTTCTCCCGCGTCTGGATCTGGATCCAGACCTGCGGCTGCTAGTGGCCGTGACCGGCCATCGGTGGCGCCGAGGCGCCTGACTGTCCCTCAACAAGTTCCGATCGTCTCCAGTAATGGATGGACGGCAGTGACTCGACGACGCGGGAAAGGTGTTAAAACCTCCGCCTCGTCGTCTGCGCCTAGGCGCGTTTCTCCGTCGGTGGCGCGACTTGCACCTCTGGTGGGTGTACACCGAACGGGGAAGGGAGGCGGCTCTCGCCATCCGGCTTCGGCCAATCCTCCCCGAGCTTCTGGTTCCCCAACGGCCATGTCCAAATTTTCAGTGCGACACGCATCCCAGGTGTCTCACAAATTGCCGGATAGGGCTATTAATACCTTTAAGACCTCGGGAGTGGCTCCTATCTCCTGGGCAGATCGATGCAGGCCTGACCTAGCAAGGGACGATATTGAGATGCACTTCGTGGCGTCCAGTCTTAAAGAAGGAAGAAAGGTCATCTCTATCACCAAAGAGGACATCGCGAAACAAAAATGTTCTCGAAGAACACTATTGTCCTCTACGTTATGGGAGCCCGACCGTACTTCAGTCAGCTAAAGGGATTCGCTCTGCGAATGTGGAGACCTAAAGGGAGCATGGACATCTACTCTAGGGAGAATGACTTATTTTTCATCAAGTTTGGGATGTCGGAAGATTTGGACAGGGTGATCCAGAATGGCCCTTGGACATTCGATGAGAGACTGGTTGTCCTAAGAAGATGGGACTCCTCTACTAACTTTGAACGGGATCGGCTGGCAACTGTTCCTATCTAGATTAGGTTCCTTTGGCTTTCACCCCAACTATAGAGTGTCCCGAATATTATGAAGTTGCCTAGCGGAATTGGAATTCCCTTTCGCCCAGACAAAGAAGACGCATCACCCCTCCCATCAACCGTCAGACTAAAGAAAAAAAGAAAAAGAAAAAAAATCTGAAAACGCTCCTAATAGAAATGTTTTCGTTTTATTTATTTTATTTTTTTCGTTATTTTTTTTTTCTTATCGCAGTTAATTTTTTTTTAAAAATATTAAAAAAAGACGACTACGTCCTTAGTAAGGACGTTTTGAACTGAGAATATATTTTATATTTATTTTAGCGAAAACGTCTTTAACAAGGACGTTTCTGTTCTGATTTTTTTTTTTTTAGAAACTTAGTTCTCTCAAGACAATTTAATAATAATTAAATTCTCTGTAGAAATTTTTTCTAGAGTGTTATTATTTTAGAATGTTATTATTTTAGAAAAATATCGTTTATTATTTTAGTATAATTAATTATACGACTCAAATATCAACATGTACATAAATAACCTAAATTTCATCCAAACCTAACAACCGAGAAGTTGATTAGGACCAAAACTATAATAATTGGAAAATAATAATAATTTTATCGTTATGTAAAGTTAAAAAAATAAATCACCTTTCATGAAAGAATATGACATGTTTTAAAATTATTTGAAAAAATTACACTAGTATGATCTTCTAAATAAATTTAAGCTAATTTGTATTTAAATAATGTGAACTATCAGTTTTGATATTTTTATTTCTACTCAAAAATATAAATTGATAAGTTTGTGTCCTCAACTTCTTATACTCACTTTTAGCACCATGAAGTATCGTTTCTTTGGCAATTAAAGGTAATAGTAAATGCAGAAGGAAGATAGTGTCCTAACCAAACAGATGTTGCTCCTCTTCCTTGTTGGTTATTCTCAAGCAAGGTTCAAAGTATATCGGACTATTCCTATGAGTATAGGGATCGACGGTATTGACAGTTTCGACGGTTTCGAATCGGAATATCGGATTTTTTGGTATCGAAAAGCAAACAACTATTAGTAAATTATTAACATTTTAGAGAATATATTTTATACATTTATGCTTAATTTAAAATATTTTCGGTGTTGTTTCTTAGTATTTTTGATATTGAATGAAATAGTTGTCATCCTTGTCAATTGATTTATATGTGATAAATATGTTTTCCTCTTTTATATGTTTTTACATCCTTACTATGCTTTTACACCCTTGCTCATTGGTCTTTTTAATTCAATTTTCTTTGCCGAATTGACCGGAAAAGAGACCTCTAATGTCGGTATCGATCAGTATCAGGTATCGGTTGGTATCGGATCGGGACATGCCAAACTGTATCGATATCCGTCGTATCGGATCAGTATCGGCCGATACTTAAAACTATGTTCTCAAGTTGCTTGCTCAAAAGAACAACAAAGTCATAATAAAGAACTATCAAACCCATCCCACTAGTGTGAATGTCATCACATTGCATAAAGCAACTGGTGATATTTAGAACACCAAAAATGACATAAGCAGAATAGGATATACGATAATACATCTTAATTGAAATGGCATAAAAGACATCTTTTGTTATCTTAGGATACTAAGGATGTGGGTTTATTATATCCCTATACATCTTGTAATGGTCAAATCCACTTGATCCTCGGAATAATGTCAATCTATAACCAATTATATTTTTTGTTTTGGTTTTTTAAAACCACATTTTTTTCTATTGTTGTTAGTTGATATTTGGTCGAATTTGCGAGGAAAACCCATGCTTTTATTATTCTATATTAGTTGATATTTGGTCGAATTTTGGTGGATGGATAAGCCTAAGTAAGTCCATTAATCCTTTTAAATATGTGCATAGTCTAGTATTCAAAATAAAATAAAGACATAATGGTGGGAGAGAAGACGAGATCATATCTCTACTATCATAATGTGGCTTGAAAACTATTAAAAAATGAGCCGTCCAAGATATATGCAATCCTCCACTAAATAATTAAAAATAAAATAAAAAACTTTCTAACCAGTATGTTACTTCTCGCTTAGCTAAAAATAAAATAAATAAAAATTTTAAATCCTTCTAACTATCTTAACATATAGTACATCATAATTATATTCAATATTTAAATTATATTTAAACTAAGTACATGATATTATCTAACTAAATATATATATATATATATATATATATATATATATATATATATATATATATATATATATATATATATATATATATATATATATATATATATATATTTAAATTTGTAAAAATATATATATAATAAAACATAAAAAAAAAATACATTCATATTATATTTAAAAAAGTTTTATTTATATATATATATATATATATATATATATATATATATATATATATATATATATATTCAGGTGGTTTCATATTATGAAACCATCATATATTACATCGGTTGAATTGGAATTGAGTGTATGTGATTAAAAGGTGTGGACTTTACCATATTTTAATCTCAACCACCAAATCCAAATTCAACCCATGTAACATAGAATTAAACCACCCGAATAGTTTTAGATCGTTTATATATATGGAGCACAATATATATATATATATATATATATATATATAACTAGTAAAAGTAATCACACAATAAAAGTTAGGGTTGGGAGTAAATGTAAGTTGATCATACTTATGATATTTAACTCGAGAGGGAGAAAGCGTAAGAAACGCCAAACAAAAAGGCCAATTGCTCATTATCGGGTTACAAATATAAAAATCATAACATCACCTGAAATGTTATTTTAGACTAATGCGTCATACGTATATTTTTTGGAAGCTTTATAATTTTCCTCGGAGAGAACTAATATAGTCGGAAGAACTTTGAAGAATATTTATCAAATTTGTCCTTTCTTTTGGTGAATTGCTTCTCACAAACAAACCATGCAAGTTGAGGTATCAAGATAGATTCCCAAAATATTATTGTATTAAAAAATAAGATTTTTTTTAATATTTTTATTAGACATCTATATTATTATAAAATCAATTATTAGGGTTATTATAAATTATATGTTTTGTTTAAAATTATTATTATTTATGGATAACAAAATTATTTAGTCATCCACTAATTCAAATATTTATAACAATATAAAATTGTATGTGTCATGTCCCTAGGTATATATAGAACTGGAAGGATGCCATTAATATGTTTAAATCGTTGCGACACTTCTAAAACTTATAGCATCGTGGAAGATGTTTCAATTACTATATTTTAATTTTAGTCAAATTTTGTAGTACTTGAAAGCTGCAGTAGACAATTGTACATACTTAAAAATTGCTAGAAAGCTACGAAATATTTCAGATTTAAAGCGTGTTCTAGCTTACATTTTAGATTTCATTATTGCTGTATATCTTGTATATATTGACAGTTATCATTCTTATCAGTTGGCTAACTTACAATTAATTTGTTAATTGTGACTCACTATAGTAGAGATCGGTTCGTGAGTTCACTTGCTATTTTTTGAGACATCATGTACAAGTTGGTGATCAGGAACGGAACCAAAATTTTGTTGGTACGAGTTTAATAATCATAATATGTAAAACTTATAATAGGAGGTACATGTAAATGTTCATATAAAATATTACAATTTATGTAAATTGTGAAAAAAAAATAAAAAATAAGCCCACAGACAATGCTTTAGGTAAGTCACTTTATCTTAACAAAAGAGAGAGAAACAAATTAGATCTGCGCCTCAAGTTGCAACAATTAGACCAATTAAACTGTAATGACAAATAATATTTCTATTTTACTTAAGCATCTCAATATTGAGAGGCCATTAACTAAAGCTCCTTGATGCCCTACCTATGGGGATTTTGTATAAGTAATGTAAGATTTTTTATAGTTTTAGTATATTATCTGGTTGAATACACTTTAGAAGTATTTATCCAGATACTCCATAAAAACCTTTTCACTTTTTTTTAGACTAAAAGGGTGGAAAAGAATTTATGTTCAATCTCTATAATTTTAATGTGGCTTAAAAACGACTCAAAAAATAAGGTATATCATTTGTATATCCTCCATTAATTAATACAAAATTATAACTAACTACCACTTATTAATTACCACCCGTACGTATGTTCCTCACGCAAAAAAAAAAAAAAAAAAAAAAAAAAAAAAAAAAAATTATCATAATTATACTAGTAAATGTTCGTGCATTGTACGTAAAATAATTTTTTCTAATATTATTATAAAATAGTTTAAATATATTTTAATTATAATTTATTATGGATATATTTCTATTCTTTATAAAAGTCTTAGAGAATGTTAGCCGACTAACCTGTAGGTAAATCCTCACATAATTAAAATTAAATAAAATTTAACTAATTATTTAACTATATAATATTATATAACTATAATTAAACATCTTTTCTAGCTCATGTGGTTAATAGGGTGGGAGGTATTATTCTTCGTTGGTCAAGGTCGATTTTCCATGACGTTATTTATAACGAATTAATTTGTTTCCAACATTTTTTTTACGTAATATTAATTTTTTAAATAAAAATGGCTCACTTTTGAGCAGTTTTGAAGCCTAATTATAAGAGTAGAGATAAATATATATCCAAATGTTATAAAAAAAGAAAACAATAAAAATACATCCAAACGTTATAAATATGTATCCAAATTTAAATTAAAATATATTCAATATTTAATTTATATTTAAACTAACTACATGTTATTATCTAAACATATATCTAAAATTTTATAAAGAACAAATATTAATTAAAATATATTTAAACTATTTTAGTATAATTTTATTTTTTATCTTTTTTTTTTTCCAATACCTACACCACATTAGTTTATGATAATGAATGGAAGCAATGGTCCGAGTAAAAGAATTTTTTTTTGGAAACAGTGGTCCGAGTTAAAAAAGGAGAGTACAATAATACACAAACTCTCTAACAAAATTAAAACGAGCTGTCGGCTAGTAGAAACATGTAGCTGTTGTTTTTTTCTTCCTGTCGTATAGCATCTCCATCCCTATTGGGACTTTTGAAAAAAATTGTTGCCAAACAAGAATATGACCAAATTTTATTTAAAAAATTCTTTTCCAATGCATAAATGATAAAAGTTTCGTGATTTTTTTTTATAAAAGATATTGTGAATTTATTGTCTACTTTTAGATCATATATTTGATAACGTCTTTACTTTCATGTTATTAATTATGAATATATTTAAAAATAAAAAATATGAGAAGTATTGGAAGTCGTAAAAAAGTAGCATCTCGATACTTTTACATTAGAGAAGACTTTTCTACTTCATTATTTTTTATAAATATAGCCTTGTCACATAGTAAAAATATTGTATGTATCTCCTGTCACATAGAAATCACAAAAAATTACAAGACGATATGGTTTGAGATGCTTTTATAAGCAATCACCTTCTCTTGACTCTATAGTAACAAATTTCTGTGTAATTTGCTAGAACAACATATGTTTGCAAAAAATGTGAACTCAAACACTTTTCGCTAGGCAAATTGGCGAAAATTATGCTAATTGAATGTTTGGCTTCTTTGCATAATTTGATTTGCTGCTTTCCATCCAACAAATCAGAGTTAACCGTAAAAAAATCTGGAGAGAAATTTGAAATTGCATAATTTTTGTCAGACAGTATGGCAGAAATGGTATGTATTTACAATTTCTTCAAAACTATGCCGTTCTAGCCAATTTCGTTTAAATATAGGACCCTACAATAAATTTTCTGTGATTAATTCTGGATAAGATCTTTCTCTCTTTCTGTCTGCTTTAATGCATAATTTGATTTCGTTTAAATATTGGACAATCCAAGGTTCTTGAAGGAGTAAAATAACATAAATTGTTTTAGACAGAGCATTGAAATTTTATTACATTGTAGAAAGAGAACTTAATTTGAGAAAATTATAAATAAAGCACTGAAATGTCCTTAACATAGAACGTTTCACTTGATTCACCAGAAAAAATTAATAATAAAAATATCCTTAAAATGTTCTTACTAAGAACGTTTATAATATATACACAACAAAAACATCCCGAGTAAGAGTGTTTTTTATGTTTTATTTTATTTTTATTTCAATCATGGCTTATTTTTAATTACATTTTTTTTAAATATGGTTCGAGAGTTGAAATTTTTTTTTTTTTTTTTATGGTTCGAGGATTGAAATTAAAAAAAATATTGGAATGATATGTTTAGTGGTAAAAATATTGTTTCCGCTAAGATCTGATCCAAACCTCGTATCCACAAACATATCTTCTAACCAATTGAATTACAACACCAAATATATATATATATATATATATATATATATATATATATATATATATATATATATCACTCCGATTTTTTTCTAATATGTACAAACTTATTAAAAAATAAAATAATAATAAAATATCGTTTTTGTTGTTTGGGACAAGAAATTCTCTTTCTAAGGAAGTTTTGTTGTTTTACAAAAATAGGAGATGTCCATAATAAATAAGTTTTCAATGCTAAAACGTTCTTAGTTACGTTCTTACTAAGAACATTTTCTATTATTTGTTTCTTACTGGGATAATATTACTTTTGGTCATTTAAAGATACAAAAGTTAAAATTTTAGTCATTTCAAGGGGAAAAAAAAAACATAGAAAGCGACTAAAACTTTAACTTTGGTATCTTTGGATCACCAAAAGTGATATTATCCCGTTTTCTAATCTATGGTTTACGATGAGATTGGAGGTTTAGTGGGATATTAAATTAGTGGAATTCAAACGTGCTTAACATTGACTTTTTAGTTATATGTTTATAATTTCAGCAAAAAAACAATTCTCTATGCAATATAATAAAACTTGAATGCTTTGTGTGAAAAAGTTCACATAAAATAATGTGGAGAGACGCTGACAAATAATTGTAATTTATTGTAACTGCAAGTATTTATATTAATATAATTGCCAATATAGATAAGAAGGACGGCCGGTGAATGCTATGAAGCAATCATACTTAGACCTGACCTAATAGAAAAGAAGACATAAGCTGACAGATGATGTAGGAATTGATATGAGAGCTAATTAAGTTAGAGAGAGAGAGAGAGAGAAAGAAGAGGAGAGAGAGAGAGAGATGCAGAAAGAAGGAGTGGTGGTGCATGAGAAAGGGTGGTCAGAGATAAGGAGTGCAGTTGAAGAGCTCTCACTTATGAAGAAGCTTGAAGATCATAAGAAGAATATTTCCACCTTCACCTTCCTTCGCCTCTCCAACATTCTTATCAATGTCCTTGGTTTGTTTGCATTCATTCTCTCTCTCTCTCTCTCTCTCTCTCTCTCTCTCTATATCTATATATATATATATATATATATATATATATATATATATATATATGTATATAATTTTTCCTCCTTTTTTTTTCCTCTCTTTCTTTCTATTGTAGGGTGCATCTTCAACTTGTCAACTCCTCGCTCAACTTTATATTACTGCATCGGCTTAGGACTAAGGGTCCGTGTTTGGTTTACTGTAATATAATCGTAATCGGAATAGAATTGAATAAAAAATTTACAATTATATTATTGCAGTGAATCAAACGGACCCTAAATTTAAGGAGCGTCCCCGGCTTCTAGCTTATAGCTGTTAGAGTGTGTTGTCCTGGATAAAACTTGTACGAAGAAGATTTTCATATTTTGCATATGGTTGGTACCAGAGTAATTCATGTTTATTAATCTTTGGCATACTCTAAAAAGCAACTTTTACACACTCACACAAAAAAAATAAAAGAAAAAAAAAGGGGCTTAATTTTAACTCAGATATCATGCTATTCAAGTTTTTCAATTTGATATCCACTTTAATATCATAGCAATCACTACCCTCAACCAGTGAATATTTTGAAGTCGGTACCTTCCGTCAGCCAGTTGTTAATTTTTTACGTTTCGACAAAAAAATAAACAATCACCATCCCATTCTCTCAAAGTGTTTCCAAACTTGAATATAATTGTACAACTAAATTTTAATATATTCAAGTTTTTCAACCTGATATATTTTGTCATTTATGATTTTTCGTTCACGCTGTTTGGATATTAAGTTGTACAATTATATTTGATGCATTAAGTTGTCTCATATTAAAATTTAGGATATCAAGTTGAAAAACTTAAATAGTTGAAGATATCAGGTTGAAATTTAGCCAAGAAAAAAAAACACAATATATTGATGTGTAAATCCAATCTTCAATCCATGATGTAGGGTATCTCGGGCCTACGGGTGTGTGTTGAATACTACATCTAATCCTCATAAACAATCGAGACAATTACTCTCCTTAATGTTTGTCCTATATGGAGTTGTTGAATTTAATTATTGGCGTGTTGCAGATAAGATTGGGCCAACAATGGTAGTCATGAGACAAGACATACATGGAAACATCGAGGTTAGATGTTCCTCTTTCTTTCTTAGAGTGATTCCTTATTCTTAGTGAATATCTTCGTTTAATTTGCAAAAACTAAGCGCATACCGTAATAGTAGGTTTCAATCAGAAGCTGCTTTAGCAATATATTGAGAAGGCCGAAGAAAACTCAGATTGAACTTATTTTCTAGGCTGTCAAGCCTGGACTGTGGCTTTAGTTAGAGTCTCGTGCATTTTATTTAGCTAAATTAACAAAATGGATTTTGTATCCTTGACACCTAGTTGATCAAAGTTCACCCATTGTAAGTAATTAATCTGGTGTCTGGTATGTTTGGTGTTGGGCGTCTCTGAGTGTGATATAGATGGAAGTGACGAGCCGAAGCTGGCTGGATATACCGAGGTTGATATTGCTGGGATGTGGATACCATGAGATCGATTTCGGGCTACGTGATGATGTTTGTAGAAGGGATGTTATTGTGGAAATCATGATTCCAAAAGTGTGTCATTTTGTCTAGGACGGAGGTAGAATTTCTTGCGGTGACGGAGGCTTGCAGTAAGTTACTATGGATGAAAAAGTTTTTGCAGGAGATGGGACTAAAATAAGAACATTTCTACTTTACTTTGCAATAGCTAGAGCGCAATTCACCTGAGAAGAACCTTACATTTCATGGCCGGTCCAAGGACATTATAACTCGGTATCAATGGATACGAGATGTGCTAGAAGCGAGAGATGCGGTGTTTGAGAAAGTTCATACTGATGACAATGAAGTAGATATGCTCACGAAATTTGTCAAGAGAAAAATTCGAGTTTTTTAGGAGGATTGTCAGAATGACGAGCTCCTCCACCTAGTTGGGAAAGAAAAGATTGTTGGTGTTGTGTCAGAGAAGATTAGGAAGTCAAAGGTGACAAAAGTGGAGCTCAGTGGAGCTGATACAAAGGAGTTACCGAGAAGTATACGCATTGGCGGTATACTGACAATATCCTAGTTAAGAAATATATATATATATATATATATATATATATATATATATATATATATATATATATATTGCTTGTTGTGAGTAAACTTGTGTTCCCACAATATACCGTCGGCATACTGTCACGGCAGGCTGAATCGTTTTTATGTATTTTATTTATACCGTTTGATCTTGTTGGATGGTATTACCTGGAGATTATGACGACTTAAATAGGGATTTCCAAACCTAATCTTAAGCTGCCATTGTTGAAAAATATAAGGGAGAATGATTTCTCAAAGTGTTTGCAACTTTCAAAGAAGAGAAAAATGAGATTTAGAGTTCGGAGTGATTTGGAAATAGATCGCTTCAAGTAGATCTACATCGGCTCGTTCTCGTTATCTTGTCTTCGGTAACCCCATTCTCATTGTAATCTATTTGCATCCATATTTGAGTAGTTGTGGTGATCCGGTTAGATCAGTAGAAGAAACTAGAAAGTTTCTAGGAACCGGTGTAATTCATTTATTCATTAGTGAAGTTCTTTATGTTGGACTACGATCGTCTCATAGTTATTTCTGTCAGAATTTTTCATGTCAATATCATTGTATTTGCATTGTGTTAGCTTGTGTGAATATTGCGAACATGTGCAGGTTGTGTGATTTACTCGGTCCTCCACAATTTTCTTCCGGTATGGGAATGGTGTTTAATTCCGCTGGTTCCATGTTGGTTCCCAATATGTTAGCCCTTTGAGAGCTCAAGCATTTAATCATAATTAAGAGTCCTAAGAGTTGCGCTATTATATGTAGGTTAGATGTGCTTGTTAGTTACTTAGTTTTCGCAGGGAAATGAGAAGTTCCTTTTAGCCTTTACATAGGTCCTTATATGTTAAAGACTATTTTCTGTATCCTTCTTGTATACTTGATTATTTGCTACATTTTTTTCTGAACTTATGTATCCAAGAAATGTTTAATTCTCATAATCTCCTCTTCAACTATTACACATGGCTATGCTTATATGTACTCGTCATTCTGGTTTCAGAGATTGGAAGAGCTCTATGTATCCGATCCACTGTTATATTCGAGCTTGGAGCAGATACTGGAGAAAGATGTAAGCGTGGGGACTACAAGAAAGCCTTCTAGTTGCTCCAAAGCTGTGGTCTGGCTTACTAGGTTCTTGGATCCTCTGTGATATATATATATATATATGAACTCGTTATAATTTCACCCAATACATTTCATATACCAATCCTCTTACAAATTACGAAAACTAATTTCTTATCGACGTCTAACAAACAAATATCTTGCATAGAGTTATCCTTATAATCTTATGATACTCTTCTGAATCAGGTCAATTGCTTTCAGTCTAGCGTTATTGGGAAGATTACATAAGGATTCCCATCTGAGCCTTGAACAGGTTGTGGAGGAAGCATACAAAAGCACACTAAAGCCTTGGCATGGCTGGATCTCATCAGCTGCTTATAAGGTAGTTCACGCTTAAACTACTGTCTCCGAAAGGGTCTACCTACATGTCCACGTCTGGTCGACAAACGGTCATAAAAACTGTGAAATTCTTTATAGAACTCTCTTATGCTCTGTGGTCAACCTATTCTAATGAGAGAAGACTTGGATGGTGATATGAAAATCGAGGTCACAGTATCGATATCAGAATCGGTATCGTACCCTTCCTATGAGTATCGGAGTATCGGATTTTTGGGTATCGGAAAGCAAATAATTATTAATAAACTATTATACTTCTAGAAAAAATATTTTATTTTTAGGCATAATTTTAAGTATTCAATGTGTTGTTTCTTACTAATTTTGGAATTGAATGAAGTAGTAGTCACATTTGTCGATTGGATTACCTGTAATAGATAAGTTTTCTTCTTTTACATGCACTTACAACCTTACTATACTTTTACACCGTTGCGGTCTTTTTTTTCCGATATTTTTTGTCAAATTGACTGAAAAAGAGATCCCCAATGTCGGTATCACTCAGTATCGGATCGGGACATGTCATACCGTATCGATATCGGCCGTATCGGATCGGGACATGTCATACCGTTTCGGTATCGACCGTATCGGATCGGATCGGGACATTCCAAACCGTATCGGTATCGACCGTATCGTATCAGTATCGGCCGATTCGGCAAACTATGAAAACATCACTTGATGTGATGGCAAGACTTGGCATCAGGAGGGTAAGGCTGCGTGCATCTTGACCCTCCCTAGGCTCTCTATTAGTGGGATCACCCTCTCCATAGCTTATCGCCAGTTTCTGTTAGTAAATCCAAACATTTACCTTATTCCGATCTCTGCAAATATGAGAATTTTCTTCAACAGATAGCTATGAAGCTCATTCCTGAGAGACAAACCTTGGTAAGCTTGCTTATTGGGCAAAGCCAAGGTTGCGAAGAGCTAAAAGGCGATATCCAGAAGTTGCTCTCCCTTCTCCAACCTGTGCTAGACGAAACCAATGACCTTCTGGTGAGTAACTAGTTTCTCTTCAATTCCCTCCATCATCATATACAAAATTTGAACATTAAGATCCTAATTCGATTAAATCATGGCAGAGAAAGTTCCGGTTGGACAGGCTGAAGGCAACCTAACGAAGCCACGAGCATTTAATTCGGTCGATGTATGTAATCCCCTTTAAATCTTCTTGTAAATTTCAGATATAAATGTTTTACTTGTCAGTCTATGCATATATATTAAGATTGCACTAAGTTTCAAAGTAGGTTTTGATATGTACATAGATGTTTTTTTTTTTTTTTTTCAGAAAGAAAGGCAAATGCTCTCAAGTAATTTATGCATATGCATATGATATTAAAGAGAGTTGAGCTACTTTTATCATCACCCCAAGTGTCAGCTTGAACAAAATTTCCTTACTCGTGATGTAGTGAAATCTTTGATTAGTGAAATCTTTGGTTGATGATTCATTTGCCTAGCTCGTGTCGTAAAGTATAAAGGTTTTAGATGGCATGATGTCATGCTGATAAGAGGAATGGTTTTTTTAGGGGCACTACAAAAGTTACTCGGAACTGTCCAAGGTTTTTTTTTTTTAGGACTGTGAGAATTTTTGACAGCCTCAAATAAGAAGTGTAGTGTCCCTAAAAAAAATCCTAAGAGGAAACTCTGTAACCAACATTCCTCCCATTCCCCCACATATTCTCAGGTAAGTCCCACATGCATCGCACCAAACTCCAAAATCAACAAATTAGTTGGTGTAATATAACAATAAAGTGGGTAGTGATAGTTTATAAATGATAAATGTTGCATTGGACACGAGAAGATGACATCCATATGCGTATTGTGTTTGTATTCGTATTTGTGTAATTCGTATTCATGTAACATAAAGGACTACATATGTATTTACTTGGAAATTTTTGTATCCCGTATCAGTATTCTATCCTTAGATGTATTTGTATTTGTACTCGTATCCATTTAGAAATCTTTGTATTCTGTATCAATATCGTGTCCTTAGATGAATTTTGTGTCTGGCAATATAGATGGTGATGTTTTCCTACAATATTCAGTTCTGTTCTGTTTCCTACACAAACAACATCTTGTGAATATATGCCGAGATTATCCCTTGCTGGAAAACTGCATGGAATCTTGCTTCCCCAATAATTGCCAGTTTCAACAAAATTCCAATTACTTCCTATCCCATCTACTTGGCAGATTAAGCTTAAATATTCCAAAAACACACTTATGGCTACAAATTAAAATGAAATAATCCAAGCCAACCTGACCCTACACCCAACTTTTCTATGAAGGATGTGCATATCCTTTGCATGTTTCGGATGTGCATATCCTTTGCATGTTTCGGAAATTTTTACTGTCGGGGCACAGCGAAAATAAACTCAAGAAATCACAGAATATTTCAGAAAAAATTTCAAACAACAAAATCAAGAATTTATGTGGTTCATCTAAGATTCTATATCCACGGACGAGTATAATTTGGTTCCACTATAAAAAATAAAAAGAATTGCAATAAATATTACAACCTTCTCTCGTTAATCTCAAGAATTTTCTGCCACAAAGATAAAATGTGACTAATTAACCAACCAACAAAACTACTTGTTACAAATAACATCTTCGGGATTTGCTATGATGAGGACAAAACGAGTGACATGAAAAAGATGAGCATATTACAATACGAAGTCAATCAAAGAAAAAGAAAAAGGGTCAGAAAATTTTCCAAAAGATCATTGGGCTAGCATTTCATAAAAAATCATTGCAACCTTGAAATCAATGGCTCCCTGGGTGTGCAACTAAACTTGTTTCAAATGTTGGGGGAGCGGTTGGTGATGGGTTCATGGCTAGCAATCTAACCATTGGCAACATCGCAGGCCCAAAAGTCACACCATACTATGTTGAAACAAATCTTAAATATATATATTTCAATATTTGAACCATTATTTATTGTTTGATACCCACAAAGTGTATTAGCGAATTTGTTGTTGTGGTGGAGAAGTTTCCTAGTGGACAAGAATCTTGTTATCATTGTTCTTGATCTTGTTCTTGTTCTTTTTCTTTTTCTTTTTCATCCTTTGTGTTATACTTCTCTCTTTCCTCTCCTATTTCTCGATACAGAAAAACTAATAAAAGCGAAAATTATTTTTCCAAGAAATACGTCCACGACCAATCCAAAACCACAATGATAAGCTGTTAGTCGCACTTTCACAGATAAATTAATGTTGATATTTTTTATTTTGTTTTGGGAGTTTTAGTCCCACATTGAAAAACTACCGATGTGTATATCTTAATATATAGCTTTACCTAGTATTAATATATGCACATGGGGTGGTGACTCATGTGGGTTGACTTTTCTAGAGGGATTAAGTGTGAACCCCATTATGACAATTTTTATTTTGTCACCAACTTTGGAAATTTTTCTTAGGAGCTAAGTCACATGACTCGGGTTATGGCTCGCGCTCAAGGGCGCAAAGAGGCGCTTTATTGAGCTATGCGGTCCGGTGCGCATGCGGCCAGGGGTCTTGCGGTCTGGAACTATACGGCCAGCAAATTAGTTTTAGCGAGTCAAGTGTGGAGGGGACAAGGACTGTTGTTGGCGGGTCGGTGCGGTGCAGACAACACGTGGTTCTTTGTGTCACGCGACTGCAGCTTTCGGCGCCTGACGGCACTGTCTGCTCTGTGCAGTACAGCGGCGCATGCTGCCTGAATTTTTTTCCAGGCTGCATGGGAGCTGAAATCCTCTTTAAATAGAGGATCTCCTCTTTCATTTGTTTTGTTGAAGAATTTGAGAGAGAGAGAAAAACCGAGAGCACCAGCAACAGTTAGCATTCTTCCAAAAGAATCTTCCGAGTGATCCAAAAGTGACCAAGAGCGTTCCAGAAGTTCTCGTGTAAACTCGTTGGATCTTGTGGACAGATCGTTGTATAGCGTGAATCTTGCCTTGAGCTCTGGTGGTTTTGATCACCCCAGCAGGAGTTTTCTTCTTTGTATTTTTGTTCTTGTTTCCGTTCTTCTCGGTGTAGCGTCTGCGAACGTAAAGAGAAGAACGGTTTTCTGATTCTTGTTGTATTTGTATTTTCTTTGGGTTGTCAGTGTCACGACCCGCACCCGAAAATCGGGCATGAGCCGTGGGTACGTCCAGCCTACGCCGCAGAATCGGCGGTAGAACGCTGTAAAGGTCCGTTCTAGGTCAACCATATCTATCTATATCTCACTGAAAAATCCGGCATGACCTCTCCAAAAGGAGGGCAAAACCACGCAATATATATATGACAATAATCTTCTCCCGAAGGAGGGCAACCACGCAATATATATATAAATCTCAATCACAAAATCTAGGGGAAGAAATAAGCACGATATGATATAAACAAAGAAAACCAGAACCAAGAGAGCAAGACAATCCAAAATAATACAGTCCAAGTCTAAAAGCTACAACATCTCACAGAAGCACAAAAGAATAAGTACAGTCATCCAAAATACAACCCACTGGAAATAACCCAGGAAACCCACCTAGCTAACTAGGGTGCTATCGGCGTCTCCTCGGCGCACTCCTCCTCGGGGTCACAACAGTCGTCAATACCAGGCCCGTAGAACGTAGGACAATAGTCCTCAGGATCCTCTGGAAAAAATATGCCCAGTCAGGACTGGAGCGAAGTACATAACTCTGAAAGCAACTCCAAATGCATGGTAAGGTGTATATGATGAGCAATAGAAAAGTAATCAAGATGCACAGGAAATAAATATATGCTGGAGCACAAGAAGTAGCTGCAATGTAAACTGGAGAACAATACAAGTAGTGGAAAAGTAACTGCAGGTGAGAAACATGAATACTAGCTAAGTGCCTTGAGCACAAGTTCGTTATATGATCGGCTTAGGTTGCACATGAAGAACACTACGATAACTCCGTTATGCGTGAGTTGCATAACCGACATACACATGAATACTGTTTGGCTTTGATCATATAACCAACTCACTACTCTCCTCCCCCACTAATACCATTGGATCCAACCACAACACGCTACGTACATGATAATAGCTCGCGCACACGAAGGCGAGAGCACAAGAAGCACATGATAGCACATGATAATCAATACCCGAAGCACATGATGAAATACACGTGATAGAGTACCCGCTGAACACGGTAAGGGGGATAGCACCTCATGACGGGATCCACTAGTACCAGCTCGTGTAATAAGTGTCAGAATCAAGTATTACAGTTCTAGAACAGGTGATATAAACGCTATCATGAAATGGAAACTATCAGAGGTAGGTACTCGCCTGATGTCCTGAGCAACTGATGAGAATCGAAATCCGGACCGGTGTCGCAAGGACCTAATGCGAAAAACAAGGATTAAACAGGGTTCTAAGCATTTAAACTGATATAAAATAATTAAAAACAGGCTTCTAGGGCTATTCTAGGTCGAACGGGTCAAACCGGTGAAAATCGGGTCAAAAAGTCAACCCGGGTCCAAAAAGTCAACTCTAGGTCAAAACTAGGTCAAACGTTGACTTTTACGGTCAACGGGGACAATTATGGTCAAAGCTAGGTCAAACTAGGGTGCCCCTGAAATTCTAGGTCAAACCGAGCTCATTAAGCCACTAAACTCACAAACTCGCCTAATCGAGATACCGGGATACCCTCGGTATCCGATACCTCGCCCTAGGCCACGCACCCCGCCTAAACCCGCTAAAACCTATGCTAGCACGCGTAATTATATATATATAAACATATAAAAATTACTCCCAAGCATTTCCTAGGCTAATGCTCAAATACCCCGCTCGAAACTCAATACCTTGAATATCTCAAGGTATCGAGATACCTCGGTATCTCAAGGTATTGAGGTTTCGCTCTAAAACCCTCTAACTAGCTACCTAGCTATTAATTATATACCTAGTTATTAATCTAGGCTAGGTAATATAGATATCTACTATATTTATATATATCTAAGTATGTATATACCTATGTATATAGATATCCACACACATTTACCCGATTACCCATTATCTTACCTATACACCTATATATGTATATAACTTAGGCATATAGATATTTATATCTCTTAGATAGGTATATCTAAGAATCTAGTTATCTACCTATCTAGTATCTATCTATCTATCTAAATACCTAGCTATCTATCTATCAATATCTATCTATCTATCTATCTATCTATCTAATTATCCATAACTTATCTTACCTATTTATCCAACTACCTATCTATCTCTCTAATCTAGCTAGCTATCCATCCCTCGCTACTCGCCTCGCCAACGCGCTGCTGCTGCTCCCTGGCATTGCTGCTGCTGCTGTTGTGCTTCGCATTGCTGCTGCTACTGCTCTCAAAGCTACTGCTGCAGCTGATGATGCTGCTGTGCTGCTGCTGCCCCTTGTTGCTGCTGCTGTGGGGGCAGCAGCTGCTGCTGCTGTTGCACAGTGGTGGCTGCCTCCCCCCCCATCTCACATACACACACACACACACATCCATATATATACATATATATCACTATCTATATATATATATACATACATATATATATATCTATATATCTATAACTAGATATCTATATATATATACACTCATCTACACACTCTAACACACACACTAACACACTCACACACTAATACACACACACACTCACAACACTAACAACACACACACACACATAAATATATATACATAGCTACATATATATATACACTTAATATATATATATATATATCTACACACACTCTCAACTATATATATATACATACACCTATATATATATATATATACATACACACACACAAGCACACTTACACATATACATATATATATATACACATAGACATATACATATACAAGTACATAAATATAAATACACACATATATATATAAATATATATACATAAACACACATACATATATATAAATATATATATATATAGACACATATCAATACAAACACAACCACGCACACAACACTCAAACCACACGCCCTACTCACGCCCAACGACCCCGACACTCACCAATACCCTAAAATATATAAAATATAGCCCAAAAACTCTAGCACACACTCCCCGATACTAACCCAACGCGCGTACAAGCCCAAAACGAGGAAACCAAGTCGAAATGGCCGTTCGGTCATTTCGACGAACACGTGGTGCGCGGCTCGGAAAACCTCCTGAAACGCACACCAAACGAACTCGGAATCGGCCCAAAATTTACCCACGCGCTCTACACGATGTCTAGATCCTAGAAAATGCGCTCCCATGTCGATTCTAGGTCCGTGGCGGAAACGCACACGCACTTAGAATCGGCGACGACGAAAAGCCCCAATTTCGCCCGAAACGCCCGTTTCTCCGCGACACGGCTTCCCGTGTCCGAACGGAGACACGCACTCACCCTCTAGACACCCGACAACGTCTACCTAGGTCCATCTAACCTAGGGCATCACCCAAAATTGGGCCAAATTCGGATTCCACCCGAATTCGACACAAAACCTAATGTCAAAGTTTCTAAACTCACCCAAACTAGTTCCAACTTCCTCCTACGGGTAGGGTTAGGGTCTAGGAGGGTTCTACAATACTAATTACACTACACAAAAATAATTAGGAAGAGGAAAGTTAGGTTTTACCTCTTGGGAGTTGGAATCCCAAGGCCAAAGTCTCACAATCCCTAGAATTCACCTCCCTCAAGCTCCAAGCCACCAATTCTAGCTCTCACACTAGATCTAAGCTCCTCACACCTAGGTTAGAGAAAATGTAAGGTTAGGGTTAGCTTAAGGAAGAAGGAATGAAAGAAGAAAGAAGAAAAATGGAAGAGGGAACTCACCTTGGAGAAGAAGGAAGAAGGAAGAAGAAGTGGAGAAGAAGAAGAAGTGAAGAATATGAAGAGGGGGGGCTGTGCTTGCTGTGATCGGGTGGGGGCTGCTGTGTTCTCACAGAAATGGGTAGGTAGGGGCCGGCCATGGGTAATAAAGGGGGTTCCACTAAGTCCAAATGACCAAAATGCCCTCCCGTAACTCGGTTTTGGGTTTCGGGTCTCCAAATGCACTCAAACTAGTTCCAAATCTCTCCAACTAACCTCCTAAAAATAAAATAATAATTCTAGGCCCCAAAATAATTCTCACAAGGGTGTGGGCTGGGTCGGACATGGGTCCACTAGGGTCTGACATGGGTCCAGGCTAGCCAAAACCCTAAAACAATCAAAATAAAAATAAGACAAGCACTAATTAATTATAAATATAAATAATTAAATACAATACACTATTTATCAAATAAAAAAAAAATACCCTATTTTCTAGAATTGGGTAGTGACAAGTCTACCCTCCTTAAAATAATTTCGTCCTCGAAATTAAAAGACGAAACTAGGACAAGAATGCAAAGAAAGAACCATACCTCAGGGCTCGAAGAGATAAGGGTATCGCTCGTGCATTTCATCCTCCCTCTCCCAGGTCGACTCTCCTGGAGAGTGATGCCTCCACGCGACGCGAACCAAGGGAATAGTCTGGTTCCTCAACACCTTCTCCCGCCGATCCAGAATCTCCACCGGCTGCTCTGGATAGCTAAGGGTGGGGCCCACCTCGATCTCCGAGTGATCCAGTACGTGACTGGGATCCGCCACGTACCGTCTCAACTGCGACACGTGGAACACATCATGAACTCCCTCCAGCGTAGGCGGCAACTCAAGCCTATACGCCACGGCGCCGACCCTCTCAAGAACACGGAAGGGTCCGACGAAACGTGGGCTAAGCTTCCCGCCTCCACCGAAGCGAATAGTGCCCCGCGTCGGAGAAATCCTCAGGAACACCAGATCTCCAACCTAGCACAAACAAGGTCTCTGTACTTAGTCTAAAACAAGCAATCACAAGCAAACACAAGAACAAAATCTAGATTCTAAGCTATACCTCGAACTCCAAAGGTCTCCGGTGGCTATCGGCCCAATGCCGCTGCCTGACCTGCGCCACCCGAAGTCTATCTCTAATGAGCTTGACCTTCTCCGCTGCATCGACCACCATCTTGGGCCAAGCAAAGCTCTCTCACCTACATTATCCCATGACAACGGAGTGCGACACCTCCGTCCATACAACGCCTCAAAAGGTGACATCTCGATACTGGCTTGGTAGCTGTTGTTGTAAGCAAACTCTACCAAGTGCAAGTGATCCTCCCAAGAGCCTCTGAAATCCAAAACACAGGTCCGAAGCATGTCCTCAAGTGTCTGAATGGTCCTCTCTGACTGACCATCTGTCTGTGGGTGATACGCACTACTAAACTTGAGCTGGGTGCCCAAGCTAGCCTGCAGACTCCTCCAGAAATGCGAAGTAAAGCGACTGTCCCGATCTGATACTATGCTCACTGGAACTCCATGCAGTCTGACTATCTGGCGCACATACATCTCTGCTAGTCTCTCTGTAGACGTACCCACTTTGAATGGTAGGAAGTGGGCCGATTTGGTCAACCTGTCCACGATGACCCAAATCGCATCTTTCCCGCCTGGAGAACGGGGAAGCCCAGAAACAAAATCCATGGTCACATGCTCCCATTTCCACTCCGGAATGGGTAACGGCTGGAGTAATCCTCCTGGCCTCTGCCTCTCCGCCTTCACCTGCTGGCACACTAAGCATCGGGATACGAAGCGCGCTACCTCCCGCTTCATCCCGTACCACCATACATGCTGTCTCAGATCTCTATACATCTTGTTGGCACCGGGATGCATAGAGTACTGGGATCGATGCGCCTCCTGGAGAACCTCCTCGCGCAACGACCCACTCGGCACACACAACCTGGTACCGTGCCGCAATGAACCATCATCAGCAATGGTGAAGTCGTCTGCTAAACCCATCTGAACCTGCTCCCTGATGCTCCTCAGGGACTCATCCTCAAACTGTGTAGCCCTGATCCGGTCTACCAACTCTGACTGAATCTGCAGTCCCCACATCTGCATCTCAACTCCAGGCACTATCACCTCAATGCCCAAGCTCTCTAGATCTGCCAGAAGATAACGATCTGTAGTCAGGCACATAGCTACCGGATACCTGCTCAATGCATCCGCAACTACGTTCGCCTTCCCTGGATGGTACTGCAATGATATGTCGAAGTCTTTCATCAACTCCAACCATCTCCTCTGCCTCATGTTCAGCTCTTTTTGGGTAAACACATACTTCAAGCTCTTGTGGTCTGTGAAGATCTCCACACGCTCTCCGTATAAATAGTGTTTCCACAACTTCAGAGCAAAAATGACCGCTGCCAACTCCAAATCGTGGGTAGGGTAGTTCTTCTCATGAGGACGTAATTGCCTGGAAGCATAGGCAATCACCCTCCCATTCTGCTGCAACACACAACCCAGTCCCTTCCCCGATGCATCACTATAGATAGTGAATCCTCCAGAACCTGATGGCAACGTCAACACTGGAGCTGTCGTCAACCTCCTCTTCAGCTCATCAAAGGCGATCTGGCACTCCTCTGACCAAACAAACTCCACGTCCTTCCGGGTCAGCCTGGACAACGGCTCTGCAATCCGGAAAAAATTCTGAACAAATCTCCTGTAGTAGCCTGCCAGTCCCAAGAAACTCCTGACCTCGGCTACTGAACTCGGAGCACTCCATGCCTCAACTGCCACGATCTTTCTCGGATCCACCGAGATACCCTCTCCAGTCACCACATGACCAAGGAATTCAACCTTGTCAAGGAAGAACTCACACTTCGAGAGCTTTCCATAAAGCTCCTCCTTCCTGAGAGTCTCCAGCACTATCCTCAGATGCTCCTCGTGCTCCTCTGGGGTCTTCGAATACACCAAGATATCATCTATAAACACCACCACAAACCTGTCCAGATGCTGATGGAACACCTTGTTCATCAGATTCATGAACACTGCCGGGGCATTGGTCAACCCAAACGGCATCACCAAGAACTCATACTGTCCATATCTGGTCCGAAAAGCTGTCTTCGGAATATCCTCCTTCCTGACCTTCACCTGGTGGTAGCCTGTCCTCAGATCAATCCTGGAAAACACCCTCGCTCCGCTCAACTGGTCAAATAGATCATCAATACGCGGCAGCGGATACTTGTTCTTGATTGTGAGGTTATTCAGAGCCCTGTAGTCGATACACATCCGTATCGACCCATCCTTCTTCGGCACAAAAAGTACCGGAGCACCCCACGGAGAAGAACTAGATCTGATAAATCCCTTGTCCTGTAGCTCATCCACCTGCTTCTTCAACTCTACCAGCTCACTGTTGCTGACTCTATAGACGTGCTGGGATATCGGCTCCGCGCCTGGCACCAAGTCTATAGAGAACTTCACGTCTCTGTCCGGAGGTAACCCTGGCAACTCCTCCGGAAAGACATCCATATACTCCTCTATCAGTGGATGTAGCGACCTCGGCTCTACCACCAGGGCTCCGCAGAAGACTCCCTCGGTCTGCTCCGCTGCTCCTCTGGCAAACTGAAACTCTGGCTCACCCGGCGGACTGAACAAAACTCTGCCTCCACGACAATCTATACTAGTACAATGCGTACTCAACCAATCCATCCCGAGTACAATATCGTAGCTCGGAAGTGGTATTACGAGTAGGCACACACTCAACTCCCGGCCTCCCAAGGTAACTCTTCGGTCTCTGCAAACATCACGGACTAGGATGATACCACCCCCGGTCGTGATCTTGCAGAGTCTAGCTAAAGGTTCAGCAACAAGATGGTGTCTAACAGCAAAAGATACAGACACAAAGCTATGGGAAGCACCGGAATCAAATAAAGCAAGTGCTGGAATGGAATCAAGGAGAACAGAACCTGAGATAACATCACCAACTGGCTCGGCCTCGTCCACTGTCAGGGCAAAAGCTCGCCCCTGCTGTCCTCCTCGGTGCTGCTGCTGGTGCTGGGCGAACCTCTGCTGCTGAGTCTGCAAAGGCGGTCCTCTCTGCTGCGCTGCAGGTGCTCTGGCTGGTGCCCTCTGAGCGGCTCCTCCGCCCTGAGCTGTACGGGCAAGCGCTGAAGGACAATCCTTCAGCTGGTGGTCTGTGGCGCCACACAATAAACATCTGCCCAGCCTCTTTCTGCATATGTCCCATCCGTGCCCTGGCTTCTTACAGAAAGGGCAAACGATGGGCTGCCTCTGGCCCTGCTGCTGACCCTGCCTCTGCTGCTGAGGCGCCTGCCGGAAGGGCGCCCGACCCTGACCCTGGTGCTGCTGGGTCTGCTGGAATGGCCTCTTGGCCAGGCCTGCACTGCTGCCTACTCCGGAAGTGTCTCTGCCCCTCTTCGTCTTCAGCTCCAAATCATCCTCAGCCCTCTGAGCGTCGCTGACAATCTGCTCGAAGGTCGCCTCGCGGTCGCTCCTAGTCAAGGACTTGACCGCCATGACTAAGCCCTTGCGGAACTTCCGCGCCTTCGCTGCCTCTGACAACCCCTCAACAAATCTGCCCAGACGGCAGAACTCCGCTGCATACTCATCCACTAGCATACTCCCCTGGACGAGCGCCTCAAACTGACTCTCTAAGGCACTGAGAGCCACGTCCGGGAAGAACTTCTCCTTGAAAAGCCTCTTGAAAGCCTCCCAAGTCAATCCCGGAGCTGCTATCCGCGTATCCGTGCGGAACCAAGTGAGGGCAAGGTCGAACATCTGGCTGCCTCTATCTGCATGCTGGCTGGGATCATCGCCAGCCGAAAGATGCCCTCTATATGCTCGATCCAGTCGTCGGCATACAGGATCCCCTCTGTGCCGCGGAACTCCTTAGGCCGAATCCTCTGAAAATCGATGATAGTACCCGGCCTAGGATACTGAGCCTGCTCTGGCTGTGGCTGGATCTGAGCCACTCTGTCGACCGCTGTCAAAGCCACCTGATGAGCATTCTCAATGCCCATCCTCATAATATCTGCCTGGCGGTGCTGCGCATCCATCATCTCTCGAAAGAACGCGAACAGCTGTGTAGCATCTACTGGCGCAGGCGGTGGTGGAGGAGGTACCACCGGGACAACTGGGGTGGCTCTCGGATCAATGGGAGTAAGGGGATCTCCGAGAGAAACTGACGCTCCCTCGACCGCAGGAGTGGCGAGTGGAGCGGTAGCGGCTGCCGGAAGTCGAGCAGGTCGAGAGGTGGCAGACCTCTCGGTGGCAGCTGCTGGGGCGGTGCGCTGAGATCTGGTCTTCGGAGGCATCCTGAACACAGACCAAAAGAAGTCAATACAGTGCAAGAAACGATAACATCAAAGAAGGACAGTGATATTGCAAAAGAAAACAATTTCAGAAAAATTAAAGATAGCAAAAGGAAGTAGGAAGGGTCCTAGTTGTGATTGAGCACACTCTCTCTCAGCCTATATCCTATATCCTACTGCAGGTAAACTAAAAAGCTGACCTGCATGGGCCACCACCAAAAACGTGTCACGACCCGCACCCGAAAATTGGGCATGAGCCGTGGGTACGTCCAGTCTACGCCGCAGAATCGGCGGTAGAACGCTGTAAAGGTCCGTTCTAGGTCAACCATATCTATCTATATCTCACTGAAAAATCCGGCATGACCTCTCCAAAAGGAGGGCAAAACCACGCAATATATATATGACAATAATCTTCTCCCGAAGGAGGGCAACCACGCAATATATATATAAATCTCAATCACAAAATCTAGGGGAAGAAATAAGCACGATATGATATAAACAAAGAAAACCAGAACCAAGAGAGCAAGACAATCCAAAATAATACAGTCCAAGTCTAAAAGCTACAACATCTCACAGAAGCACAAAAGAATAAGTACAGTCATCCAAAATACAACCCACTGGAAATAACCCAGGAAACCCACCTAGCTAACTAGGGTGCTATCGGCGTCTCCTCGGCGCACTCCTCCTCGGGGTCACAACAGTCGTCAATACCAGGCCCGTAGAACGTAGGGCAATAGTCCTCAGGATCCTCTGGAAAAAATATGCCCAGTCAGGACTGGAGCGAAGTACATAACTCTGAAAGCAACTCCAAATGCATGGTAATGTGTATATGACGAGCAATAGAAAAGTAATCAAGATGCACAGGAAATAAATATATGCTGGAGCACAAGAAGTAGCTGCAATGTAAACTGGAGAACAATACAAGTAGTGGAAAAGTAACTGCAGGTGAGAAACATGAATACAGCTAAGTGCCTTGAGCACAAGTTCGTTATATGATCGGCTTAGGTTGCACATGAAGAACACTACGATAACTCCGTTATGCGTGAGTTGCATAACCGACATACACATGAATACTGTTTGGCTTTGATCATATAACCAACTCACTACTCCCCTCCCCCACTAATACCATTGGATCCAACCACAACACGCTACGTACATGATAATAGCTCGCGCACACGAAGGCGAGAGCACAAGAAGCACATGATAGCACATGATAATCAATACCCGAAGCACATGATGAAATACACGTGATAGAGTACCCGCTGAACACGGTAAGGGGGATAGCACCTCATGACGGGATCCACTAGTACCAGTTCGTGTAATAAGTGTCAGAATCAAGTATTACAGTTCTAGAACAGGTGATATAAACGCTATCATGAAATGGAAACTATCAGAGGTAGGTACTCGCCTGATGTCCTGAGCAACTGATGAGAATCGAGATCCGGACCGGTGTCGCAAGGACCTAATACGAAAAGCAAGGATTAAACAGGGTTCTAAGCATTTAAACTGATATAAAATAATTAAAAACAGGCTTCTAGGGCTATTCTAGGTCGAACGGGTCAAACCGGTGAAAATCGGGTCAAAAAGTCAACCCGGGGTCCAAAAAGTCAACTCTAGGTCAAAACTAGGTCAAACGTTGACTTTTACGGTCAACGGGGACAATTATGGTCAAAGCTAGGTCAAACTAGGGTGCCCCTGAAATTCTAGGTCAAACCGAGCTCATTAAGCCACTAAACTCACAAACTCGCCTAATCGAGATACCGGGATACCCTCGGTATCCGATACCTCGCCCTAGGCCACGCACCCCGCCTAAACCCGCTAAAACCTATGCTAGCACGCGTATTATATATATATAAACATATAAAAATCACTCCCAAGCATTTCCTGGGCTAATGCTCAAATACCCCGCTCGAAACTCAATACCTTGAATATCTCAAGGTATCGAGATACCTCGGTATCTCAAGGTATTGAGGTTTCGCTCTAAAATCCTCTAACTAGCTACCTAGCTATTAATTATATACCTAGTTATTAATCTAGGCTAGGTAATATAGATATCTACTATATTTATATATATATCTAAGTATGTATATACCTATGTATATAGATATCCACACACATTTACCCGATTACCCATTATCTTACCTATACACCTATATATGTATATAACTTAGGCATATAGATATTTATATCTCTTAGATAGGTATATCTAAGAATCTAGTTATCTACCTATCTAGTATCTATCTAAATACCTAGCTATCTATCTATCAATATCTATCTATCTATCTATCTATCTATCTATCTATCTAATTATCCATAACTTATCTTACCTATTTATCCAACTACCTATCTATCTCTCTAATCTAGCTAGCTATCCATCCCTCGCTACTCGCCTCGCCAACGCGCTGCTGCTGCTCCCTGGCATTGCTGCTGCTGCTGTTGTGCTTCGCATTGCTGCTGCTACTGCTCTCAAAGCTGCTGCTGCAGCTGATGATGCTGCTGTGCTGCTGCTGCCCCTTGTTGCTGCTGCTGTGGGGGCAGCAGCTGCTGCTGCTGTTGCACAGTGGTGGCTGCCTCCCCCCCCCCATCTCACATACACACACACACACACATCCATATATATACATATATATATCACTATCTATATATATATATACATACATATATATATATCTATATATCTATAACTAGATATCTATATATATATACACTCATCTACACACTCTAACACACACACTAACACACTCACACACTAATACACACACACACACTCACAACACTAACAACACACACACACACATAAATATATATACATAGCTACATATATATATACACTTAATATATATATATATATCTACACACACTCTCAACTATATATATATACATACACCTATATATATATATATACATACACACACACAAGCACACTTACACATATACATATATATATATACACATAGACATATACATATACAAGTACATAAATATAAATACACACATATATATATAAATATATATACATAAACACACATACATATATATAAATATATATATATATATATAGACACATATCAATACAAACACAACCACGCACACAACACTCAAACCACACGCCCTACTCACGTCCAACGACCCCGACACTCACCAATACCCTAAAATTTATAAAATATAGCCCGAAAACTCTAGCACACACTCCCCGATACTAACCCAACGCGCGTACAAGCCCGAAACGAGGAAACCAAGTCGAAATGGCCGTTCGGTCATTTCGACGAACACGTGGTGCGCGGCTCGGAAAACCTCCTGAAACGCACACCAAACGAACTCGGAATCGGCCCAAAATTTACCCACACGCTCTACACGATGTCTAGATCCAAGAAAATGCGCTCCCACGTCGATTCTAGGCCCGTGACGGAAACGCACACGCACTTAGAATCGGCGACGACGAAAAGCCCCAATTTCGCCCGAAACGTCCGTTTCTCTGCGACACGGCTTCCCGTGTCCGAACGGAGACACGCACTCACCCTCTAGACACCCGACAACGTCTACCTAGGTCCATCTAACCTAGGGCATCACCCAAAATTGGGCCAAATTCGGATTCCACCCGAATTCGACACAAAACCTAATGTCAAAGTTTCTAAACTCACCCAAACTAGTTCCAACTTCCTCCTACGGGTAGGGTTAGGGTCTAGGAGGGTTCTACAACACTAATTACACTACACAAAAATAATTAGGAAGAGGAAAGTTAGGTTTTACCTCTTGGGAGTTGGAATCCCAAGGCCAAAGTCTCACAATCCCTAGAATTCACCTCCCTCAAGCTCCAAGCCACCAATTCTAGCTCTCACACTAGATCTAAGCTCCTCACACCTAGGTTAGAGAAAATGTAAGGTTAGGGTTAGCTTAAGGAAGAAGGAATGAAAGAAGAAAGAAGAAAAATGGAAGAGGGAACTCACCTTGGAGAAGAAGGAAGAAGGAAGAAGAAGTGGAGAAGAAGAAGAAGTGAAGAATATGAAGAGGGGGAGGCTGTGCTTGCTGTGATCGGGTGGGGGCTGCTGTGTTCTCACAGAAATGGGTAGGTAGGGGCCGGCCATGGGTAATAAAGGGGGTTCCACTAAGTCCAAATGACCAAAATGCCCTCCCGTAACTCGGTTTTGGGTTTCGGGTCTCCAAATGCACTCAAACTAGTTCCAAATCTCTCCAACTAACCTCCTAAAAATAAAATAATAATTCTAGGCCCCAAAATAATTCTCACAAGGGTGTGGGCTGGGTCGGACATGGGTCCACTAGGGTCTGACATGGGTCCAGGCTAGCCAAAACCCTAAAACAATCAAAATAAAAATAAGAC
Source organism: Iris macrosiphon (assembly GCA_036927795.1). Taxonomy (NCBI): domain Eukaryota; kingdom Viridiplantae; phylum Streptophyta; class Magnoliopsida; order Asparagales; family Iridaceae; genus Iris; species Iris macrosiphon. The sequence continues at coordinate 150,275,113 of JAYESA010000016.1, forward strand.
AAGCACTAATTAATTATAAATATAAATAATTAAATACAATACACTATTTATCAAATAAAAAAAAAATACCCTATTTTCTAGAATTGGGTAGTGACAGTCAATTTGTAAAATGTTCCTAGTTTAGTACTTCTGTGGAGTTGTTTGTCACTGTAGATGAACTCTTGTGTGAATTTCAGTGCACCAACTTTGATCTGATTTCGGGAATAACAATTAATACACAAAGATTGCGTAGACAATGCTAAAATGATTAGTAGCAATTTATCTTATCTTATATATTATAATACACAAAAATTGCATACAAAAAAAATTACCAAAAAATATGTGAGAAACAAATTAGAAAAATTGAAGAAATCAAGAATATAAAAAATACGAATAAAATATAAAAAAATATCCTATTCTTTTTCTTTTTCTTTTTCTTTTTTCGTCTCTCCTGTCTTTTGTTTTCATCTCATTTTTTTTACGTATAATCCAAGTATAGTAAACAATAACAAATTGTTACAAACAAAGACAAATCCGTACGTACAAACTGTAATTTTCTTTTCGCCTCTTTTCTGATGCTAGTGGTAGTCTACACCAAACATTCTAACCAACAAATATCCAAAGAAAGCCTGTAATATAATTACGAATGAATCTACACATTCATCGGCAATAGCAAAGACTTGTTCCTCAAGGAATAGTTAATTAAAAAAATTAAGAATGTCACGTTTTGATTCCGTAGAATCGATAGTCGTCCTTCGGACGTAATGTCGTGCATGTCTAGAATGAGCATCGCACAATGCTAAAATATTTTAGATAACGAACACATATTCAGAGTACGCAGATCATTGAAACATGAAAAAGTTCTCTTTATTAATAATGAACATCTTTTATAAACTCTTGAACGAGTCAGATAATTGTCACACGGACTTACAAAAGAGGACTCAAAATAAGATAGTTGTCATGTACATTACATCCTTTTACTAAAACTTCAAAATGATTAAGACCTTTTGGCGAAGCTATCGTCTTCCCACGGAGCTGCATAAGCCTGTGGACGAGCTCCTGAAAACTTCAAAATGTTGCTTCTGTGGCACGATTTGGACGTGCCGGTAGGTGGACTGGATCGGGAAGTCGCTTTAGATTAGTGTAGGATCTCCTTGGTGCGGGAAACCTATTGCAACAAGGGTCAGTACATCGAAATGCACTGGTGAAGGCGAGCTAACCCAACTATACCAAATCACAAGTTATTTATGTGAATCATGGAAGTTATTTTTATGGTCTTTCTATCTTGCATTAGTTCATTTTACAATGAAGCATTGGATATGCAACTTTACATAAATAAATATGCCACCGTTCGGTAACTTTTACCTTCTCGTCTGAACTACCTGCACAATACTTATCATGTCATTTCCTGCCACGAAGACACAAGAGCTTGCACAGGTTTAAATGTACGTGGGGATCACTGGCATGATGCCATAAAGGACACTAGTCACTAGCGAGGATGGTATGCAACGAAAGTACAAGTTGCGCTGCAAGTCATCTCGTCCAGTACAATGGACTATACAATAAAGTTCCGTCCGGATCGGATCGGTGCCAGTGCCCCAGCGATCGTCCGCAGGAATTATGACCTTGTGCACAAGTTGTCCATGATCAACGACGTCTATGCTAAGTTATCAATTGATGCAGTTCAAGGCAACACGAGTACAAGACAAGTAGCATGGCATGATTCATTTTGCATAGTTTTTCTGAACAGTTTATTTCATAATAAGGTGTGTTCCACACATAGCACAATTATAGAAGAAGTATACATTCTAACTAAAATTGAAGCATATGAAGAACATTTTTTAAACGAACTAGCATGCAACAAAGTAACCGTTCATAAGTTGATTGACAAGCATAAAGTAGTCCAAGTATATTCCTTTTTATCTTGACATCTTTTAGTTATTATGGTATTGTTTGATCGGAACAAGCAAGAATGCAAGATTTTTAGGTGTGAAGACTTGGAATAAGGGTCAACTAAATCGAATATAGCCACTCACTAGTTGGTTGGAGAAAGAAAAGGAAAGATGTTCTTCAAGACTCCGCTCGCATGACGTCTACTGCACGATCACCTGCATTGCCCCGAACAGCTGATCAATATCTCTGCTACTCTTTTCAAGCTCGGAATGGAATGCAATTCAACGAACGAAAGCAATAAAATCCATCGAAACCGTTCAAGAAAATACAAATCCGAAAACTAACTCAAAAGCACGAATGCAACAAGGCGACAACGAAAACTAGGCAAGAAAATTTGCAGCAGAGAGGTTCCTCTTGACTCTGTCGCTAAGTCCATCATCGGGGTACGGTCCACTGAATATGAGAGTCGGTTCTGAAGAAGCAAATCCATAACGAGGATAAGATCTTGATTCAATCTATCCCGATCGAACGATACCGATTTTGTATTTCTTAGCATCGCTTCCCTAATAGGAGGAACGGCAACGAATGAATCTATCATTTGAGCAAAGGCTAGGGCCCCTGATTTTATGGAGATCCAAGGCAATTTTTTAAAACAGACCCCATATATAATATAGAAAAAAATTAAGAAACTAAAATAAAAACTAAATATAACAAAAATAATACACTACCAGAAAAAGTCAAATTAGCGACGTCTAAAAACGTCGCTAAATAACCAAAAATCGTCGCTAATTTGGTTTAGCGACGTAATTAGCGACGTTTTAAAGCAGTCGAAAAAAACCAAGTCGCTAAAATAAAAAATGTCGCTAAACGTCGCTATACCGACGTATTTTAGCGACTTTAATGTGTCGCTAAATTTAGCGACGTTTAGCGACGCCGCGTCATTACATAGCGACGTTTATTGAAGTCGCTAAACATCGCTAATTAGCGACTTATATAGCGACGTTACACCGACGTCTTTAATGACCTGGCAATACTGCCATGTCATCAGTTTGCGACGTACAACGACGATTTTAGCGACGTCATCAGCGACGTATTTAGCGACTTGTTACAGCATCGCTAATTAGCGACGTATTTAGCGACGCAAGTGAACGTCGCTAAACGTCGCTAAAAACGTCGCTAATTTTCAAAAAAATTAAAAAAATTGTATTTCTGGGTTTACCAGCCCCCTTGGGTTCATTATCGGGTATATGATGGTAGTAAAAATAATTGAATAAAGAACACAGTAGCAACACCAAGGAAAAAAAATTCTAGTACACTGGGTAAATACAGGCCAAGTATCAGTCATCAGTTGTAAACCAAAATATGAATAATATAATAAAATTTGAAGAAAAGAAAGCATCCAGCAAATCTCATCGTAAACGTAAAGAATATGGCAAATTTATATCCATACAATCGCATCCTAAATAATAAAAAATATATAAATATCCAGTAACTAACTATACTATTGCGGATCTGCAGGAGGCTGACACCGGCGCGCTTGAAGGATAAGAACTCCTCATACTCGTCCCGTGGAATCGACACCGATGTCGATGGAGAAGGCAGTGACGTCGGTGGAGTCTGTGTCGATGTAGCCGCATCAGGAGGCCATGCCCGCTCCAAGTTTGTGAGTCGCTGGTTGTAAGAATCCAGGATAGATAACAGCCTCGTACTGCTATAAACCATTGAATCCTGCATCATCGTCAGCTTCTCGCCCATCGATAGCTGTGACGCCTGCAGCTCCATGATGTTGCGGTCATTGGAGGCTCTAATATCATTTATCAAATCCCGTAGCTCCGTCATGCTGCGGTCGAGCATATCCAATCGTGCGATGAGTATCGGATCGTCCGCCTACGGCTGGGACCGGGGCTGCTCCTCCATACTTCGCAGCAACTCATCACGGAGAGACGCAATCTAACGGTCAACGGCCTCCTGGACTCTGGCCGACGGCTGCGAGGGCTGCGACTGCGAGGGGTGTGTGAAATGCGCAACTGTCGGGGAGGCCCAAGATGACTGCGTCGCAACCAGGGCGCCATAGGAGCCCGTACCGTAGTACGTACCCCTCTGGAGACCACCAGCTGCGGTCACCCACAGGTCGTCCGCCGACGGAGATGGAGTGGGCTGCGACGAAGTACCAGCCTCTCCAGGTGTAGGTGCACTAGCAGTCGCCCGCTCACGCAGCCTAAGATACTCGGCCTAGAAAGGTTTGGAAACTCGATAATTGCCTAAGTTATATTAAAATTAACACAAAGTAAAGTAATACTTACATAGGTCTGTGAGGCTCTCTCATCAATGAGATTTTCGTCCTTGCGATGGGTAGCCAAGAAGACGGTCACCATGTTTGCATCCTCACCCCTCTGTACCTGTTAAAAATATATTATTTATTACTAAACTTAAAAAAATTTCAAGTACCATTTTATGGTACTTATATTAAAATAATATATTTTAAAAGAAAAAACATACCAAATGACGAAAATGTTCCGTCATCGGAATCGAGCCACCACACCACTTGGCAGCATTCTGCCTAGCCGCCTTGGCCTTCTTAGACCTTTTCTTGTAGCTCGGATCGTTGAATCTAGCCCTCATCGCAGTCCACTGCTCAGGCGTGATCCAACCTTGGATCGGTTTTCCAGCACGATCATGAGCCTTCTGGTCATCCAGAGCATCTCGGATAAGCTTGGCGACAACGGTAGGAAATAGCCGCTCGATCAACTCGGCCCGGTGCGGAGGATAAAAATACGTTTGCTACAATAAATAATTTAGTAAGTTAACATCACGAATAAGTTATATAATATGCATAAATTAGAGGATTTATTTAATATACTTTTACCTGGAAGTGCGCAAACCAGAACGCCTTCCTCTCCTCCGGAGCCTCAGAGTAGTTGATCCAAGGGCCACCGTAGTTGTTCCTCAGAAATTAGCCTAGGCGTCTCTGAACCGACGATGGACGATATCTATACAGAGATAATAATTAGATTACTGAAAAGGTCAATATACGATGAATAAAGAGAAACACAAATATATACTAAACCATCTAATTGACTTACTTTGTACCGTCGGTCCAAATCTCTGTCCTCGTCTCCTCCGGAGGTGCGCATGGAGGATCTTGCTGATGCTGGGACAACGTGGGCACGACCTCCTCGACATGCTCATCTGTCCCCATGGTTCCGTCAGCAGGAGGAACGCTGGACGAGGGTGTACTATCACGCCAGGAACTACTCGTCCCAACAGTCGGAGATGTGAGTGATCGATATACTGGAGTATTGGACGACGATGATCCAGAACCAACAGTAGGCAGTACCGGAGTGGCACTCTGTCTACCTCGGGACCTGCCGAATCCTCCACGTCGTCCTGTCATATCTGATAACAACATATGATGAATATAGAGAAACACAAATATATAGTACATTCTACAGTCGAAATATGATGCATATCTCAAAGCATTCTACAATCAAAATATAATACATATATTCGTTAATGGGTACATCTACTTCGTCAATTTTCCAACCTTGATCTACATTCTACAGTCAAAATATAGTTACATTCTACATACAATATATTTTATTTTCAATCATCTTCAGAAAATTCATCTTGTTCGCCTTCCTCGTCCTCCTCTTCCTCTTCCTCGTCTTCACTTTCATCTACTTCGTCGTCCTCTTCGGATAATTCTACATCTTCTACATTATTACTCGTGTAATGATTAACTTCCGTTGAGTCCACATATACAATATTTGTTACAAGAGGTAGATCGTCCTCCTGATAAGCTATTTCGTCAATGTCAAAGGTATTTCTAGCTTTAGTCTTGCATACTGCCCACCAATCCGACCTCGCTGTCCCCCATCTAGGATAAGTTGTGAAGTACACGAGCTGAGCCTGACTTGATGGACAAATGGTTCGTAGCCTTGATATCTACGCTTGTAGTTTATATCCACAAGGCCATGCTTGTCAATTTTCTAACCTTGATCTTGAATCGGATCGAACCATTCATACCTGAATAGCACGATATTAGCAGGTTCTGTGCCATAATTATATGTCAACTCTACAATCTCTCGTAAGATGCCAAAAAAATCATTGCCCGGATTGACGTCTTTGTAGTTCGAAGATTTGATACACAAACAACTGTTTTCGTGGAATCAAGATCCAAAAAGCTGTCTCTGATAGGAGCATTTGTTGACTTAAACCTGAACCCATTCACACAGAAACTTGGCCATATTTTTACGGCAGTAATTGGTCCCTTGGCTAGAGTTATAATAGATTCAGTCTCGGGTGATATTAGACGATCGACCTAAATACCAAAGTAGCGATAGTAAGTTATTTGTTTTGCAAGTGCATAAATAAAAAGTAATTACCAAGCATCTTACATATACGCTCAACCAAGAAGAAAAATGGCATCTCATATCTTGTTCTACTTCTTCGTCTGTTAAGTAGGGTCTAACCGACCTCAACTCATCATTATATGTGCTGAAAAACAATGAAGCAACTGCTGATTAGTAGCATAATAGTATCTTATACTATTACATTGAGATGATGTAAACGTGGACGTATTAATTACTTACCCCTCTAGCTTCTCCACTTCATCCTCGTCGCAGTTGAGTAATATATACAATTGAGCAGCCCTTAGCTCATCGTCATTCAAATATCTCTTCTTCATTTTTCCCGAAGACTTTCCGGACGTATTGAATACTTTGAGTATTGCATCATTAGATTCCTGATATGCGTCGTCGTTTCTCGGAGCTTTCGTCCTATTAGTAGCAACATGCGGTTTGAAATACGTCGAGCAAAAGTTTGTAATCTCCTCGAGAACATAAGCTTCACAAATAGAGCCTTCAACCCGTGTCTTGTTTTTCACCTTTCTCTTTAGGTGATTCAGATGCCGCTCGAAGGGGTACATCCACCGATAACCGACAGGACCACCAACACGTGCCTCATAGGAAAGATGAATATGCAAATGCTCCATAGAGTCGAAGAATCCAGGAGGAAACACCTTCTCGAGCTTACATAGTGTTACCGTAATGTCCCTCTCTTGCTTTTCTAGACGATCGACGAGCAACTTAGTACAACAAAGATCTCTGAAGAATATGCTCAGCTCTGTCAATGGGTCCCAAACGACCTGCGGTAAGAATTTCCGAAATGCAATCGGAATTAACCTCTCCATGAATATGTGACAATCGTGGCTCTTCATACCCACCAGTTTGTTCTTCTTGAGGTCGACGCATCTTCTCAAGTTCGACACGTACCCGTCTGGAAACTTTAGACCCTGAATCCACCTACAAAGTCTACCTTTATCCTCTTTATCCAGTGAGAAAACTGACTTAGGTTGCTTTAACTTTCCATTCTCCTCCTCTATCAAATGCAATGCAGGACGTCTACATATTTCTTCTAAGTCCAACCTGGCCTTCGGATTATCTTTCGTCTTCCCCTTTGCCTCCATTACAGTATTCATTATGTTATCAAACACATTCTTCTCGATATGCATGACATCAAGGTTATGTCTTATCAGATTGGTGCTCCAATATGGCAGATCCCAGAATATACTCCTCTTCGTCCAGTTATGGGTGCGACCAAATCCGTCACACTTGTACCCCTTAGCAGGCTCTTCGATAGCACTTGGTAAATCTTTTACCTCTTCCCATATCGTGCATCCGGGCCACCTTGGCGGTGGATTGGCCTTCTCCACAACTCCCGCACGAAAAGCATTCCGGTTCCTCCGGTACGGATGATCCTTCGGCAAAAATTGTCGATAACAATCGAAGAAGCACGGTTTGCCTCCGTATTTCAAACGGAAAGCCTGAGTACGGTCCATGCAATACGAACATGAGAGACGACCTTGGGTGCTCCATCCCGATAACATTCCATATGCCGAAAAGTCGTTGATGGTCTACATAAGTGCTGCCCTCATCTGAAAATTCTGCTTTCTAGAAACATCGTACGTATTGGCACCTACTTTCCACAGCTGATTCACCTCATCTATCAAAGGCTGTAAATACACATCGATGTTCCTCTTCGGATTGTTCGGACCTGGGATAATAACGGTTAGGAACATATACGGAGTCTTGATGCACATCCAAGGCGGTAGATTGTACGGAGTGACGATCACAGGCCAACACGAATACTGAGTGTCACCACCCCATTTTCAGATCCGGGTATTTTTTTTATTTTTAATTTAGTTAATTGTGGATTATTTATATTTAATTGTATTTATATTTAATTATTGATTGTATTATATTTTTATTGTTTGTTTTAGGATTTTGGCTAGCCTGGACCCATGTCAGACCCTAGTGGACCCATGTCCGACCCAGCCCACACCCTTGTGAGAATTATTTTGGGGCTTAGAATATTTATTTTATTTTTAGGAAGTTAGTTGGAGAGATTTGGAACTAGTTTGAGTGCTTTTGGAGCCCCGAAACCCAAAACCGACTTACGGGAGGGCATTTTGGTCATTTGGACTTAGTGGAACCCTTTATTAAGTGGCCGGCCCTATTTTTCTCCCCCCCCACACCCGTGAACCAGCAGCTCCCCTTCCCCCCACTCTTCTTCTTCACTTCTTCTTCTTCTCCACTCATTTTTCTTCTTCCATTCTCCTTCCTACTTCAAGTAAGTCCATTTTTCTTCCCTCCTCTTTCCATTTCTTCTACTTGTGTTAACCCTAACCCTAGATCTTTCCCTAACCTAGGTGGGTAGAGCCTAGATTTGGTGTTGGAGCTTAGATTTGAGGCTTGGAGCTTGTAGGAGGTGAATTTGGAGAGATTTGAAGATTTTGGCTTGGGATTCCAACTCCCAAGAGGTAAATCCTAAATTTCCCCTTGTAATTACTCTTTTATAGTGTAATTAATATTTTAGAACCTTCCTAGACCCTTAGGCTACCCGTGGGAGGAAGTTGGAACTAGTTTGGTTGGGTTTAGAGACTTTAACACTAGGTTTTGTGTCAATTTCGGGTGAAATCCGAATTTGGCCCAATTTTGGGTGATGCCCTAGGTTAGATGGACCTAGGTAGACGTTGTCGGGAGTCGTGAGGGTGAGTGCGTGTCTCCGTTCGGACACGGGAAGTCGTGTCGCGGAGAAACGGGCGTTTCGGGCGAAATTGGGGCTTTTCGTCGTCGCCGATTCTAAGTGCGTGTGCGTTTCCGCCACGGACCTAGAATCGACGCGGGAGCGCATTTTCTAGGATCTAGACATCGTTTAGGACGCGTGGGTAAATTTTGGGCCGATTTCGAGTTCGTTTGGTGTGCGTTTCAGGAGGTTTTCCGAGCCGCGCACCACGTGTTCGTCGAAATGACCGAACGGCCATTTCGACTTGGTTTTCTCGTTTCGGGCTTGTGCGCGCGTTGGGTTAGTATCGGGGAGTGTGTGCTAGAGTTTTCGAGCTATATTTTATATATTTTTAGGTGTTTGGGCGTGTCGGGGTCGTTGGGCGTGTGTGGGGCGTGTGGGTTGTGTGTTGTTGTGTGTGGTGTTGTGTTAGTGTTAGTGTCTATATATATATATATATATATATATTTATATATATTTGTATGTGTGTTTATGTATATATATATATATATGTGTGTAGATATATGTATATATAGATATGTGAGTGTATATGTGTGTGTAGATATATGTTAGAGTGTGTTGGTATATAGATATTAGTATATATGTTAGTGTGTGTGTGTGTAGATGTATAGATATATATATTAGTGTATATATATATATAGATATATGTGAGTATATATGTAGATGTGTGTTTATATATATATAGAGATATGTGTTTGTGTATATGTGTGTGTGTATATTTGTGTGTGTGTGTGTTGATTTGTGTTTGAGTGTGTTAGTAATAGGTATAAGTGTATATATATATATGTATCTAGTTATATATATATAGATGTGTATATATATGTATATATATATATATGTATATATATATAGGGGTGTGTGTGTGTGTATGTGAGATGAGAGGGGGGGGTGCCCAGCTGAAACAGGGAGCCGCAGCAGCGATGTGCAGCTGCAGCAGCAGCAAAATCAGCAGCAGCAGTAGCATAGCTACAGCAGCTAAGCAGCGCGGCAGCAGCAGAATATTCAGCAGCAGCAGCAGTGCAAGGCAGCCAGCGTGCAGCGGGGGCAGCAGTGCGCGCTGCAGCGCACTGCACAGCGAGCAGCGCGCTGTGTGCAGCTTGCACACAGCTGCAGCAGCAGCAGAATGAACAGTAGCAGCAGCAGCTAGGTAGCTGCAGCAGCAGTTTGCAGCAGCAGGAGCAGCAGCAAGGTGAGGAGCAGCTAGCAGCAGCAGTATCAATGCGAGGGAGAGTTAGAGAGAGGTATATATATATAGATATAGATAGATTGGTACATAGTTAGGTAGTAGAGGGTTTACTTAGATAGATACATAGATAAATAGATTAGATTGATAGATAGATAATAAGATAGATAAGTAGATGCATAGGTAGATACCTATATCTATGGGTAGATAAATAGGTAGATGGATAATTAGACGGGTAGTTAGATAGCTAGATAGCTATTAATTGATAGATAGTTTATAGATAGATTAGAGAGTTTGATAGTTAGACTAGTTTATAGATATATTAGATAGTTAGAGGGATATCTAATTAATAGATAGGTAGTTGGATAAATAGGTAAGATAAGTATGAGATACTTAGATAGATAGATATATCTATCAATAGATAGATAGTTACTAGATAGGTAGTTATCTATCTAAGGTATATATATATCTATATACATATAGTTATATCAATACCTAGAGATATCTAGATAGTATAGTCATATATATTTATGCGTAGGGTAAGATAATGGGTAAATGTATATATGTGTGGATATATATATATATATAGGTAGATACCTACTTAGACATATATAAATATAGTAGATATCTATATTACCTAGCCTAGATTAATATCTAGGTATGTAATTAATAGCTAGGTAGCTAGTTAGAGGGTTTGAGAGCGGTATCTCAATACCTTGAGATACCAAGGTATTTCAATACCTTAAGATAACCAAGGTATTGGGTTTCGAGCGGGGTTTTTGAGCAATAGCCTAGGAATAGTATTGGAGTGATTTTTATATGTATATGTGTATATATTTACGCGTGCTAGCATAGGTTTTAGCGGGTTTAGGCGGGGTGCGTAGCCTAGGTTGAGGTATCGGATACCGAGGGTATCCCGGTATCTCAAGGAGGCGAGTTTGAGAGTTTTCTAGCTTAATGAGCTCGGTTTGACCTAGAATTTCAGGAGCACCCTAGTTTGACCCAGACTTGACCGTAGTTGACTCGGTTGACCGCCAAAGTCAACTTTTGACCTAGTTTTGACCTAGAGTTGACTTTTTGGACCCAGAGTTGACTTTTTGACCCAGATTTCACCGGTTTGACCCGTTTGACCTAGAACGACCCTAGAAGCCTATTTTTTAGTTATTTTATGTCTGTTTAACTCTTTAGAACCCTGTTTAACCTTGCTTTTCGCATTAGGTCCTTGCGACACCAGTTCGGATCGCTAGTTGCTCAGGACGTCAGGCGAGTACATTCTCTGATAGTTTTCATTATCTGATGATTATTATGATTCAGCTTCTAGTATAGTATCATCTGATTATTCTGGCACAACACGGGACACTGATTGATATTTCTGGATTCATTTACTTGTGACACGTACATTTCATGTTTCTGGCCTCTATTCTGGAATCACTACAGGCATCACTACAGGCATCACTCATGTTCAGGCTGGACTCATCTTGATTTGCGTGTCGGGTCTTGGATCCACTTGTATTAGTCGGGGCGGGGAAATACTCGAGTAGACATGTAAACATTCCTATCTGGCATCATCAGGAATCACTCCCTCTGGTCTAATCTGGAATGATAGCAGCCGCGCACCCAGTGCGCAGTGAGCCGTACTTACCCCTAGCCGTTTACATATCGAAACAAGTATTTCAAAGACACCGAGTTCATTCTTTATAGTCTGGACTCTCATGCATTTCTTGACTTGTCTCACTTACATGTTTCTGGACTTGACTCACTTACATGTTTCTGGACTTGACTCACTACATATTTTTCATGCTGGACTCACTACACGTTCTTGTGCACGGACTTGATCTTAGCTTAGATTTTCTGTATCTTGCAGTTATTACTATCTTGCTCTGATATCCATGCATCTTTACCTTTATGCACCAGTGATACATGTTTATTTCCTGTTTCATACTTACTTCTTTCTTCTTGCTACTTGCTATAACTGTTTTATAGTTTTTATCATTTAAATGGAACTGCTGTTAGAGATGTACTTGCTCCAGTCCTCACTGGACATATTTTTCAGAGTATCCGGAGGATTGGTGTCCGACGTTTTATGGACCTGAGCCTGTCGATGGTGCAGACAGGGACCCTCTAGTTTAGAGGTGATTTCCGGGTTGGTAGCCGGGATCACTAGGATTTTGTTGTTGTTTTTATTAGTTTTTAGCACCGGATTTGTCTCCGGTTTTGGATTGAGACTTTGTTTGTATATTATTTTGGATGATGTATTGTTGTATTATTATTATTATTGATGTTGTGGTTGTTGTAGTAGTAGTTGGTGGTTAGACTTTATAGTTGTTAGTCTTCTTTGTTATCTATCGTGCTTAGATTCGTGATTGAGTACTTGAGATTATCTTTTGATATTGCTCCTCCGTTTGGAGTTGAGATCTTGGCAGATTATATATATTGTTTGTGTGGTTGCCCTCCTTTTGGAGAGGTCATGCCCGATTGTTGTGTGAGATTATTATTTAGTTAGTTGACCTAGACAGCGTTCTACCGCCGATGCTGCGGCGTAGGCTGGACGTACCCACGACTCATGCCCGATTTTTCGGGTGCGGGTCGTGACACGTTTTTGGTGGCGGCCCCATGCAGGTCTCGATTCATAATTAGTGCGATGTCGTGGTGGTACAACAACTTAGTTGTACTGCTGCGAGCCTGCTATAGGATCTAGGATCTAGGATGAGTGTGTACTCAATCACGACTAGGAACAATTCCAATCTAATTATTCTGAAATTGCTTCTTTTGAAATATTACTGTCCTTCTTTGATGATATCGTATCTTGCACCGTATTGACTTCTTTTGATCTGTGTTCAGGATGCCTCCGAAGATACGATCCCATCGTACCGTTCCAGCAGTTGCCTCAGAGAGGTCTGCTACCTCTCGTCCAGCTCGTATTCAGGCAGCTGTTATCGCTCCACTCACCACTCCTGCGGTTGAGGGAGCATCTGCTTCTTTCGGGGATCCTCCTTCACCTGTCGATCCGAGGACTACCCCAGTCGTTCCGGTGGTTCCTCCACCACTTCCTGCTCCAGTAGATGCCGCGCAGTTGTTTGCATTCTTCAGGGAGATGATGGACGTGCAGCACCGTCAGGTAGATGTGATGAGGCTGGGCATTGAGAACGCCCACCAGGTGGCCATGACAGCAGTGGATAGGGTGGCACAGGTTCAGCCACAGGCAGATCAGATTCAGCACCCGAGGCCGGGCAGTATCATTGACTTCCAGAGGATGCGGCCCAAGGAGATCCGTGGTACAGAAGGGATCCTGTACGCGGATGACTGGATAGAGCAGATTGAGGGGATCTTCAGGCTGGCACAGATTCCAGACAGCCTGCAGATAGAGGCAGCGTGTCACCACCCCATTTCCAGAGCTGGGTATTTTTTTTATTTTTAATTTAGTTAATTGTTCATTATTTATAATTAATTATATTTATATTTAATTAGTGATTGCTTTATTTTTTATTATTTTTATTTTGATTGTTTTAGGATTTTGGCTAGCCTGGACCCATGTCAGACCCTAGTGGACCCATGTCCGACCCAGCCCACACCCTTGTGAGAATTATTTTGGGGCTTAGAATATTTATTTTATTTTTAGGAAGTTAGTTGGAGAGATTTGGAACTAGTTTGAGTGCATTTGGAGCCCCGAAACCCAAAACCGAGTTACGGGAGGGCATTTTGGTCATTTGGACTTAGTGGAACCCTTATATGTGTTGTGGCCGGCCCCCTCCTCACTCCCAGACCCGTGTGGACAGCAGCTCCCCTTCCCCCCACTCTTCTTCTTCACTTCTTCTTCTTCTCCACTCATTTTTCTTCTTCCTTTCTCCTTCCTACTTCAAGTAAGTTCACTTTTTTTCCTTCTTTCTTCCATTCCTTCTTCTTTATGTAACCATAACCCTAGATCTTTCCCTAACCTAGGTGGGTAGAGCCTAGATTTGGTGTTGGAGCTTGGATTTGAGGCTTGGAGCTTGTAAGAGGTGAATTTGGAGAGATTTGGAGATTTTGGCTTGGGATTCCAACTCCCAAGAGGTAAACCCTAAATTTCCCCTTGTAATTACTCTTTTATAGTGTAATTAATATTTTAGAACCTTCCTAGACCCTTAGGCTACCCGTGGGAGGAAGTTGGAACTAGTTTGGTTGGGTTTAGAGACTTTAACACTAGGTTTTGTGTCAATTTCGGGTGAAATCCGAATTTGGCCCAATTTTGGGTGATGCCCTAGGTTAGATGGACCTAGGTAGACGTTGTCGGGTGTCTTGAGGGTGAGTGCGTGTCTCCGTTCGGACACGGGAAGCCGTGTCGCGGAGAAACGGGCGTTTCGGACGAATTTGGGGGTTTTCGTCGTCGCCGATTCCAAGTGCGTGTGCGTTTCCGCCACGGACCTAGAATCGACGCGGGAGCACATTTTCTAGGATCTAGACATCGTTTAGGACGTGTGGGTAAATTTTGGGCCGATTCCGAGTTCGTTTGGTGTGCGTTTCAGGAGGTTTTCCGAGCCGCGCACCACGTGTTCGTCGAAATGACCGAACGGCCATTTCGACTCGGTTTCCTCGTTTCGGGCTTGTGCGCGCGTTGGGTTATTATCGGGGAGTGTGTGCTAGAGTTTTCGAGCTATATTTTATATATTTTTAGGTGTTTGGACGTGTCGGGGTCGTTGGGCGTGTGTGGGGCGTGTGGGTTGTGTGTTGTTGTGTGTGGTGTTGTGTTAGTGTTAGTGTCTATATATATATATATATATTTATATATATTTGTATGTGTGTTTATGTATATATATATATGTGTGTAGATATATGTATATATAGATATGTGAGTGTATATGTGTGTGTAGATATATGTTAGAGTGTGTTGGTATATAGATATTAGTATATATGTTAGTGTGTGTGTTAGAGTGTGTGGATGAGTGTATATATATATAGATATCTAGTTATATATATATAGATATATATGTATGTATATATATATATAGATAGTGATATATATATGTATATATAGGAGTGTGTGTGTGTGTGTTGATTTGTGTTTGAGTGTGTGTGTGTGTTAAAATGTATATAAGTTAGTGTGTGTATATATCTATAGAGTTATATATATGTATATATGTATGTATATATATATATATGTATATGGGTATGTGGTCGTGTGTGTGTGTGTGAGATGAGAGGGAGGGGCTGAAACTGAGAACAGCAGAAGTGTGCAGCAGCTTTAGCAGCAAAAAGCAGCAGCAACAGCAGATTTCAGCAGCGGCAGCGCCGCGGCAGCAGCTCGCTCGAGCGGCAGCACGCCGCGGCAGCAGCAGCATCAGCTGCAGGCGCAGCACGCCGCGGCAGCAGCGGCAGCACGCCGCGGCAGCAGTTCGCTCGAGCGCAGCAGCCTGAGGCAGCAGCAGCAGCCTGCGGCAGCACGTGCAGGCGCCGCGGTGCGCGCCGCGGCAGCAGATCGCTGCAGCGCAGCAGTGCAGCAGCAGCAGCGGCAGGTTTGAGCAGCAGCAGCAGCTTGGCATTCGCGGCGGGGAGCGGGGTAGCTTAGTGTGAGAGTTATAGATAGATAGGTATCTATGATTTAATAGATAAATAGGTAGCAAGATAGATATTAGATCAATAGGTAGATGGATAGATAGATGCATAGATAGTTAGAGAGATAGGTAGATAGTTAGACATTTAGATAGATTTATGTTTATCTATTAGATAGATATATTTATGGATTGATAGATGAATAGATAGCTAGGTAAAGAGATAGATACCTATATCTATGGATAGATAGATAGGTAGATTAGATAGTTAGATAAATAGATAGTATGTTAGATAGATGGATAGATTGATAGATATATATGCTAGATTAATAGATAGATAGAGTACTAGGTAGATTAGATAGTTAGTTAAATAGATAGACATATAGATAATTACATAGATAGATAGTTAAGTTATTAGTTAGATATTGGGTTTGATAGTTAGGTAAATAAGATAGATAGGTAGTTAGTAGATACATAGATAGATAAATCTATCTATGGATTGATAGATAGGTAGGTATTTGGTAGATACCTATATATATATATATATATATATATATATATATATATATATATACCTAGAGCTAGATATATATATTATAGTTAGATGTATATATATGTGTGTAGGTAAGGTAAAGGGTATATATGTATATTTGTGTGGATATCTATATATATAGGTAGATACCTACTTAGATATATATAAATATGATAGATATATATATTACCTAGCCTAGATTAATAACTAGGTGCATAATCAATAGCTAGATAGCTAGTTAGAGGGTTTTAGAGCGAAACCTCAATACCTTGAGATACCGAGGTATTTCAATACCTCAAGATAACCAAGGTATTGGGTTTCGAGCGGGGTTTTTGAGCAATAGCCTAGGAATAGTATTGGAGTGATTTTTATATGTATATGTGTATATATTTACGCGTGCTAGCATAGGTTTTAGCGGGTTTAGGCGGGGTGCGTAGCCTAGGTTGAGGTATCGGATACCGAGGGTATCCCGGTATCTCAAGGAGGCGAGTTTGTGAGTTTTCTAGCTTAATGACCTCGGTTTGACCTAGAATTTCAGGAGCACCCTAGTTTGACCCAGACTTGACCGTAGTTGACTCGGTTGACCGCCAAAGTCAACTTTTGACCTAGTTTTGACCCAGAGTTGACTTTTTGGACCCAGAGTTGACTTTTTGACCCAGATTTCACCGGTTTGACCCGTTTGACCTAGAACAACCCTAGAAGCCTATTTTTAATTATTTTATATCCGTTTAACTCATTAGAACCTTGTTTAACCTTGCTTTTCGCATTAGGTTCTTGCGACACCGGTTCGGATCGCCAGTTGCTCAGGACGTCAGGCGAGTACATTCTCTGATAGTTTTCATTATCTGATGATTATTATGATTCAGCTTCTAGTATAGTATCATATGATTTTTCTGGCACAACACGAGACACTGATTGATATTTCTGGATTCATTTACTTGCGACACGTACATTTCATGTTTCTGGCCTCTATTCTGGAATCACTACAGGCATCACTACAGGCATCACTCATGTTCAGGCTGGACTCATCTTGATTTGCGTGTCGGGTCTTGGATCCACTTGTATTAGTCGGGGCGGGAAAATACTCGAGTAGACATGTAAACATTCCTATCTGGCATCATCAGGAATCACTCCCTCTGGTCTAATCTGGAATGATAGCAGCCGTGCACCCAGTGCGCGGTGAGCCGTACTTACCCCTAGCCGTTTACATGTCGAAACAAGTATTTCAAAGACACCGAGTTCATTCTTTATAGTCTGGACTCTCATGCATTTCTTGACTTGTCTCACTTACATGTTTCTGGACTTGACTCACTACATATTTTTCATGCTGGACTCACTACACGTTCATGTGCACGGACTTGATCTTAGCTTAGAATTTCTGTATCTTGCAGTTATTACTATCTTGTTTCTGATATTCCTGCATCTTTACCTTTATGCACCAGTGACTTACATATTTTCTTGTTCATACTTGCTCCATTTTTCTTGCTACTTGCTATAACTGTTTTATAGTTTTTATCATTTAAATGGAACTGCTGTTAGAGATGTACTTGCTCCAGTCCTGACTGGACATATTTTTCAGAGTATCCGGAGGATTGGTGTCCGACGTTTTATGGACCTGAGCCTGTCGATGGTGCAGACAGGGACCCTCTAGTTTAGAGGTGATTTTCGGGTTGGTAGCCGGGATCACTAGGATCTTGTTGTTGTTTTTATTAGCTTTTAGTACCGGATTTGTCTCCGGTTTTGGATTGAGACCTTGTTTGTATATTATTTTGGATGATGTATTGTTGTATTATTATTTGATGTTGTGGTTGTTGTAGTAGTTGTTGTTGGTTAGACTTTATAGTTGTTAGATCTCTGTGTTATCTTATCGTGCTTAGATTCGTGATTGAGTATATTGTGATTATCATTTGATATTTGCTCCTCCGTTTGGAGTTGAGATCTTGGCAGATTTATATATATTGTTTGCGTGGTTGCCCTCCTTTTGGAGAGGTCATGGCCGATTTTTGTGTGAGATTTATTATCTAGATAGTTGACCTAGACAGCGTTCTACCGCCGATGCTGCGGCGTAGGCTGGACGTACCCACGACTCATGCCCGATTTTCGGGTGCGGGTCGTGACACAGCGGGCAGTCAGATGTTCGACCTCGCCTTGACGTGGTATCGCACAGATACGAGGATCACAGCGTCAGGGCTTACTTGGGAGGCTTTCAAGAGGCTTTTTAAGGAGAAGTTTTTCCCAGATGTGGCGCTTAGTGCTTTGGAGAGCCAGTTTGAGGCACTCGTCCAAGGGAGCATGACAGTGGACGAGTACGCAGCGGAGTTCTGCCGTTTGGGCAGATTTGTGGATGGCTTGAGTGAGGCAGCCAAGGCGAGAAAGTTTCGCAAGGGCTTGGTCATGGCGGTCAAGTCTTTGACCAGGAGCGATCGCGAGGCAACTTTTGAGCAGATAGTAGGAGATGCTCAGAGAGCAGAGGATGACTTGGAGCTTAAGTCCAAGAGAGGCAGAGATGATTCAGGCAGTGCCAGTGGTAGTGCGGGACCAGCTAAGCGTCCCTATGTGCAGAAGGCAGCGCAGCAGGGTCAGGATCAGAGAGCGCCCACTTGTGCCTACTGCAGGAAGGCAGGACACACTTGGGATGTTTGTAGGAGGAGGCTGAAGGTGTGTTTGTTCTGTGGATCCGCTGCTCACCAGATGCGAGATTGCTCCACTGCACCTCCATTGGGTGGAGCACAGGATCAGAGAGTTGGAGCTAGGCCATCTGTGGCACAGCATCATGCCCCGCACCAGCAGAGGGATACACCCCAGCAGGGCAGGGCTTATGCGTTGACGGTCGAGGAGGCCGATGCTACGGATGTCGGGTTAGCAGGTCTGTCTCTTGTTTCTTCTTCCTGTCCTTTTCCATTCCTGTGGTGTGCTTCATTAGTACCTGTTAGACTTTTTTTCTTTGTGCTGTGGTAGATAGTGTAGTGACCCCGATTGAAACTGTAATAACACGACCAGTAGGACCCTGATCTTGTATGTTGTTTAGGTAGAATTTCTTGACTGTGATTGTTGGGGGTTTGACCTAGAGGAGTGTGATTGACTTTAAATTTTGAGGACGAAATTTTCTAAGGAGGATAGGCTTGTCACCACCCCATTTTCAGATCCGGGTATTTTTTTTATTTTTAATTTAGTTAATTGTGGATTATTTATATTTAATTGTATTTATATTTAATTATTGATTGTATTATATTTTTATTGTTTGTTTTAGGATTTTGGCTAGCCTGGACCCATGTCAGACCCTAGTGGACCCATGTCCGACCCAGCCCACACCCTTGTGAGAATTATTTTGGGGCTTAGAATATTTATTTTATTTTTAGGAAGTTAGTTGGAGAGATTTGGAACTAGTTTGAGTGCTTTTGGAGCCCCGAAACCCAAAACCGACTTACGGGAGGGCATTTTGGTCATTTGGACTTAGTGGAACCCTTTATTAAGTGGCCGGCCCTATTTTTCTCCCCCCCCCCCACACCCGTGAACCAGCAGCTCCCCTTCCCCCCACTCTTCTTCTTCAC
This sequence comes from Iris macrosiphon, assembly GCA_036927795.1. NCBI lineage: Eukaryota > Viridiplantae > Streptophyta > Magnoliopsida > Asparagales > Iridaceae > Iris > Iris macrosiphon. Next base: position 150,294,862 of record JAYESA010000016.1, read on the forward strand.
TTCTTCTTCTTCTCCACTCATTTTTCTTCTTCCTTTCTCCTTCCTACTTCAAGTAAGTCCATTTTTCTTCCCTCCTCTTTCCATTTCTTCTACTTGTGTTAACCCTAACCCTAGATCTTTCCCTAACCTAGGTGGGTAGAGCCTAGATTTGGTGTTGGAGCTTAGATTTGAGGCTTGGAGCTTGTAGGAGGTGAATTTGGAGAGATTTGAAGATTTTGGCTTGGGATTCCAACTCCCAAGAGGTAAACCCTAAATTTCCCCTTGTAATTACTCTTTTATAGTGTAATTAATATTTTAGAACCTTCCTAGACCCTTAGGCTACCCGTGGGAGGAAGTTGGAACTAGTTTGGTTGGGTTTAGAGACTTTAACACTAGGTTTTGTGTCAATTTCGGGTGAAATCCGAATTTGGCCCAATTTTGGGTGATGCCCTAGGTTAGATGGACCTAGGTAGACGTTGTCGGAAGTCGTGAGGGTGAGTGCGTGTCTCCGTTCGGACACGGGAAATCGTGTCGCGGAGAAACGGGCGTTTCGGACGAAATTGGGGCTTTTCGTCGTCGCCGATTCTAAGTGCGTGTGCGTTTCCGCCACGGACCTAGAATCGACGCGGGAGCACATTTTCTAGGATCTAGACATCGTTTAGGACGCGTGGGTAAATTTTGGGCCGATTCCGAGTTCGTTTGGTGTGCGTTTCAGGAGATTTTCCGAGCCGCGCACCACGTGTTCGTCGAAATGACCGAACGGCCATTTCGACTTGGTTTCCTCGTTTCGGGCTTGTGCGCGCGTTGGGTTAGTATCGGAGAGGGTGTGCTAGAGTTTTCGAGCTATATTTTATATATTTTTAGGTGTTTGGGCGTGTCGGGGTCGTTGGGCGTGTGTGGGGCGTGTGGGTTGTGTGTTGTTGTGTGTGGTGTTGTGTTAGTGTTAGTGTCTATATATATATATATTTATTTATATATATTTGTATGTGTGTTTATGTATATATATATATATGTGTGTAGATATATGTATATATAGATATGTGAGTGTATATGTGTGTGTAGATATATGTTAGAGTGTGTTGGTATATAGATATTAGTATATATGTTAGTGTGTGTGTGTGTAGATGTATAGATATATATATTAGTGTATATATATATATAGATATATGTGAGTATATATGTAGATGTGTGTTTATATATATATAGAGATATGTGTTTGTGTATATGTGTGTGTGTATATTTGTGTGTGTGTGTGTTGATTTGTGTTTGAGTGTGTTAGTGTGTGTTAGTAATAGGTATAAGTGTATATATATATATGTATCTAGTTATATATATATAGATGTGTATATATATGTATATATATATATATGTATATATATATATAGGGGTGTGTGTGTGTGTATGTGAGATGAGAGGGGGGGTGCCCAGCTGAAACAGGGAGCCGCAGCAGCGATGTGCAGCTGCAGCAGCAGCAAAATCAGCAGCAGCAGTAGCATAGCTACAGCAGCTAAGCAGCGCGGCAGCAGCAGAATATTCAGCAGCAGCAGCAGTGCAAGGCAGCCAGCGTGCAGCGGGGGCAGCAGTGCGCGCTGCAGCGCACTGCACAGCGAGCAGCGCGCTGTGTGCAGCTTGCACACAGCTGCAGCAGCAGCAGAATGAACAGTAGCAGCAGCAGCTAGGTAGCTGCAGCAGCAGTTTGCAGCAGCAGGAGCAGCAGCAAGGTGAGGAGCAGCTAGCAGCAGCAGTATCAATGCGAGGGAGAGTTAGAGAGAGGTATATATATATAGATATAGATAGATTGGTACATAGTTAGGTAGTAGAGGGTTTACTTAGATAGATACATAGATAAATAGATTAGATTGATAGATAGATAATAAGATAGATAAGTAGATGCATAGGTAGATACCTATATCTATGGGTAGATAAATAGGTAGATGGATAATTAGACGGGTAGTTAGATAGCTAGATAGCTATTAATTGATAGATAGTTTATAGATAGATTAGAGAGTTTGATAGTTAGACTAGTTTATAGATATATTAGATAGTTAGAGGGATATCTAATTAATAGATAGGTAGTTGGATAAATAGGTAAGATAAGTATGAGATACTTAGATAGATAGATATATCTATCAATAGATAGATAGTTACTAGATAGGTAGTTATCTATCTAAGGTATATATATATCTATATACATATAGTTATATCAATACCTAGAGATATCTAGATAGTATAGTCATATATATTTATGCGTAGGGTAAGATAATGGGTAAATGTATATATGTGTGGATATATATATATATAGGTAGATACCTACTTAGACATATATAAATATAGTAGATATCTATATTACCTAGCCTAGATTAATATCTAGGTATGTAATTAATAGCTAGGTAGCTAGTTAGAGGGTTTGAGAGCGGTATCTCAATACCTTGAGATACCAAGGTATTTCAATACCTTAAGATAACCAAGGTATTGGGTTTCGAGCGGGGTTTTTGAGCAATAGCCTAGGAATAGTATTGGAGTGATTTTTATATGTATATGTGTATATATTTACGCGTGCTAGCATAGGTTTTAGCGGGTTTAGGCGGGGTGCGTAGCCTAGGTTGAGGTATCGGATACCGAGGGTATCCCGGTATCTCAAGGAGGCGAGTTTGAGAGTTTTCTAGCTTAATGAGCTCGGTTTGACCTAGAATTTCAGGAGCACCCTAGTTTGACCCAGACTTGACCGTAGTTGACTCGGTTGACCGCCAAAGTCAACTTTTGACCTAGTTTTGACCTAAAGTTGACTTTTTGGACCCAGAGTTGACTTTTTGACCCAGATTTCACCGGTTTGACCTGTTTGACCTAGAACGACCCTAGAAGCCTATTTTTTAGTTATTTTATGTCTGTTTAACTCTTTAGAACCCTGTTTAACCTTGCTTTTCGCATTAGGTCCTTGCGACACCAGTTCGGATCGCCAGTTGCTCAGGACGTCAGGCGAGTACATTCTCTGATAGTTTTCATTATCTGATGATTATTATGATTCAGCTTCTAGTATAGTATCATCTGATTATTCTGGCACAACACGGGACACTGATTGATATTTCTGGATTCATTTACTTGCGACACGTACATTTCATGTTTCTGGCCTCTATTCTGGAATCACTACAGGCATCACTACAGGCATCACTCATGTTCAGGCTGGACTCATCTTGATTTGCGTGTCGGGTCTTGGATTCACTTGTATTAGTCGGGGCGGGGAAATACTCGAGTAGACATGTAAATATTCCTATCTGGCATCATCAGGAATCACTCCCTCTGGTCTAATCTGGAATGATAGCAGCCGCGCACCCAGTGCGCGGTGAGCCGTACTTACCCCTAGCCGTTTACATGTCGAAACAAGTATTTCAAAGACACCGAGTTCATTCTTTATAGTCTGGACTCTCATGCATTTCTTGACTTGTCTCACTTACATGTTTCTGGACTTGACTCACTACATGTTTTTCATGCTGGACTCACTACACGTTCTTGTGCACGGACTTGATCTTAGCTTAGATTTTCTGTATCTTGCAGTTATTACTATCTTGCTCTGATATCCATGCATCTTTACCTTTATGCACCAGTGATACATGTTTATTTCCTGTTTCATACTTACTTCTTTCTTCTTGCTACTTGCTATAACTGTTTTATAGTTTTTATCATTTAAATGGAACTGCTGTTAGAGATGTACTTGCTCCAGTCCTGACTGGACATATTTGTCAGAGTATCCGGAGGATTGGTGTCCGACGTTTTATGGACCTGAGCCTGTCGATGGTGCAGACAGGGACCCTCTAGTTTAGAGGTAATTTCCGGGTTGGTAGCCGGGATCACTAGGATCTTGTTGTTGTTTTTATTAGTTTTTAGCACCGGATTTGTCTCCGGTTTTGGATTGAGACCTTGTTTGTATATTATTTTGGATGATGTATTGTTGTATTATTATTATTATTGATGTTGTGGTTGTTGTAGTAGTAGTTGGTGGTTAGACTTTATAGTTGTTAGTCTTCTTTGTTATCTATCGTGCTTAGATTCGTGATTGAGTACTTGAGATTATCTTTTGATATTGCTCCTCCGTTTGGAGTTGAGATCTTGGCAGATTATATATATTGTTTGTGTGGTTGCCCTCCTTTTGGAGAGGTCATGCCCGATTGTTGTGTGAGATTATTATTTAGTTAGTTGACCTAGACAGCGTTCTACCGCCGATGCTGCGGCGTAGGTTGGACGTACCCACGACTCATGCCCGATTTTCCGGGTGCGGGTCGTGACACTGAGAGCCCGAAAGTCCGAATGGGGTAAAACCGTCAGAGGAGAGCCCCAATCTGACATTACGCGCTTCCTCGGCAAAATGTGGATACTCTCGATCAAAGTGCTTCCATGCTTCTCCATCGGATGGATGATCCAATACTCCTTCGATCTATTTTCGCCTGTGCCAACTCATATTTTCTGCAGTCTCCTTAACCATAAACAACCGTTGCAACCGCAGCGTCAAAGGCAAGTAGTGCATCGAATCGGTAGGCTTCCTTGCACCGACAGACTTTCCTCTAACAGTAGCCTTGTAGCGATCAGCACCACAGAATCTGCACGCATCTTCATCCTTGTCGTCTTTGTAGTACAATATGCACCCGTTGCGACATGCATCAATTTTCTCGTATCCCATCCAAAGCGATCTCACCATCATCTTAGATCGATAGAAGTCTTTAGGCAACTTTGCACCCTCGGACAAGATCTCTATAATCAAATCGAGCAGTCGATTATAGCATTCTTGCGACATGTTAAAATCGGACTTGATGCTCAATAATCTTGTAACCACCTCCAACGGTGAATGATCCTCACAACCAGGATATAGTGGAGTCCTTGCATTCTCCAGCAACTCCATAAACTTTGCAGCATCGGCATTCGGTGCCTCCTCAGCTGCATCATAATTGTTCGGATTGAAACTAGGTCCCGCCGCATATTAATTGTCCGAATTGAAACTAGGCCCCGCCGCATCATAAATCATGTTCACCAACCCGTCGTCGTAAGCATCGTGGTCGTGGACATCCATATACGGCTCCATATAGGGCTCCGACTCCGATGCTAGAGATACAAGTTCTCCGTGCGCGGTCCACTGATAGTAATTCGGCGTGAAGCCCTTCGAGTATAAATGATATGTAACTTCCACTTCTGGATGATATTTTCTGTTGCGACATCTCACACACGGACACTTAATTTTGGTACCGTCCATGTACTGAGGGAAAGCCTTGGCGAACTGCAGGAACTGCTGTACACCCTCATTGAATTCATCCCACACACCGCACATATTATCAGGATGACGGTTGTACATCCACGAACGATGACGCAGATAGTAATTCATATCCATTTCTAGATACTTCTGCAAAAATGACAGTATGTATCATATAAATCATTACATACAGTGGTTTATCACCTAACTTCATAACTTAATCGTACTATAAAAATCATAACTGATATAATACATACTTTCATTTATCAAAGTCTAAAATAAGCAATATTCAAAACAACTGACCATTTATCAAAGTCTAAAATAAGGAATACTTTCATTTCATAACTGATATAATACATACTTTCATTTATCAAAGTCCAAGAGCCCTTGAAATGATAAACATGGTTAACTAGTTCATGGTATTGTTTCTACGCCACTTCTAGATCCATACTAGTTTATACTAGTCAATATTAGGTTAATACCTTGCTACACTATGTCTTCTAGGTCGTACTAGGATATCCTGCTTTGAAATTAAGTACTCTACTATCCACACTAAGAGCCTATAGCCGCCATGGCCTGGCACCTTGCACTTCATCCTTATACTTGCTCACTGGACTACAACCCAGTTAAGGGTTGTATTGGCATGCAACAAGTGCTTGTTGCTGCCTTGCCATTGCTCAAGCATGCATGTGTTTGATGCTGCTCAAGTGTGCACCAACACTCTCCCACTGCAGAAGATGGCAGGAACCAATCCCCTCCTCGCAGTGCCAACCCGACACCACTGTAACACATTGTGTAAATCCCCGGATTTTTCAAAATATTTAAATTTGGATTTTTCACAATTTTCTGGAATTTTCTGGGAATTTTTTGTAATTTAACAACAGGGTTTTAATTATTAAATGATTTTTAAATAATAATAAACAATATTAAAATATTATGGAAATAATATTTTTGGATGTAAAATGAAAAACTGGACTTAGGGCAATTTTTCTGGAATTTATTGGGCCCCGGACCTATTTTTAAATTACCAAAAAGTATTTATTTAATTATTTACTGTTTTATAAATTATTATAAATAAAACCCTAAACCCTAACAGGCCGGCCCAACCCAGCCCATCGGCCCAAGCCTACCGGGCCGGCCCACCCCAATCCTGCCCAGCCACCCGTGGCTAACGGGTCGGGTTCACCCGCACCCGAACCCGCCGCTAACCGGGACCCGACCCGGCCCTCTCCCGCACCACCACTTCCCCCGCGCGACTCGGTCGGCCCCCGCTTCCGCCGGCCGCGCCGCTCGCCGCGCCACGCCAGCCACGCACCCCCGCCCGCTGCGCCTGACCCCGACCCCAGCGCCGCCTTCCCCGGCCACCACCGCCGTCTCCCCCTATAAAACCCTCGCTGCCGACTCCTCTCCGCTGCACCCCACCGCCCCAGACCTCGCCGCCACCACTCGACGCCGCGCCGCCGCCGCGTCCCTCTCCGCCTCCACCTCCCTCCTCCCGCAGCTGCGCCGCCGCCGACTTCCTTCCTCCCCCACCAGCACCAGCAGCAGCTCCCGCGCCCGGCACCGCAGCGCCTCCGGCGACCCCCGCCGCCTCCCAGCGCGCCGCCGCCCCCGGCCGAGCATTCCCCCGCTGCCCCCAGCCTCCCTCCGGCCAGCCTCCAGCCGCCGCGGCTCCTCCAGACCGGAAACCCTAACCCTAGTTTCTTCGAATCCGACACGTGTCGGACACGTGTTGGACACGAATCGAACCCTGGTTTTCGGGTCCCCTTCAGGTACGCGTAACTTCTTGCTCGTAGCTCTGTTTCCAATTCCGTAAATTGCGTTGCGAAGCCTGTATGACCCTCTCGGTGTCCGAACAAACCGTTCAGGGCATCGCGTCCTGTGGTGATCGCACACCACGATCCAAAAACAGGAAAAACCAGACCCTGTTTCACCCCGGAACTGAGTACGCTCCGCCAAACGGGACGACTTGGTCGCGCGCGGTCTTCACAGATACGTGCGCATCGTCGATACGGACGTGTGGGATTTTACATAAGCTGATTCGGGTGTGCGTGCACACCGGGATCAACGCGTATCCGCGGACATCGCCCTGTATCTGTACTTTCTGGAACACGTCCTAACTTTGTGTGCACACGTCAGATCGAGACAAAACTTGTGTCATCGGACTCGTAGCAATACGCTGGTCCTGTGGGTCAAGTTTGGTTCGATTCTGAGAACGTTGACGAAATCGCGTGTCGTGGGCCCCACATGCCCCGCTCGACGGGCGATTTTGGGATCGGCTCATCGGAATCCAATTCTGGAAGTTCCGTTGGGTTTGTATCATCGTTCCTGACCTGTTGACACTAAGTTTGGTGAATTTGGAGACCTTTGATCCTGACACATTTTTCGGTGCAAAGCGGGCCCACATGTGGACCCCGTTTTGACCCGAAACTGCCGTTTCTGCCCTTGTCTCCAAATTGGACTCAAGGACAGGCGTTTCTAGCTGATTGATATTTTCTGGATCTGATGGTGATGTTTATTTCAGCAACCGGAGTACCGCCTGCAAATCCAACTGAAGTCAGAGCCGCAAACCGAGCCGGAACCACAGGCAAGTGTACCTCGCCAAAACTTGCAGTCTTTGCTAAATATTCCTTGGCTTAGTTATATATCAGAGGGCAAGTATACCTTGCCAACTTTACAGTCTTGTTGCATATTTCCTTGTTTTAATTATAACTTGTTTTAACTGCTTAACCTAGGAGACGTGTGACGTACCGAGTGTCCGATCATAGTCGGGTGCCAACACCGTACGCGGTGTTGGGTACGTCATTTAGTGATGGACATTCGATACCCTTACTCTTGGTACTTGTCTTATCAAGTACTCCAGAACCCAGGACACTTGACACTATTCATGGATAGAATCTTCCTGAGATACTCGTGGTGATTCTGTATAGGATACAGGACTTGACAGAGATATTTATTTTATAGACATTATGACTTGCTGCATTAGCTATAATCCCGCTGACATGGACATGAGACGTTATGGTCATGATATGCATGATTACATGGGGTGGGGAGAGACACACAGGCTACAGGTTGATTTTATATTATGCCGGCGTCGTAGTCTCCCATTGAGCTAGACAACTTCATGATATCACTGCTACCGGCTCCCCGACACAGAGCTTGTAGTAGTTTCAGCCTGAGTTTCTAGTGCTGCTCTCATACTGTATATCACTTAGCTGGTTACATAGTTTACCCTATTGCTTATTTGTTTCTGCACTGCTTATATTTTGGCTTGTATTATCTGTACCTTGCTGTCCCCTGAGGACCTGGATCCGGATTATGTCCCCAGGTATAGCCGAAGAGATCCATCCAGAGATATACCGTACAGGAGCACTTCCAGGAGCTGTACCAGGACCTGAAGATGAGCTCGCACCAGAGGACTTCTCCTGACCATTGGCCGTATGTAGTCAGTTATTTCTATTTCCAGTTGTTTATTTCCTGTCTATTTGTATCTGTTGTACCAGACATATTCTCGGATTGTTTCCCGGAATATTTATTGAGATCAGCTTATTTTATTTGCATTACCCTGTCCTTATCTGTGTTTATCTGTTGTGGATGAGGATAGAATAACCCGTGACTTGTAACAATTGCCCTAATTCCTGTTAGACTACAGCTTAAGCATGCCCTGATGGATCCATTAAATTGGGTTGTCCATCGGTGCGTGCTGCTGGCCATTGCGCACGTGCTCAGTCCCTCGTCATTTTGGGACTGGGGCGTGACACATTGCCAGCTTGCCTAATGCACTAGGCCAAACTGAATTGAGTTCTGTTCCTGAAGCCTCATAGTTCAGTAGTGACACCCACACACAACTTTACTCTTCTACCCTCTCCCACATCAAGCACAGCTAGAAGACACTATGAACACCAACACAGGTAACAGTAGCTATATATATATATATATATATATATATATATATATATATATATATATATATATATATATATATATATATCGAGATACACCTATATATGCATACACTCTCTCATATGCAAATAGATAATACACCAATTTACATATACATATCATATGATACTCTAAGGCATAAATAGACACACACACACAACCACTAGTCCAATTCACAAACATTTGGTGTGTAACACCAAGATACTCTAGGATACATCCTCCATATACCACACCACCATGATACCAACCCTCAATTCACATGGACACATCCAATAGATCAAATATTGTGTGTGTGTCAGTGTGTGTGTGTGTGTGTCGTGCCTGTGGCAGTGTCAGTGTCAGTGTCAGTGTGACTGTGACTGTGTGTGTGTGCGTCTGTGTCGTGTGTGTCTGTCAGTGTCTGTGTACGTGTGTCGTGTCTGTGTGCGTGTGTCGTGTCTGTCAAGTGTGTCTTGTGTCAGTGTCATATGAGAGAGGGAGAGAGAGAGAGAGAGAGAGAGATTACCTAGAGCTCGAGGTGGAGGAGGGGGATGCCGGAGTAGCCGCAGTCGTGGAGAGCCGGTCGGCGGAGAGGGGGGGCGGGGGAAATCGAAAAGTTTCAAAATTTTCGACAGATGGGGAAAAGAAAACTGAGCCCCAATTAACCAAAATTTAGCGACGTTTAGCGGCGTCAAATAACAACGTCGCTAAAATAAAAATTAGCGACGTCAAAGACTTCGCTAAATACGTTGCTAAATATTTTTTATAGATACGTCGCTAATTACGACGCTAAACGTCGCTAAATCAGATATATTAGCGACGTTTAGCGACCTTAATTGAACTTATAGCGACTAATTTTTTAAAATCTTAATAAAAGTCGCTAAACGTCGCTAAATGTCGCCATTTAGCGACGTCTAGCGACGAGTTTTACGGAGTCGCTAATTTAGCGACGTTTTAACTAGGAGTCGCTAAAATACGTCGCTAATCCCGCTTTTTCTAGTAGTGATAATTGTTGTCAGAGAATGGAACCAAGGACCTCTAGGATGCTTAAGTAGCATGATAACTACTACACCACAACTAATTTATGTTAAAAGTAACTTATGATATATACTTGTTCTATTTTAGATATATTTATATGTGTGCTCCTTTAATCTGTGGGCCATAGCCGTCTCTGGGTCTCTTTTAGTTTATGGAAATGAAATGAAAGAAATTAAATTTTTGTTATTTCTACAAGAAAAAGAAATTTTATAATTTTCTCTCTCTTTTTTCTTCTAGTGTTTGAAAAGATAAAAAATATAATCAGCATGAATATTTTAGCCCTAAATGTTTATAATAAATGCATAAAATTAGAAAGTAAAACAAATCTTCGGAATGGTGGAAAAAAAATTTATTTTTTTTCTTTTGGAATTTTTTTTTCTCCTACTCTTTTCCTTTGGTATCATACCGCATGGCCTTGTTTGATTTTCGGAAAGACAAGGAAAGAAATCAATTCTTTGGTATTTTTTTTCTTTGAAAAATTGTAATTTTTATTGAATTTTTTTTCGGTGTTTGAAAATGCCAAAAAAATTGAGAGGAAAAATGATTACTTAAATGTAGGAAAGTGAATCATTGGTGGGTGGAGGGAACAATTTTTTCTTGTATTTTTCTTTCACTTGAGAATCATTTTCCTTTCCTCCTCCATTACTTTGGCATCCAAACATAGTCCAACTTCATGATTCCGCGAAACAAACGAAGCCTAAGTGTAACGACCGACCCGTGGCGGCCCTCGTCTTATGTGAGGGGTTTGACAGAGCTAGAGTCGAACCCCAAGTCGACGGTCCCGAGCAAGGCACGTCCGCGTGCGAGGTGCTGGACGGGGCCGGGTAGACAAGGGTGTACAAAGACGACGATGCTGCTGCATGTGGGAGATGTCCTTGTATCGTGTGAACGGAACACTCGTGCGAACGGACTCCACACAACGAATCTGAGTACTGATGACTGATATATTCTAAATCCGAGCACTAAAAATTAAAAAGAAAAGAAAATTAAGATCACTCCCTTCTTGTTAGTTAGGGCAGTTTGTTGGCGTGTGTTGGTGTTGGTGATGGGGTAGAGGTCGCCAGTGCTATTACACCTCATGATTTGCCTCCCAGTCTGAATGTCCTTCACAGAAGATCCACAAGGATCAAATTCAATGGTCACATTATTATCAGTCGTGAAACGACGAACAGAAATAAGATTTTTAATAAGTTTCGGGGCATGAAGCACATTTGTTAAACGAAGGGGTGAGAATGGCGTAGGAAGGGATTTCTGTCCATAACCATGAATTGGGATTTCCTGACCACTACCGACAATAATATTTTTATTTTTGCTCAAATTAAAATAAGCCGTAAAATTACCTTCATCTCTTGTCATATGAGAAGTGGCACCCGTGTCCATGTACCAATTATTATCTGGGGGGTTTAAAGCCATCGTTTGAAAAGCCTGTTCCAAATCCGTTGGTTGAAACTATGTGGTGTGAGCTTGTGGTGGACGATGACCCAAGATTCCGGACTGCCTGGATGGTTGTGGAGGGCGTGACCACCCGCTAGTGGGATAAGGACACGGTGGAGGTGGAGTCCAAGTCTGATTCCACGGAGCAGCCCAAGGTGGGTAGTACTGCTGGCATTGATGCTGATTTGGCGGCCAAAAAGGAGGTGGCGGATGGTTGTGCGACCCGCCCCCGTTAGACGATCCTCCATTATGATTCGATCCTCCACGACCTCGACCTTTCCCTTTACCACGATATGAGGTCTGATTTCGGGTTGATGAATTGGCCGAACCTTTGTTTTGTTGATGTCGGTTTGAGTTCGTTCCGGGCCCGGAGGTTGGAGGGAGGGCTGCGTCATTGGAGGGCTGGGCGACAAGAGCCTGCTGTGATGGTATGCGAGCGGTAACCTTCGTCTGGCGGGATTTGCGCGTCTCTTCCAAGAGCAAACGAAACCGAGCGGCGTAAAATTCTGGCAAAGGATCCATTTGAGAAATAGTAGAAGCTACTGTGTCATAATTCTCATTTAATCCATTTATAAGGCGAAGAACTAACCGATGGTTGTCAACCGGAGCATCAACGTTTGTAAGTTGATCCGATAAGTCTTTGAGTTCCTGACAGTAAGAGGAGACGTCGGAAAAATCATCAAGAAAGGTGTTGGCAAACCTGGTTTCGAGAGTCGATGCACGCACGTGTTTGTTATCCAAAAAAATGCTCGCAAGTCGATCCCACTATGCCTTGGCGGTGAAATTAGGCTTCAAGATGGTGATGAGTAATTCAGAGGAGATCGTGTCGTACATCCAAGTTAGGACGATGGCATCGAGACGGGTCCAGAGATCCTTATCAAAGGCAGGATCTTTTTCTTTCTCCGATAATGGTTGTGACGGGATGATGTGCTCGTAGACGTTATAGGCACGGCAATGAATTTGGAATAATTCAGCCCAAGAGGCATAGGGGCCTTTTTTTGATTCAAGACGAATTGTGATGGAGTTCTTGATGTTGGAGACGGCAAGTGCTGGGTGGAATTTGTTGTTGGTGGATTCCATCATGGCAACAGAATTGGCTGTTGGAGACGCCATGAAAGGAAGGAATGAGAAGAGGACGACGGAAGTGTCACAACCCGCACCCGGGGTAAGGGTACTAGTCGGAAACAACGCCCAGCCTACGCCGCAGAATCGGCGGTAGAACGCTGTCTAGATAATCTATCTAATATAATGAACCACCAATAATGATAGTATACTCAATCACAGAACTAAGATAGAAGGAACACGAATCAGATAGGAATAGAATAGTCACCATACAACTCATGAGTTTAAAATGATACATCAATGAGTCTGAAGAGTAACAAAATAAGCTGGAGACAAATCCAGTACAAAAGAATACTACAAAACTATAAAGCTACAACTCCAGGGTCAACTGTCTCAGTTGGGATAAGTCCCTCTTGAGCCAGGGTCTCAGAATCTAAACCCACAACATCCTGGGGTCCATAATAGGTAGGGTACTCCTCAGTGTCATCTGGAAAAATATATCCAGTCAGGAAAGGAGCAGAGTACAACCCTAACAGCAGTTCTCAAACAATGATAAAAACTATGTAACAGTAAATAGCTGTGGATAAACAAGATGCATAAATAGAGACAAGAATGTAGAGACAATAAGGAAATACTGGAAAGAAATACAATAATGAACAATATGCTGATGGAACAAGAATACTAATGACTAAGTGTGTGAGTACTAGCTTTAACATGTGATCGGCTTGGGAACTTGCACAAGAGTATAATGGCCTGGTTAATCATACGTGCGGTGTATGATCAACACTCACAAGAAACAAGACATGCACAAGGAGGGTATGATCACATATCTACACTAAAATACTCCCCACCCCCGACTGGTATAATAGATCCAACCACGGTACGTTATGGCACGAGATTCCCCAAGAAGATAGCTAGTCTCCCCGAGAATCGGTGTCTGTACATGTACAAGATAACCAATGAAACAATACTTGCACCATATACACCATATACCAAGGAATAACATCTCATGACGAGATCCGGATATACCAATCCGTGTAACCATAGTGTCAAGAGAACATGTATATCTACACTAGATACAACGAACATAGAGGATATCATAAATGAGAAACTATCAGAGAATGTACTCGCCTGAAGTCCAATGAACAGTCTCACAAATGTCTGACTCGGTGCCTCGAAGACCTAGATATGGAATACCATATTAATACAAGGTCCCGGAAAGAGAACAAGTCAAACTAGGCAATTTCTAGGTCAATAAGTTAATTCTAAGTCAAAAGTCAACTATGGTCAACTCTAAAGTCCACTAAAGTCAAACATGGTCAAACCCAAAGTCAACCTCACAAGACATCTATAAAATAATATAGAGATAAACTACAATAATTTAGGAATCAAATTAGATTCAAAAAGAACTCACACAAAGTATACTAATAATATAATTAATATATACCCTAAAATAATATATATACAACCCAACATTTATATAAATAACATAATATATTATTACAATTATTATTCCTCACAAAACACATATATATATACATATATATATATACAATTATAATATATAATATATACATTAAATCTGTCAAAGCGTCATTGAAAAACAGTGAATAAAATAGGATTAAATCAAAACAGTTTAAATAGTGACAGTCGGGACTGTCACCGAAGGACTGTCACCGAAACCCAAATAATAAACTGCCACTGCTTTGGTTTTCGCTGACAGTTAAACTGTCGCGGAAAAGCGTCGCAGAAAAGCTGCTGTTTCCCGCTGCTGCAATTAATGACAGGTTTGTCATTAATTGCCCGAAGGCTACAGCGGCTGCTATTAGTCGGCTAATTAATGACAGTTTTTTACTGTCATTAATTCACTGTCACTAAAACAAGTTGTATATATATAATTATATATATAAAAACAGAATATATAAACAATATATATATATATATATAAACAGAATATATAAAACAGTATATATATATATATATATATATATATATATATATAAACCATTAATACAAAAATGTACATATATATATTAATATACACATAAACTTATACCTTCAAATATTTAACAAAGAACATATAATTTATATGGCTAGAAGCACACCTAAAATATTTACATTAATATCCAAATAATTACATAATAATTATAAATAATATAATTACACAATTAAACATACAAATATATTTTATAAAACATTTTATGTATAAATTATATTATTTAACAAGTAGTAACATATATATTTGCATGCAAGAAAGCTACATATTATATTGTACATTATATTAGCACACCCAAAATATAGATCTATGCTACAATAATTACTATAATAAATACACAAAATAAATATTTAATATCCATATATATATACTAATTATAAATGAAGAATTGAACCACAATTAATTAGATCTATGCAAAAATACACACAATTGGAGAGTATCTCACCGTATCCCACTAGATCTAGGATACGCATGCGACACGAGTCCAACACACAACCAAATGCACCCCGAAGGACACAAACAAATCACAAATAATATTTATGAATAAATCAAAACGTCAAAAGTAGATCTATGTGTCCGTGTCAAAATACGACATGTTCAAAGTCCCGTGTCGGAGGAAAACCCCCAAATGACACGTATCACCAAATAGTTGGGATACGAACCACAAGTATCCCAATATGGACACGACACTAGCCTCAAACACAAATCTCATGTTCAATTGATCTATAGGATCAATTGACACACACAACAAAATATAAATTCGGAATTCCAACAAAATTGACACAAAAAGCACCATAACTTTCTCCATGGGTCTCCTATGAACACAAAACAAAGTCCTATGGGTACTACATACATATAGGTTAATTTTACATGATTAAATCTCAGATTTAGAAGCTATTTAAATGGGAAAATCTGAATTATACCTATTGGGAGATGGATTCCCAATGAAACCTCCAATTGAGATGAACTTGCTTCCAAATTGTAGATCCTTGCTCCTCTTTGTAGATCCTTGCTTCCTTCTTCTAGATCCTTGCTTTCTCCTTCTCTAATGGTGAATTGGGAAGAATTTGAAATGAATTTGGTAGGGAATTGGATTGGGAATGGAGGGAATTTGGTAGTGGGAGAATTCTAGATCTAGATTTGGAATGAGATGAGAGGAGAGAGAAATTCCCCCCCCCCCCTCTTTAATAGGCCGGCCATAGCCCCTCCCCCAAGCAATTGTAAAATGTCCAATGTACCCCTTGGGGCCTCTCATGAAGAAATAATTAAGGAAGGAAGCTTCTAGTCTAATCATTTAATTAATTTAATCCATCTCCTTAACTATGGGCTTTCTAAATGGGCCAAGTCTAACTAATTAATTCATGTTGGTCCATGGGTCCAAACTAAACTAGTTGGGTCCACTAAAATAAGTCTAAAATAATTAAATAATAATTAACAACAATTAAATAATACAACAAATAATTATTTACCATGCACAATATTTATTTAAATAGAAAATTACCAAAATACCCTTTCCTAGAAAATGTGGTAGTGACAGGAAGCGTTTGAGAAGGTTAGGAGTCGATAAGCTCTGATACCATAAAGGAGATTAAAACCCGTGCTCTTCATATTAACAACAGAGATATATATACAAGAGTTTAGTTAGACTTTGCTAACAATAAATATGCTAAGAGATATTCACAATCAATCTATAATAACTACCTAACTATAATTAGGTAGGCTAACAACTAAGAGATATTCACAATCTATGATAACTAACTAACTATAATTAGGTAGGCTAACACTTCTCCATCCCCTTCTCCTTCTCCTTCGTAATCTAAACTTTATTTTCTTTTACTTTCCACTTTCTGTCACTTGTATCACTCAATGCTATCACGACCAACTCATCCTTCACAACCCAAAATCACCAAACAGATTAACTACATCTCCCTTACATTTCTTCTTATGCCGAGTTGTGCCAGAGAAGCAGAAAGTAGGAAGGAAGGAAGGAAATTGTAAAATTTTCACCAGAAGAATAAGGGCGGTGGCGGAATCATATAGGGGCACCCCTAATTTTTTACTTTTTATTTTTATTTTTATTTTTATTTTTATTTTTATTTTTATTTTTAATGAGTCTGTCCATCCTAGTTTATTATAGCTCATCCAAGTTCAAATTTTTGATTCCATCCTTGGTTAAGGATGTTTTTTATTTCACATAGTTAAGTTGGCTATGAAACTTATAACTCAAATTTTAGTAACGTGAGAGGCTTTTAGCACACAACAAAATTTGTAAGATTTGATCGAACTCGAGTATCCCTTATGTATGCCGAAAAGAGGTATAAGATTATGGTTGGATGACAAAAAAATAGTGGATCGAACTACAGAGACATATTATTCTTTCTATTTATTTGGTGAGAGTTGGAGACAATGGATCCAAAAAACATACAATATAGCGTACACAAAGTTTCGAATGCTAATCCAAACATAACGTCGGAAGGATTTTTATTTTCTCACATATATGGTAAACTAAAGATTCCCCATATTCTCTACCAAATTTGTTTGTAAAAAAAAAGTATTATATCCGTTCAAGTTGTGGTCAGAACCAAGATTGTCATTTGATTATATAATACGATTGTTAACGTCTTAATTCCATCTTTGCAACACAGCAACAAAAGAATAAGAGTACCATTTTAACCTTTAGTGGCTGGTTTCCTCGTTGAATGAGCACTTAGATTCCAGTTAGTAAGTCTCATCCTCTACTTATTCGTATATGTTCAACATAATTTGCATGTAATAGTTTAGGTTTTACTTTGACTCGTTAAGAATAGCAAGTAACCATTATCAATTCAATTTGGATATAGAAAAAGTTTCTACTTTATTTATGACTATTAAGTGTTCAGGATTCAATGTCATACACTTATAATAGGTGTGGCTATTTTTATTCACCCATCAAAACTAACGTAGATATTCGTCCTTTCAATCCCGCGGGAGCATTGGCACGGTAATTCGTGCCTAGCGAAAATGGTCGATTGTCTGCGGAAGATCGCTTGACCCATTTGGACGTGATGCCGCACGAGCGTAAGCCGCGTCCGTGCAAGGCCGTGATATGAACAGGCGGTAAGAGGTCTAAGCCACAGAGTCGCAAAGATTGTCCGAATGCAGCGGAATATAAACACATAGGCGATTGGTAACAAGTTCACAGAGTCGTCAATAGCGGAAGCATTAAATAACACAAGTATATAATTAAAACAAGCTATTTATTGATATAAACAAGTGTTACAGGCGACGCTAGGCCGAGATTACAAATCGCTCAAGTATCTCTCTCTGAAACAGTAAAAGCGTGCAAAGTGGCTACATTTGTGGAATGATACAGGACATAATGTTGGAACATCGCCTATGTATCATTCTACAAATGTAGCCAATTGGCACGCTTTTAACGTTTCAGAGAGAGAGGCTTGAGCGACTTGTAATCTCGGCCTAGCGCCGTCTATAACACTTGTTCATATCAATAAAGAGCTTATTTTAATTCTATACTTGTGTTATTCAATACTTCCGCTATTGACAACTCTATGAACTTGTTACCAATCGCCTATGCGTTTATTATTGCACTACACTCGGACAATCTTTGCGACTCTGTGGCTTAGACCTCCTACCGCATGTTCATATCACGGTCTTGCACGGACGCGGCTTACGCTCGTGCGGCATCACGCCCAGATGAGTTTTCATCCAACCTAAAATTACTTTGGAGTAGTTTGGTAAACATTCACATTAATTTTGACCACTAATTTAATATGACTATTAAGTGTTCATGATTTAATGTCATACACATAAAATAGGTGATTCTATTTTTGTTCATCCATCAAAACTAACGTGGATGTTCGTCCTTCCACTCAAAGATTATAAATGCATAAAATTAGAAAGTAAAACAAATTCTTCGAATGGTAGGAAAATTAGAAAGTAAATTTTGGAAATCTTCTTTTCTACTATTTTCCTTTGGTATCAGGGTGCATGGTCTAATTGTAACCAAGTTAAGAGGAGCCACTGTGGGAGAGATTTTAAGTGCTATATTTTGACTTTAGTCAAATTTTGTAGCACTTGAAGGCCGCAATGGGCACTTGTCCATACTTAAAATTTGCTAGAAATCCAAAATAAATTCCAGATTTGGAGCGACCTCTAGCTCGGCTACATTAATCTTGGGCCCACCAAAAGGGAACAAAAATTGAAAAAGAAAAAGTTATATATATATATGGGGACGGATCAAAAGTGTAAACCCCCTGACCAAAATATAGGATTATGGATTTAATTAGTATTATTCGGGATTAATTATTGAGGTTATAATTCACTACTGTGATTTTTATTCATTTGTTGTACTTTACCGTTGTTTAAATATCTAGAGTACTACACTAGTTTTTATCGTCCAACAAATATCACATCCTTGACCTAGACGTACCAATCTTCAATCATGACCTTTGTGTCACTCGTGAATGCACTCTCTTGTGCTTCATTTTAATTTTACAATATTTGTGCACATTTTCTAATTTTAAATTCAACTTTGCATCTTTGTCCGTTCTAATCGAAATTGGAGACAAAACCTCAACCCTTTTCTCACAACCAAATTTATGACAATAATCTATTCCGAGTCTACTACGTCCATGACACTTGTGTCCCATCCAATTTAAATCCTATGCACTCCAATTAATTAAAGAACACCATTGACACTAATTTTAACTAAATTGGTGCAATGACTCAACCTAACCCAAAACTAGACCCAACACTAACCCAAACCCCTACTCACACCCTCATGGTTCATACAAAACATCACACACCAATTTTCTTCACTACAACACACCAAACATGATATTTTTCCACATCCAATCAACTTTTTTCTATTTGTGCAAAACCCCAAACTACTAGGGACCTATATGTAAAAGAATTGCTAGGTGTCCACCTCCTAATGGATGGAACAAATGAAGAAACCCATTTTTTGGGCCCATTTTTTGGGAGACATGACCGGTCCTAATACTCTCCTTCTCTCCTTGCATGGTACTATGCAACATCATATACCTGCATTCAATTCTAGCCCTCCATTCAAACCCCTACCTATCTCAACCACTCATTTCCTTCATGACCACTTACAAATTCCTAGAAATACTAAGGTAGTCGGCCCTAATCCCTAGGCACACACACACACTCTCTCTCTCTCTCTCTCTCTCTCTCTCTCTCCTTATTTAAGCCAACACCCGCTCCCTCTCTCCCTCAACATGCAACTACCATTAACCACCATCACCATCTTCACCACCCCCAACTCCGACCACCACCCTCGCCATCACCACCGCCAACCACCATCACCATTGCCACCCTCACCTCCACAACCACCGCTGCCATCCACTCCACGACCACCACCGCTGCCCTCACCCATGCCTACACCGCGGACCACCCCTCCGGCCAACCTGCTGCCAACTCTCCTCCATGAACCACCCACAGCAGCCTGTGTTTGACAACATAATATTTCATATTAGAGCACCAATCTGATCGGACATAACCTTGATGTCATGCATATCGAGAAAAATGTGTTTGACAACATAATTAATACTGTAATGGACGTAAAGGGAAAGACGAAAGACAATCCGAAGGCCAGGTTGGACTTGGAAGAAATATGTAGACGTTCTGCGTTATATTTGATAGATGAGGGGAATGAGAAGTTAAAGCAGCCTAATGGAATTTTTTTACTGGAGAAGGAGGATAAAGGAAGACTTTGTAGGTGGATTCAGGGCCTAAAATTTTCAGACGGGTACGTGTCAAACTTGAAAAGATGCGTCGACCTCAAGGAGAATAAACTGACGGGTATGAAGAGCCACGATTGTCACGTATTCATGGAGAGGCTAATTTTGATTATATTTCAAAAATTCTTACTGCAGGTCGTTTGGGATCCATTGACAGAGCTTAACATATTCTTCAGAGATCTTTGTTCTACTAAGTTGCTCGTCGATCGTCTAGAAAAGCAAGAGAAGAACATTGCGGTAACATTGTGTAAGATCGAGAAAGTATTTTCTCCTGGATTCTTCGACTCCATGGAGCATTTGCCAATTCAACTTTCCTATGAGGCACGTATTGGTGGGCCTGTCGATTATCGGTGGATGTGTCACCACCCCATTTCCAGAGCCGGGTATTTTTTTTAATTTAGTTAATTGTGTATTATTTATAATTATTTGTAATTATATTTAATTATTGATTGTATTATATTTTTATTGTTTGTTTTAGGATTTTGGCTAGCCTGGACCCATGTCAGACCCTAGTGGACCCATGTCTGACCCAGCCCACACCCCTGTGAGACTTATTTTTGGGTTTAGAATATTTATTTTATTTTTAGGAGGTTAGTTGGAGAGATTTGGAGCTAGTTTGAGTGCTTTTGGAACCCGGAACCGAAACCAAGTCAAATAGGGGCGTTTTGGGAATTTGGAAACTTGGCAACCCCCTTTACTTTGCTTTGGCCGACCAAACCAACCCCATTTCCGTGAGAACACAGCAGCCCCCTTCCCCTTTGTTCCATTTTCTTCTTCTTCATTTCTTCTTCCTCTCTTCTTCTTTCTTCTTCCTTTCTTCTTCCCAACTTCAAGTAAGCATCATTTTCCTCTTCTTTCTTCTTCTATTCTCCATGATTGTGAATCCTAACCCTACATTCTTCCCTAACCTAGGTGGTTAGAGCTTAGATTTGGTATTGGAGCTAGATTTGGGAGCTTGGAAGCTAGTTGAGGTGGATTTGGAGCATTTTTGAGATTTTGGCTTGGGATTCCAACTCCCAAAAGGTAAACCCTAATTTTCCCCTTGTAATTACTTTTATATAGTGTAATTAATAGTTTAGAACCTTTCTAGACCCTTAGGCTACCCGTGGGAGGAAGTTGGAACTAGTTTGGTTGTGTTTAGAGACTTTAACACTAGGTTTTGTGTCAATTTCGGGTGGAATCCGAATTTGGCCCAATTTTGGATGATGCCCTAGGTTAGACGGACCTAGGTAGACGTTGTCGGGTGTCTTGAGGGTGAGTGCGTGTCTCCGTTTGGACACGGGAAGCCGTGTCGCGGAGAAACGGGCGTTTCGGGCGAATTTTGGGCTTTTCGTCGTCGCCGATTCTAAGTACGTGCGTGTTTCTGCCACGGACCTAGAATTGACGTGGGAGTACTTTTTCTAGGATCTAGGCATCGTTTAGAGTGCATGGGTAAATTTTGGGCCGATTCTGAGTTCGTTTGGTGTGCGTTTCAGGAGGTTTTTCGAGCCGCGCACCACGTGTTCGTCGAAATGACCGAACGGCCATTTCGACTTGGTTTCCTCATTTCGGGCTTGTACGCGCGTTGGGTTAGTATCGGAGAGTGTGTGCTAGAGTTTTCGAGTTATATTTTATATATTTTAGGGTGTTGGTAAGTGTCGGGGTCGTTGGGCGTGAGTGGGGCGTGTTGTTTGTGTGTTGTTGTGTGTTGTGTTGTGTTGTGTTAGTGTATATGTGTCTATATATATATATATATATATATATATATATGTATATAATTATATGTATGTGTGTTTATGTATACATATTTGTATATATGTGTGTGTATTTATATCTATGTGCTAGTGTATGTGTGTAGGTGAGTGTGTGTGAGTGAGTGCTTGTGTGAGTGTGTAGGTGAGTGTGCGTGAGTGTGAGTGAGTGTTTATAGGTATATATATATGAGTTTATGTATATATGTATATATATTTATATATATATATATATATGTATGAGGGTTTGTGTGTGAGGTTGTGTGTTTGTGAGAGTGTGTGCTAGTGTGTGTGAGAGTGTGTGTGTGAGGTTGAGTGTGTGTGAGTGAGGATATATATATATACATATATATATATATATATATATATATATATATATATATATATATATATATATATATATATATATATATATGTTTAAGTGTGTGAGTGTGTGTGTGTATATATATATATATATTAGTGTATATATATATATATATATAGATATATGTGTGTATGTATATATAGATATGTGTTTGTATGTAATTATGTGTGTGTGTTAGAATGTATATAAGTTAGTGTGTATATATATCTATAGAGTTATATATATATATATATGTATATATATGTATGTATATATATATATAGTGATTTATATATATATAGGAGTGTGTGTGTGTGTGTGTGTTTGAGAGAAGAGGGGGGGGGGGGGGGACTGGACTGGAGCAGCAGCAGCAGCATGCTGCTGCACTGTGCTGCAGCTGCAGCAGCATAAACAGCAGCAAAGAGCAGCCACAGCAGCAGTTTTGCAGCAGCAGGAGCAGCAGCAAGGTGAGGAGCAGGGGCAGCAGCAGTTTAAGCAGTATGCGAGGGAGAGAGAGAGAGGTATATATATATATAGATAGATAGATAGATAGATGTCTAAGATAGTTAGAATAGATAATTATATAGATGGTTTAACTGATAGAATAGATAGTAGGATAGATAGATAGATAATTAGATAGATAGATAGATAGGTTCATAGATAGGTAGATATCTAGATCGATAGATATTAGATATCTATATGCCTAGATATAAATAGATAAATAGATACGTAGATAGATTAGAGAGATAGATACATAGATAAATAGATTAGATTGATAGATAGATAAGATAAGGTATATGTGTGTTGTGAGATATATAATAAATAGGTAGATTAATAGATAGGTAATTAGATAGATAGTTAGATAGGTAAATACTAGATATAGATAACTAGTTAGATAGTTAGATAGATAACTAGATAGGTAGATGGATAGGTAGAGGGATAGCTAGATATATAGATCTATATGTATAGGTATATACACATAGCTAGATAGATAGTTAGATATCTAGGGGTATATATATATGTAAGGTAAGGTAAGGTAAGGTGTGTAGATACCTAGGTATATGCATATATATATTAGATATATATATTTTAGCCTAGATTATATCTAGATATATATGTTTATGCATAGTTAGTTAGCTAGAGGGGTAGTCGGGTTAAGTTTAGAGCGGTATCTCAATACCTTGAGATACCGAGGTATCTCAATACCTTAAGATAACCAAGGTATTGGGTTTCGAGCGGGGTTTTTGAGCAATAGCCTAGGAATAGTATTTGAATGATTTTTATATGCTTATGTGTATATATTTACGCGTGCTAGCATAGGTTTTAGCGGGTTTAGGCGGGGTATATAGCGTAGGTTGAGGTATCGGATACCGAGGGTATCCCGGTATCTCAAGGAGGCGAGTTTGTGAGTTTTCTAGCTTAATGACCTCGTTTGACCTAGAATTTCAGGAGCACCCTAGTTTGACCCAGACTTGACCGTAGTTGACTCGGTTGACCGCCAAAGTCAACTTTTGACCTAGTTTTGACCTAGAGTTGACTTTTTGGACCCAGAGTTGACTTTTTGACCCAGATTTCACCGGTTTGACCCGTTTGACCTAGAACGATCCTAGAAGCCTATTTTTAGTTATTTTATGTCTGTTTAACTCATTAGAAACCTGTTTAACCTTGCTTTTCGTATTAGGTCCTTGCGATACCAGTTCGGATTGCCAGTTGCTCAGGACGTCAGGCGAGTACATTCTCTGATAGTTTTCATTATCTGATGATTATTATGATTCAGTTTCTAGTATAGTATCATCTGATTATTCTGGCACAACACGGGACACTGACTGATATTTCTGGATTTATTTACTTGCGACACGTATATTTTATGTTTCTGGCCTCTATTCTGGAATCACTACTGGCATCACCTACAGGCATCATTCATGTTCAGGCTGGACTCATCTTGATTTCCGTGTCGGGTCTTGGATCCACTTGTATTAGTCGGGGCGGAGAAATACACGAGTAGACATGTAAACATTCCTATCTGGCATCATCAGGAATCACTCCCTCTGGTCTAATCTGGAATGATAGCAGCCGCGCACCCAGTGCGCGGTGAGCCGTACTTACCCCTAGCCGTTTACATGTCGAAACAAGTATTTCAAAGACACCGAGTTCATTCTTTATAGTCTGGACTCACTTGCATTCTTGTTGGTCTCACTTACATGTTTCTGGACTTGACTCACTACATATTTTTTATGCTAGACTCACTACACGTTCATGTGCACAGACTTACTCTTAGTGTAGATTTCTTGTATCTTGCAGTTATTACTATCTTGCTCTGATATTCATGCATCTTTACCTTTATGCACCAGTTATACATATTTTCTTGTTTCATACTTGCTCCATTCTCTTGCTACTTGCTATAACTGTTTTATAGTGTTTATCATTTAAATGGAACTGCCGTTAGAGATGTACTTGCTCCAGTCCTGATTGGACATATTTTTCAGAGTATCCGGAGGAGTGGTGTCCGACGTTTTATGGACCTGAGCCTGTCGATGGTGCAGACAGGGACCCTCTAGCTTAGGGGTGATTTCCGGGTTGGTAGCCGGGATCACTGAGACTTTGTTGTTGTTTTTATTAGCTTTTAGCACCGGATTTGTCTCTAGTTTTGGATTGAGACCTTGTTTGTATATTATTTTGGATATTGATGTATTATTATTTGATGTTGAGGTTGTTGTAGTAGTTGTTGTTGGTTAGACTTTATAGTTGTTAGTCTTCTTTGCTTTCTTATCGTGCTTAGATTCGTGATTGAGTACTTGATTATCATTGTGATATTTGCTCCTCCGTTTGGAGTTGAGATCTTGACAGGTTTATATTGTTTGTGTGGTTGCCCTCCTTTTGGAGAGGTCATGGCCGATTTTTGTGTGAGATTATTATCTAGTTAGTTGACCTAGACAGCGTTCTACCGCCGATGCTGCGGCGTAGGCTGGACGTACCCACGACTCATGTCCGATTTTTCGGGTGTGGGTCGTGACACGTTTTTGGTGGCGGCCTCATGCAGGTCTCGATTCGCAATTAGTGCGATATCGTGGTGGTACAACAACTTAGTTGTACTGCTGCGAGCCTGCTATAGGATCTAGGATCTAGGATGAGAGTGTACTCAATCACGACTAGGAACAATTCCAATCTAATTATTCTGAAATTGCTTCTTTTGAAATATTACTGTCCTTCTTTGATGATATCGTATCTTGCACCGTATTGACTTCTTTTGATCTGTGTTCAGGATGCCTCCGAAGACACGATCCCATCGTACCGTTCCAGCAGTTGCCACTGAGAGGTCTGCTACCTCTCGTCCAACTCGTATTCAGGCAGCTGCTACCGCTCCACTCACCACTCCTGCGGTTGAGGGAGCATCTGCTTCTCTCGGAGATCCTCCTTCACCTATCGATCCGAGGACTACCCCAGTCGTTCCGGTGGTTCCTCCACCACTTCCTGCTCCAGTAGATGCCGGGCAGTTGTTTGCGTTCTTCAGGGAGATGATGGACGCGCAGCACCGTCAGGTGGATGTGATGAGGCTGGGCATTGAGAACGCCCACCAGGTGGCCATGACGGCAGTGGATAGGGTGGCACAGATTCAGCCACAGGCAGATCAGATTCAGCATCCGAGGTCGGGCAGCATCATTGACTTCCAGAGGATGCGGCCCAAGGAGTTCCGTGGTACAGAAGGGATCCTGTACGTGGATGACTGGATAGAGCAGATCGAGGGGATCTTCAGGCTGGCGCAGATTCCAGATAGCATGCAGATAGAGGCAGCGGGCAGTCAGATGTTCGACCTCACCTTGACATGGTATCGTACTGATACGAGGATTGCAGCGCCAGGGCTTACTTGGGAGGCTTTCAAGAGGCTTTTTAAGGAAAAGTTTTTCCCTGATATGGCGCTCAGTGCTTTGGAGAGCCAGTTCGAGGCACTCGTCCAGGGGAGCATGACGGTGGACGAGTACGCAGCGGAGTTCTGCCGTCTGGGCAGATTTGTGGAGGGCTTGAGTGAGGCAGCCAAGGCGAGGAAGTTTCGCAAGGGCTTGGTTATGGCGGTCAAGTCTTTGACCAGGAGCGACCGCGAGGCGACTTTTGAGCAGATAGTAGGAGATGCTCAGAGAGCAGAGGATGACTTGGAGCTCAAGTCCAAGAGAGGCAGGGATGATTCAGGCAGTGCCAGTGGTAGTGCGGGACCAGCTAAGCGTCCCTATGTGCAGAAGGAAGCACAGCAGGGTCAGGATCAGATGGCGCCCACTTGTGCCTACTGCAGGAAGGCATGACACACTTGGGATATTTGTAGGAGGAGGTTGAAGGTGTGTTTGTTCTGTGGATCCGCTGCTCACCAGATGCGAGATTGCCCTACTACACCTCCGTTGGGTGGAGCACAGGATCAGAGAGTTGGAGCTAGGCCACCTGTGGTACAGCATCATGCCCCGCACCAGCAGAGGGATACACCCCAGCAGGGCAGGGCTTATGCGTTGACGGTCGAGGAGGCCGATGCTACGGGTGTCGGGTTAGCAGGTCTGTCTCTTTGTTCTTCTTTCCGTCCTTTTCTATTCCTTGTAGTGTGCTTCATTAGTACCTGTTAGATTTTCTTTGTGCTGTGGTAGATAGTGTAGTGACCCTGATTGAGACTGTGATAACACGACCAATAGGACCCTGATCTTGTATGTTGTTTAGGTAGAATTTCTTGACTGTGATTGTTGGGGGTTTGACCTAGAGGAGTGTGATTGACTTTAAATTTCGAGGACGAAATTTTCTAAGGAGGATAGGCTTGTCACCACCCCATTTCCAGAGCCGGGTATTTTTTTTTTAATTTAGTTAATTGTGTATTATTTATAATTATTTGTAATTATATTTAATTATTGATTGTATTATATTTTTATTGTTTGTTTTAGGATTTTGGCTAGCTTGGACCCATGTCAGACCCTAGTGGACCCATGTCCGACCCAGCCCACGCCCCTGTGAGACTTATTTTTGGGTTTAGAATATTTATTTTATTTTTAGGAGGTTAGTTAGAGAGATTTGGAGCTAGTTTGAGTGCTTTTGGAACCCGGAACCGAAACCAAGTCAAATAGGGGCTTTTTGGGAATTTGGAAACTTGGCAACCCCCTTTACTTTGCTTTGGCCGACCAAACCAACCCCATTTCCGTGAGAACACAGCAGCCCCCGTCCCCTTTGTTCCATTTTCTTCTTCATTTCTTCTTCCTCTCTTCTTCTTTCTTCTTCCTTTCTTCTTCCCAACTTCAAGTAAGCATCCTTTTCCTCTTCTTTCTTCTTCTATTCTCCATGATTGTGAATCCTAACCCTACATTCTTCCCTAACCTAGGTGGGTAGAGCTTAGATTTGGTGTTGGAGCTAGATTTGGGAGCTTGGAAGCTAGTTGAGGTAGATTTGGAGCATTTTTGAGATTTTGGCTTGGGATTCCAACTCCCAAGAGATAAACCCTAATTTTCCCCTTGTAATTACTTTTATATAGTGTAATTAATAGTTTAGAACCTTCCTAGACCCTTAGACTACCCGTGGGAGGAAGTTGGAACTAGTTTGGTTGTGTTTAGAGATTTTAACACTAGGTTTTGTGTCAATTTCGGGTGGAATCCGAATTTGGCCCAATTTTGGGTGATGCCCTAGGTTAGACGGACCTAGGTAGACGTTGTCGGGTGTCTTAAGGGTGAGTGCGTATCTCTGTTTGGACACGGGAAGCCGTGTCACGGAGAAACGGGCGTTTCGGGCAAATTTGGGGCTTTTCGTCATCGCCGATTCTAAGTGCATGCGCATTTCCGCCATGGACCTAGAATCGACGCGGGAGCACTTTTTCTAGGATCTAGGCATCGTTTAGAGCGCGTGGATAAATTTTGGGCCGATTTTGAGTTCGTTTGGTGTGCGTTTCAGGAGGTTTTCTGAGCCGCGCACCACGTGTTCGTCGAAATGACCGAACGGCCATTTCGACTTGGTTTCCTCGTTTCGGGCTTCTGCGCGTGTTGGGTTAGTATCGGGGAGTGTGTGCTAGAGTTTTCGAGTTATATTTTATATATTTTAGGGTGTTGGTGAGTGTCGGGGTCGTTGGGCGTGAGTGGGACGTGTTGTTTGTGTGTTGTTGTGTGTTGTGTTGTGTTAGTGTATATGTGTCTATATATATATATATATATATATGTATATAATTATATGTATGTGTGTTTATGTATACATATTTGTATATATGTGTGTGTATTTATATCTATGTGCTAGTGTATGTGTGTATGTGAGTGTGTGTGAGTGAGTGCTTGTGTGAGTGTGTAGGTGAGTGTGTGTGAGTGTGAGTGAGTGTTTATAGGTATATATATATGAGTTTATGTATATATGTATATATATATATATATATATATATATATATATATATATATATATATATATATATATATATATATATATATATATATATGTATGTATGAGGGTTTGTGTGTGAGGTTGTGTGTTTGTGAGAGTGTGGCTAGTGTGTGTGAGAGTGTGTGTGTGAGGGTGTGTGAGGTTGAGTGTGTGTGAGTGAGGATATATATATATATATATATATATATATATATATATATATATATATATATATATATATATATATATATATATATATATATGTTTAAGTGTGTGAGTGTGTGTGTGTGTATATATATATATTAGTGTATATATATATATATATATAGATATATGTGTGTATGTATATATAGATATGTGTTTGTATATAATTATGTGTGTGTGTGTGTTGATTTGTTTTTGAGTGTGTGTGTGTGTTAGAATGTATATAAGTTAGTGTGTATATATATCTATAGAGTTATATATATATGTATATATATGTATGTATATATATATATAGTGATTTATATATATATAGGAGTGTGTGTGTGTGTGTGTGGGGGGGGGGGGGGGGGGGGGGGAGAAGAGGGGGGGGGACTGGACTGGAGCAGCAGCAGCAGCAGCATGCTGCTGCACTGTGCTGCAGCTGCCGCAGCATAAACAGCAGCAAAGAGCAGCCACAACAGCAGTTTTGCAGCAGCAGGAGCAGCAGCAAGGTGAGGAGCAGGGGCAGCAGCAGTTTAAGCAGTATGCGAGGGAGAGAGAGAGAGGTATATATATATATAGATAGATAGATAGATAGATAGATGTCTAAGATAGTTAGAATAGATAATTATATAGATGGTTTAACTGATAGAATAGATAGTAGGATAGATAGATAATTAGATAGATAGATAGATAGATAGGTTCATAGATAGGTAGATATCTAGATCGATAGATATTAGATATCTAGATGCCTAGATATAAATAGATAAATAGATACGTAGATAGATTAGAGAGATAGATACATAGATAAATAGATTAGATTGATAGATAGATAGATAGATAAGATAAGGTATATGTGTGTTGTGAGATATATAATAAATAGGTAGATTAATAGATAGGTAATTAGATAGATAGTTAGATAGGTAAATACTAGATATAGATAACTAGTTAGATAGTTAGATAGATAACTAGATAGGTAGATGGATAGGTAGAGGGATAGCTAGATATATAGATCTATATGTATAGGTATATACACATAGCTAGATAGATAGATATCTAGGGGTATATATATATGTAAGGTAAGGTAAGGTAATGTAAGGTAAGGTGTGTAGATACCTAGGTATATGCATATATATATTAGATATATATATTTTAGCCTAGATTATATCTAGATATATATGTTTATGCATAGTTAGTTAGCTAGAGGGGTAGTCGGGTTGAGTTTAGAGCGGTATCTCAATACCTTGAGATACCGAGGTATCTCAATACCTTAAGATAACCAAGGTATTGGGTTTCGAGCGGGGTTTTTGAGCAATAGCCTAGGAATAGTATTTGAATAATTTTTATATGCTTATATGTATATATTTACGCGTGCTAGCATAGGTTTTAGCGGGTTTAGGCGGGGTATATAGCGTAGGTTGAGGTATCGGATACCGAGGGTATCCCGGTATCTCAAGGAGGCGAGTTTGTGAGTTTTCTAGCTTAATGACCTCGTTTGACCTAGAATTTCAGGAGCACCCTAGTTTGACCCAGACTTGACCGTAGTTGACTCGGTTGACCGCCAAAGTCAACTTTTGACCTAGTTTTGACCTAGAGTTGACTTTTTGGACCCAGAGTTGACTTTTTGACCCAGATTTTACCGGTTTGACCCGTTTGACCTAGAACGACCCTAGAAGCCTATTTTTAGTTATTTTATGTCTGTTTAACTCATTAGAAACCTGTTTAACCTTGCTTTTCGTATTAGGTCCTTGCGACACCAGTTCGGATTGCCAGTTGCTCAGGACGTCAGGCGAGTACATTCTCTGATAGTTTTCATTATCTGATGATTATTATGATTCAGCTTCTAGTATAGTATCATCTGATTATTCTGGCACAACACGGGACACTGATTGATATTTCTGGATTCATTTACTTGCGACACGTATATTTCATGTTTCTGGCCTCTATTCTGGAATCACTACTGGCATCACCTACAGGCATCATTCATGTTCAGGCTGGACTCATCTTGATTTCCGTGTCGGGTCTTGGATCCACTTGTATTAGTCGGGGCGGAGAAATACACGAGTAGACATGTAAACATTCCTATCTGGCATCATCAGGAATCACTCCCTCTGGTCTAATCTGGAATGATAGCAGCCGCGCACCCAGTGCGCGGTGAGCCGTACTTACCCCTAGCCGTTTATATGTCGAAACAAGTATTTCAAAGACACCGAGTTCATTCTTTATAGTCTGGAGTCACTTACATTCTTGTTGGTCTCACTTACATGTTTTTGGACTTGACTCACTACATGTTTTTCATGCTAGACTCACTACACGTTCATGTGCACAGACTTACTCTTAGTGTAGATTTCTTGTATCTTCCAGTTATTACTATCTTGCTCTGATATTCATGCATCTTTACCTTTATGCACCAGTTATACATATTTCCTTGTTTCATACTTGCTCCATTCTCTTGCTACTTGCTATAACTGTTTTATAGTGTTTATCATTTAAATGGAACTGCCGTTAGAGATGTACTTGCTCCAGTCCTGACTGGACATATTTTTCAGAGTATCCGGAGGAGTGGTGTCCGACGTTTTATGGACCTGAGCCTGTCGATGGTGCAAACAGGGACCCTCTAGCTTAGGGGTGATTTTCGGGTTGGTAGCCGGGATCACTGAGACTTTGTTGTTGTTTTTATTAGCTTTTAGCACCGGATTTGTCTCTAGTTTTGGATTGAGACCTTGTTTGTATATTATTTTGGATATTGATGTGTTATTATTATTTGATGTTGAGGTTGTTGTAGTAGTTGTTGTTGGTTAGACTTTATAGTTGTTAGTCTTCTTTGCTTTCTTATCGTGCTTAGATTCGTGATTGAGTACTTGATTATCATTGTGATATTTGCTCCTCCGTTTGGAGTTGAGATCTTGACAGGTTTATATTGTTTGTGTGGTTGCCCTCCTTTTGGAGAGGTCATGGCCGATTTTTGTGTGAGATTATTATCTAGTTAGTTGACCTAGACAGCGTTCTACCGTCGATGCTGCGGCGTAGGCTGGATGTACCCACGACTCATGCCCGATTTTTCGGGTGCGGGTCGTGACAGGATGTACCCATTCGAGCGGCATCTGAACCACCTAAAGAGAAAGGTAAAAAATAAGGCACATGATGAGGGTTCTATTTGTGACGCCTATGTGCTCGAGGAAATTACAAACTTTTGCTCTACGTATTCAAACCTCGTGTTGCTATTAATCGAACAAGAGCTCCGAGAAATGACGATGAATATCAGGAATCTAATGATGCAATACTGAAAGTATTCAATGCATCCGAAAAGCTTTGGAAAAAATAAAGAAGAGATATTTGAATGACAACGAGCTAAGGGCTGCTCAGTTGTATATATTACTCAATTACGATGAGGATGAAGTGGAGAAGCTAGAGCGTAAGTAATTAATACGTCCACGTTTACGTCATCTCAATGTAATGGTATAAGCTCGATAATGTTATGCTACTAATCGGCGGTTGCTTCGTTGTTTTTCAGCACATATAATGATGAGCTGAGGTCAGTTAGACCATACTAACAGACGAAGAAGTAGAACAAGAAATGAGACGTCGTTTTTCTTCTTGGTTGAGCGCATATGTAAGGAGCTCGGTAATTACTTTTTGTATATGCACTTTACACAATAATTAACAAAAGTTGAACTTAATTTCTTATCTTATGGTATTTAGGTAGATCGTCCAGACACAACACTTGAGAATGAATCTAGTAGAACTCTAGCTAATGGGCCAATTTATGCCGTCAAAATTTGGCCAATCTATTGTGTAAATGGGTTTAGGTATCAAATCTTTCAGTATAAGATGTTGACATAGGCAATAATTTCTATGGCGTCTTACGGGGGATTGTGAAGATGATATATAATTATGGAACAGAGCCTGCTAAGATCGTGTTATTCAAGTGTAAGTGGTTCGATCCGATCCAAGGTCAAGGTTGGAAAATAGACAAGCATGGTCTTGTAGATATAAACTACCGGCATCAATATCAAGGCTACGAACCGTTTGTCCTATCAAGTCAGTCTCAGCTCATGTACTTTATAACTTATCCTAAACGGGAAACAACAAGGTCGGACTGGTGGGCAATGTAGTGCCCCGCTCTGCGTAGGCACTATGTACAAGTGAGATCGCCTTGCTTGCTCGAACGGAAGTCTTCTCGGAGAGTTCCCGACCGATTAATCAATGTGAGTGGGCAGAACAGCATTCTCTGATTCTTGCACGACTTAATAATGAATCTGAGTTTTTGAATGCTTGTTTGCTTAAGAAAAATATTTTCATAAGAGAATGATAGAACCGACTCAGTGTGCTAATAAGAGAACTCACATAGCTTGTCATCGAAACGAATCTGCTGCCTAACTAAGAGAATATGAATGCTTGTCAGAAATGAAATAGAACCATTGCTATGCTAAGAGAAAGATAGATATGTGCATGCTTAGAAACACCGACACAGCTATTGAACGAACCTTTGCTATGCTAAGAAAGATAAGTAAAATGAATCGTTCAGATATGTCCCTTGAATGTGCTAAAGAAAGATAGTTTTTGCATATTAAGTATGAATCAATCGTGCTTGCCTTTATATGTTTCATTGTCTGTTTGCTATATCAAACTGCTAAGTGAAAATGTGTGAGTGCAGTGACTAATAGTACGCCCTGAGGATACGGCCCGCAAGGATCTAGTGGGGTGTGCTATTAGTAATGTGAAAGATGTGCTTTATTGGAAAGATATGTTTGATGAGACTGCATATGTTTTGCTTGATCATTATTTTGCTTGAACTATGTGTTTATGTCATTGCATTAGTCTTGGACAACTTGTGCACAAGGTCTTGTCTCTCGAACGATTCCTGGGGCACTGGGAATCGCTCGGTCCGGAAGAGATTTTTGGATCGCCCTGAGGTGTACGGCTCGTAAGGGTCTAGTGGGGCGATATGTCTATTAGTGAGATGGGCTTGTACGTCCCAACTGCTAATCATGGGGCGACCCATGGACCGTCATATAGATAGGGCGCATGCTAGGTTTACCTTCTTGCATACCTATCGATTGTTGACGCCTGAGATTGATACATAGTTATGAATATGCAAATTGTGTCTAACTTGTGTGTCTGCTGCAGGGATAACCGTTCGGCTATGGGGTAAAAAATATAAGTTTATGCATAAGCCTGCTCATTCATTTTGTCTGCATCGTAGAGATTATCTGATAGAGCTTTATGCATTGCATCGGTCAGACAATGACTATTAGTGCAGAGCTGAACCTCGGTCACAGCTGCTAATAGGATCAGAATGTGAGTCATTGGTTAGCTGGACTACCGCTACCGATCCTGAGTTTCTCGGGGACCGAAATCATATAGATGTGTCTGCTTGTGTGCTAATGAATAAATGATAGCCCACTTGATAAGTTTGCTTTAATTCGATATAATCAGTCTACTAGATAAGCTTTGCCCCTAAGAGTTAGATTTGTGTTGCACAATACATGCTGCACACTGCACGATAGAGCACTGTCCTGATTCGTATGCTTATAAGTTTGAATATGCAAACTGTTTCAAAGTTATGTTTTCAAAAGATATAATCTGACTATAGTTCTGAACTGCATGAAATGAACTTAGGTAAAAACTAGCAAGATCACTAGTAATGAAATGTTTTGCCACATGATTACTTAGTGTGGGTTTCAGGGGGTGTAGCTTCTGTTCAGTTGTTTTATCTCACCAGTACTTGCATAAAGTGCTGACCCACCAACAGTCTACTTGTTCTCAGGTGCCTGATCGTCCGAGGAAGCGATAGCCGTGCCTCATCCCAAGGAACCAAAAATCTGGAGTCGATGCCTGGAGCCGCATCGAGTAGTGTTTGCTTTGAGTTGCTTTTGTATAGAGGGACATAATGTATGGAACGGTGTTATTGTAATCGAGAGAAGAGTGCTTGAGCGATCTGTAACCTCGGCCATGCGCCGCTTGTAACATTTTCGATTATCAATAAAAGAGCCTTTTCTTATGCCATTGTGTTCTTTACTTTTCTGCAATGTTATGTGCCGCTGCTTCAGTATCGAATAGCTTACTTGCCCTTGTATCAAAGCTTTGGCCTTGTGCAAGCGTACTTTAGGCTTGCACGGTATCACGTCCCGATGAGAATGATAGTCCTGCGGGAGAGCTGTAATGTGGTGATTCACGTTCAGCGGGGACTATCGGGCTCGCGGGAGATTGGGGCGTGACAGGCAATATGCAAAACCAAAGCTAGAAATACCTTTGACGTTGATGAAATAGCTTATCAGGAGGATGAGCTACCTCTTGTAACAAATATTGTAGAGGTGGACTCAAGAAAAGTTTCTCATTACACGACTAATCGTGTTGAAGATGTAGAATTATTCGAAGAGGAAGATGAAGTAGATGAAAGTGAAGAAGAAGAGGACGAGGTCGAGGAAGATGAGGACGAGGAAAACGAAGAAGATGATTTTTCAGAAGATGATTGAAAATAAAATAAAATCCATTTAGCCTTGTGACATGTACTGTATTTTTCTGGATTAGACTTCTTGGATATTGTTGCCAAAACTCTAAACTTTTTGGTTATCTAGACTTTTTGTGTACAATTCAATGGAGGGTTGCTCCGGGTCTATTTATACATTTTTCTAGATTAGACATTCATTTTTGTGTGCAATTCCATTATGATTGTGAGATTTATTTTATTTTTATTTTTTATTTAATTTTGTTCGTATTATATATATATATATATATATATATATATATATATATATATATATATATGCGTATTTATTTTATCATCATATCTTATTATCATTTATGATAGGACGACGCGGAGGGTTCGGAAGTAGAGGAGAAAATAGAGAACACCGAGCTCCAAGCGGCAGCACTCCTTCGGTACCAGGTACTAGGGCCGGACCAATTGGATCTTCTCATGACAGTACTCCTGGGACGAGCACTCATGGGACGAGCAGTACTCCACTCTTTCAACCATTTACACCTCCTCATGACAGTACTCCTGGGACGAGCAGTTCCAGGCCGCAGCCTACTACTCCTCCGTCTACAGTTACTACTACTAACAGTACCATGGAGATCGAGAAGGAGATAGGCGAGGCCCAGCCCTCGCAGTATCAGAGAGATCCTCCATGCGCGCCTCCGGACGAGCATCGGATGGAGATTTGGACCGACGGCACAAAGTAAGTTAATTAGTTAACATTTCCTTACGCATATATATATATATATATATATATATATATATATATATATATATATATATAAACTTTTTCATGAATACAATTATCTCTGTATAGATATCGTTCGTCGAGGGTACAGAGACGTCTGGGGCTCTTTCTGAGGTACAATTATGGTGGCCCTTGGATCAACTACTCCGATGCTCTAGACGAGAGGAAGGCTTTCTGGTTTAAGCACTTCAAGATAAAAATATACTTGATTTTAATATTGATCATCTAATTTATTTATATTACATAATTTACTATATTACTTCTTGTAGGACACGTATTTCTATCCATCACACTGGGCCAAGGTGATCGAGGAGGTGTTTTCTTCCGTCGCTGCCAAGCTAGTCCGGGATGCGATCAATGATCAGAAGGACCGTGATCGTTTGGGAAAACCAATCGAAGATTAGATCACGACTGAGTAGTGGAATCAGATGAGGGCTAGTTTCGACGATCCCAGGTACGAGAAAAAGTAGGAGAAGGCAAAGGCGGCCAGGAAGAAGGCAGAAAAGTTGTGTGGTGGGTCGATTCCGATGACGGAACATTTTCGTCGTATGGTAAGTATTTGAACGTATATATTATTTTAATCAAAGTAGGATAAAATGGTTAATTTTAGTAACAATATATCTATTTGTAATTAACAGGTCCAGAGGGGTGGAGACGCTAACATGGTTACCGTCTTCCTCGTCACTCATCGGAAGGGCGGACAGCTCATCGATGATAGGGCCACGCAGACTTACGTAAGTATTATTTTACATTTTTTATTTTAATATAACATATAAAATATGTATATAAATATTCATGTAGTTAGTAATAAGTTGCTTAGATAATAGAGTTATTTACACTAACTATCCCTATATTTTTTGTTTATAACACCGGGTACCCATGCTTTTGAACAACTTAGAAAATATGCAAATGAATATCCATGTAGTTAGTAACAAGTATATTTATCGAGCGATTCATTTTTTCTAGAAATAGTATATACGGCTCTGTAAGCAGTCGACGCAATATGCTGCGTCTGCACCTCCCGAGGGAGAGGCCGGTACTTCCTCGCAGCCACCGGCCCACCCAGTTTTGTCGGCTGACGAGCTATGGTAGATCGTCGCTGGAGGTCATCAGAAGGGTATGTACTATAATAAGGGATTCTAAGGCGCCTATGTTGCGACGCAGGGCTCTAGGACCCCCTCTGCCCCTGCGCATATCCCACAGCCTTCCCAGAAGTAGGTGCGATTCTAGCAGGAGTGAGTTGACCATCAGATTACGTCTCTACTTGATGAGATGATGAGACTGATTTTGCAGCAGCCCCAGTCCCAGCCGCACTTGGACGATGCAAGGATCTTAGCACGTTTTGATGCGCTCGAGCAAAATATTTTGGAGCTCAGGACTATAACCGAGGCGACACAACGGGACATTACGGATCTGGAATCATCGACATAGCATTCCGTCACTCGGATTATAGGTGTCATGGATTCATACAATGATCGTCTATCAGCATTGGAACGGATACGTCCTCCTGGTTCGCCGGCATCGACACCAACTCCACCGACGATACTGTCTCCTATTTCGACATCGGTGGCACTTTCACAGGTCTAGTTGGACTATATCGTATCCCAGTTGCGCGGTGGTGTTCCTCCTTCTCCTCATGATCAGCATTAGTCCTAGGTTGGACAGATAGTTATGAGTTTGTGTGAATTTGGCCCATTTTTTGGAATTTGTGTGACATTGGCCCATTTTTTGGTCTGTTGTATATATTCTTTTTGTGACATAAGGATATTTATTTCAGACTTTTATGTATGTTTGAATTTGTATCACATTGGCCAACGGAGACATTAGATGTGAATTTATCGGTGTTTAATAATTTGCTTATGTGTGACAATCTATTTTTATTAACTATGAATATATTTGTATAAACTACAGGCTGAATATTATTATATAAATTATTATGTAACAATCTGCATTTTTTTTTAAAATTTACAGCAATTTAGCGACGTTTACCGACATCTAGCGACGTTTATCGACGTACAAATACGTGGTAGAGATGTATAAGAACGTTGCTATCCTTGTACCAAGACGTCGCAAATATGTCGCTAAAAGTCGTTAATTTGCTAACTTGGCAATCTCTGTCATGTCATCAAGACATAACTAAAATACGTTGATAAATGCTGCTACATTCAAAAAAATATTAGGGACGTACATGCGTTGCTAAACGTCGCTAACGGAAGAATGTCAGCAACGTTTAGTGACACAGTAAACGTCACTAAGTATATAAATATCAGCGACATTTTGCGACTAAATTTGTGTCATTCATATACCGACGTTGCGCCACAGAACGTCGCTAATTGGTAAAAAATTTGCGACGTTCATACGTTACTAAGATACGTCGCTAGTTGCGACGTATAGCAAAGTATTTTCAATCAATGACTAGCTAGACCGCGACAATTATAAAACGTCGTTAATAACGTCGCTATTTTATTTCAGCGACGTAATTTTTTAATTTAGCAACTTTTTGTAGCGTCGCTAATCCCGTAATTTTTAGTAGTGGGCGCCGGTATGTAAAAATTTTAAAGGCCTTAGACAAATGATACATTTTTGCAACATCTATCTTGGATATATATAATGTGTCGTGATACAAATATAAGCATAATTTTGCTTAGTAGTCCATATATCAGAAGTTAAAGCTATTTTACTAACATGCATAAAATTTTCTTTCAAAGCAGCCTTATCTTTTTGAAAAAAAATTCAGAGCCTCTGCTCTAACAGTAGATCTAGAAACTTTAGTAAAACAAGGATTAAGGGTATTACTTGTATATTTATAATAGAAATTACTCTCACCAAATGTAAATGGTTGTTCATCACATATCATATATCTTACTAACTCAGTCTTGTTACGAGCATCAGAATAAGTAAAGTTACATAAAGAAGATCCTTGACCACCGGTACTTAGCTGTATTTGTGTAGGCTGCAGTGTGTCTTTGCCATAGCAACTTTTGTAGTATCTTTTTAAAGTGACCGTGCCTTCGTTTTTTTTTTCATTTGTAAACCCACTTTCATTTCCTACATTCCGCAACTTTATGTATTGATTTTTTGATCTTTTGGATCTAAAACTGGTGTGCCCTCACTATCAGTGACAAATAATTTTGTATAATATTTTCATAAAAAAATTATTTTCTATTGGCAATATTTGTAGTCGTGGCCATACTCCTAACTTCAAGAGGTGACATTTGTGTCGGTGGCACAAGAATCAGGAATAGAATTATTTTCAAACATATTATTGTAATAATCATAAATTTTATAAGGTTGGTTTGAACCTTGTCCATCCATATTTAAAAAAAATTAAAAATTAAAGCTAAATTAGTTACTTCTCTACCAGAAAAGAGAGAGAGAGAGAGAGAGAGAGAGAGAGAGAGAGAGAGAGAGAGAGAGAGGGGGGGGGGAAAGAAAAATCTTAAATCAGAAAAAAAAAAACTATTTTATAATATTAAAGTTACTTGTAACGTCTGCTAGAAGCCTCCAAAAGAAATTGCAAGAAAATGCGTTGAGAGGGAAGAAGTTGGACTCTAGTAATTGCTTTGCTTCTAAACTTTGTAATTGCTTTGCTTCTAGACTTTGTAAGAGATGGAAGAAATTTTGTAGGAGGAAAAAAAATTATTGTGTTTATTTTTCATGAATTATGGACTATTTCTAGAATTTTTTTGGGTCCAAATGACCCCATATACCTTCACAAAATGACCAAATACCCCTAAAACGAACAAAAAATTGACACTAAAATGGAGATATTTTGGTAAAAATACCCCCCAACGACTATATTTAAAAAAATCAACCGAACCGGGTTGAACCGGACCTGAACTGGGCCGGTCCAGGACGGTCAAACTGGGTCGTCCTAATTCGGCTCGGCCCGAATGGAGCCGACACCGGGCCGGACCTGCGGGTCGGATCCTCCAATCCAGCCCGGACCCATGGAGGGGATTGGGCCGGAGCGGACCGGTCCGTTGACCGGATTCGAGCCGGTCCAGACCGAATTTGACCGAGACAGACCTGGGCCGGATTTTGAACCGCCTGTCACGACCCGATTCCGTGGAATCGTTGGGGCGTCCCCCAAATCGTGACCGCCGTGCGGGCCTGGGGTTGTGTAATCCCCCTGATTTTCAAGAGAATTTTAATTTGAATTTTTTACAATTTATCTGGAATTTTTTGGAATTATCTTGGATTTTTCTGTAATTTAAATCAGGTGTTTTAATTATTAAAGGATTTTTAAATGATAATAAATATTATTAAATATTATGAAAATAATATTTTATGGTGTAAAACAGAAAACCAGACATAGGGTAATTTTTCGGGAATTTATTGGACCTCGGATGAATTTTAAAAGCCCTAAATACTAATTTAATAATTAATATAATAAATCAGGTTTAATAAACCAACCCAAAATTTAAACCGACCCGGACCGGCCGGTCTGACTGAACCGGACCGTAACCCCTAACGGGTCGGATCCGGGTCAGACCCGACCCGTCAAAACCCGACCCGACCCACCTTAAACCCTAACCCCCAATTCCTTTCTTCTTCCTCTTCTCCGGCGGCCGTTTCAGCCGCCGTGGCCGCCGGAGACCGCTCGTTTCCTCTCCCTGAACCTCCCCCGGCTCCTCCCCTTCCTATTCCGGCAACCCCCTGCGGCTGACCTCCTCTCGTAGCCTTTATAAACCCCGTCTCCGACGCGCCTCCTTCCTCCGCTCGACCTCCTCTTCCATCTTTCCCCGCCTAGACCACCACCGCGCAGCCGACCGTCCCGCCATCACCCTCCCTCCTTTCTCCTCCGTCTCTCCTCGCCCCCAGACTCCGTCGACCGACGCTGCTACCCTAGCCGACTTCGCCAAAAGCCGAGCGCCGCCCTAGAAGCTGCCGCCGCCTCCACCAGTTATCTCCGGCCGTGCTGCCCCGTCCAGCGCAGCCCGGAGGAGCTCCAGCCGACTCCGGTGACACCCGGACACAGGAGTCTCTGACTCGGACATAGTAGCCGCGGACACAGGAACCAGAAACCCTAAACCCTAGTTTTGGACTCGTGTCGGACACAACTCAGGACACGAGGATTCAGTTTTCTGGAACCTACTTCAGGTATTCATAACTTTTGACTCGTAGCTCGGAATTCGATTCCGTAAATTTTATTGTGTAGCCTGCATGACCCTCTCGGTATCCGTGCAAATTGCTCGGGGCATCGCGTCCTGTGGTGATCGCACATCGCGATCCAAAAACAGGAAAAACTTAGCCCTGTTTCACCCCGGTATCGAGTACGCCCCGCCAAACGGGACGACTTGGTCGCGTGCGGTCTTCACCGATACGTGTGTGTCGTTGATACGGACGTGCGGGATTTCGCAGAAGCTGATTTGGATGTGCGTGCACACCGGAATCAGTGCGTATCCGCAGACAACGCCTCGTATCCGTACTTCCTGTTTCTTACTGTAACTTAGTGTACACAAGTCAGATCGAGACGAAACTTGCGCCATTGGACTCGTAGCAATACGCTGGTCCTGTGAGCCAAGTTTGGTTCGATTCTGAGAACGTTGACAAAATCGTGTGTCGTGGGCCCCACAGGCTCCACCCGACGGGCGATTTTGAGAACGGCTCATCGGAATCCAATTCTGGAAGTTCCGTTGGGTTCGTATCATCGTTCCTGACTTGTTGACACTAAGTTGGACTGTTTTTGAGACCTTTGACCCTGACGCATTTTTCGGTGCAAAGCGGCCCACAATTGGACCCCGCCTTGACCCGAAAATGACATTTTTGCCCTTGTCTCCAAATTGGACTCAAGGACAGGCGTTCCTAGCTGATTGATGTGTTCTGGACCTGATGGTGATGTTTGTTTCAGCAACCGGAGTACTGCCTGGAAATCCAGCTATTGCCAGAGCTACAACTGAAACAGGAAAGCCAGGCAAGTGTACCTTGCCATAAAATGCAGCATTTAATTCATTTTGATTCTCTTGCTTTAATTTCTGTGACTGTGGTACTTACCCTATCAAGTAAATTAAATCCAGGACACCTGACACAAAGTATGATACAGAATCTTCCTGATTATTCAAGGGGGTTTGTATAAGATATAGATTTCATGATTTAAGCTTTAGAACTTAATAAATGACTGACTGCATTAGTTTCAATCTTGCGTAACATGAACATTGAGATCTGTGACGTGAGATTCATTGGGTGGGGAGAGTATTTGTCACGACCCGCACCCGGTGTAAGGGTACTAGTCGGAAATAACGCCCAGCCTACGCCGCAGAATCGGCGGTAGAACGCTGTCTAGATAAACTATCTAACAATATAATGAACCACCAATAATGATAGTATACTCAATCACAGAACTAAGGTGGAAATGAGCACGAATCAGATAAAGAATAGAATAGTCACAATACAACTCATGAGTCTAAAATAATACATCAATGAGTCTGAAGAAAATTACAGAAATATGCTGGAGACAAATCCAGTACAAAAAATACTACAAAACTATAAAGCTACAACTCCAGGGTCAACTGTCTCAGTTGGGATAAGTCCCTCTTGAGCCAGGGTCTCAGAATCTAAACCCACAACATCCTGGGGTCCATAATAGGTAGGGTACTCCTCAGTGTCATCTGGAAAAATATATCCAGTCAGGAAAGGAGCAGAGTACAACCCTAACAGCAGTTCTCAAATAATGATAAAAACTATGTAACAGTAAATAGTTGTGGATAAACAAGATGCATAAATAGATACAAGAATGTATAGACAATAAGGAAATACTGGAAAGAAATACAATAATGAACAATATGCTGATGGAACAAGAATACTAATGACTAAGTGTGTGAGTACTAGCTTTAACATGTGATCGGCTTGGGAACTTGCACAAGAGTATGATGGCCTGGCTGATTATACGTGCGGTGTATGATCAACACTCACAAGGAACAAGACATGCACAAGGAGGGTATGATCACATATCTACACTAAAATACTCCCCACCCCGACTGGTATAATAGATCCAACCACGGTACGTTATGGCACTAGATTCCCCAAGAAGATAGCTAGTCTCCCCGAGAATCGGTGTCTGTACATGTACAAGATAACCAATGAAACAATACTTGCACCATATACACCATATACCAAGGAATAACATCTCATGACGAGATCCGGATATACCAATCCGTGTAACCATAGTGTCAAGAGAACATGTATATCTACACTAGATACAACGAACATAGAGGATATCATAAATGAGAAACTATCAGAGAATGTACTCGCCTGAAGTCCAATGAACAGTCTCACAAATGTCTGACTCGGTGCCTCGAAGACCTAGATATGGAATACCACATTAATACAAGGTCCCGGAAAGAGAACAAGTCAAACTAGGCAATTTCTAGGTCAATAAGTCAATTCTAAGTCAAAAGTCAACTATGGTCAACTCTAAAGTCCACTAAAGTCAAACATGGTCAAACCCAAAGTCAACCTCACAAGACATCTATAAAATAATATAGAGATAAACTACAATAATTTAGGAATCAAATTAGATTCAAAAAGAACTCACACAAAGTATACTAATAATACAATTAATATATACCCTAAAATAATATATACAACCCAACATTTATATAAATAACATAATATATTATTACAATTATTATTCCTCACAAAACACATATATATATACATATATATATATACAATTATAATATATAATATATACATTAAATCTGTCAAAGCGTCATTGAAAAACAGTGAATAAAATAGGATTAAATCAAAACAGTTTAAATAGTGACAGTCGGGACTGTCACCGAAGGACTGTCACCGAAACCCAAATAATAAACTGCCACTGCTTTGGTTTTCGCTGACAGTTAAACTGTCGCGGAAAAGCGTCGCAGAAAAGCTGTTGTTTTCCGCTGCTGCAATTAATGACAGGTTTGTCATTAATTGCCCGAAGGCTACAGCGGCTGCTATTAGTCGGCTAATTAATGACAGTTTTTACTGTCATTAATTCACTGTCACTAAAACAAGTTATATATATATAATTATATATATAAAAACAGAATATATAAAACAATATATATATATATATATATATAAACAGAATATATAAAACAGTATATATATATATATATATATATATATATATATATATATATATATATAAACCATTAATACAAAAATGTACATATATATATTAATATACACATAAACTTATACCTTCAAATATTTAACAAAGAACATATAATTTACATGGCTAGAAGCACACCTAAAATATTTACATTAATATCCAAATAATTATATAATAATTATAAATAATATAATTACACAATTAAACATACAAATATATTTTATAAAACATTTTATGTATAAAATATATTATTTA
Source organism: Iris macrosiphon (assembly GCA_036927795.1). Classification (NCBI taxonomy): domain Eukaryota; kingdom Viridiplantae; phylum Streptophyta; class Magnoliopsida; order Asparagales; family Iridaceae; genus Iris; species Iris macrosiphon. The sequence goes on from JAYESA010000016.1 coordinate 150,339,494, forward strand.
ACAAGTAGTAACATATATATTTGCATGCAAGAAAGCTACATATTATATTGTACATTATATTAGCACACCCAAAATATAGATCTATGCTACAATAATTACTATAATAAATACACAAAATAAATATTTAATATTCATATATATATACTAATTATAAATGAAGAATTGAACCACAATTAATTAGATCTATACAAAAATACACACAATTGGAGAGTATCTCACCGTATCCCACTAGATCTAGGATACGCATGCGACACGAGTCCAACACACAACTAAATGCACCCCGAAGGACACAAACAGATCACAAATAATATTTATGAACAAATCAAAGCGTCAAAAGTAGATCTATGTGTCCGTGTCAAAATACGACATGTTCAAAGCCCCGTGTCGGAGGAAAACCCCCAAATGACACGTATCACCAAATAGTTGGGATACGAACCACAAGTATCCCAATATGGACACGACACTAGCCTCAAACACAAATCTCATGTCCAATTGATCTATAGGATCAATTGACACACACAAAAAATGTAAATTCGGAATTCCAACAAAATTGACACAAAAAGCACCATAACTTTCTCCATGGGTCTCCTATGAACACAAAACAAAGTCTTATGGGTAGTACATACATATAGGTTGATTTTACATGATTAAATCTCAGATTTAGAAGCTATTTAAATGGAAAAATCTGAATTATACCTATTGGGAGATGAATTTCTAATGAAACCTCCAATTGAGAAGAACTTGCTTCCAAATTGTAGATCCTTGCTCCTCTTTGTAGATCCTTACTTCCTTCTTCTAGATCCTTGCTTCCTCCTTCTCTAATGGTGAATTGGGAAGAATTTGGAATGAATTTGGTAGAGAATTGGAATGGGAATGGAGGAAATTTGGTAGTGGGAGAATTCTAGATCTAGATTTGGAATGAGATGAGAGGAGAGAGAAATTTCCCCCCCTCTTTAATAGGCCGGCCATAGCCCCTCCCCCAAGCAATTGTAAAATGTCCAATGTACCCCTTGGGGCCTCTCATGAAGAAATAATTAAGGAAGGAAGCTTCTAGTCTAATCATTTAATTAATTTAATCCATCTTCTTAACCATGGGCTTTCTAAATGGGCCAAGTCTAACTAATTAATTCATGTTGGTCCATGGGTCCAAACTAAACTAGTTGGGTCCACTAAAATAAGTCCAAAATAATTAAATAATATCTAACAACAATTAAATAATACAACAAAAATTATTTACCATGCACAATATTTATTTAAATAGGAAATTACTAAAATACCCTTTTTCTAAAATGTGGTAGTGACAAGTCTACCCTCCTTAAAATAATTTCGTCCTCGAAATTCAAAGACGAAAACTACCCCCAGAAAATCACAGAACAGAACTAAAGAATCACAACTAACTAATGAACAGAACATAACAATGAACAGAACATAACTAGAAATAACATACCTCAAGGTACAAACAAATATGGATAACGCTCTCGCATTTCATCCTCTCTCTCCCAGGTAGACTCTCCCGGAGAGTGATGCCTCCATGCGACGCGCACCAAAGGAATAGTCTGGTTCCTCAGCACCTTCTCTCTCCGATCCAGAATCTCAACTGGCTGCTCTGGATAGCTAAGAGTAGGGCCCACCTCTATCTCCGAGTGATCCAATACATGACTAGGATCTGCCACATATCGTCTCAACTGCGACACATGAAACACGTTGTGCACTCCCTCCAATGCAGGTGGCAAGTCTAGTCTATAAGCAACTGCACCGACCCTCTCTAGAATAGTGAAAGGTCCAATGAATCGCGGACTAAGCTTTCCGCCTCCACCGAAGCGAATCGTGCCTCGTGTCGGAGAAATCCTCAGAAACACCAAACCACCCACCTAGAACAAAACACCACCTTAAGAACTTATCTATAACAAACAACCAAGAACAAGCACACAAAATAAAATCTAAACTATACCTCAAACTCCAAGGGTCTCCGATGGCTATCGGCCCAATGCCGTTGCCTGTCCTGTGCCACTCGAAGTCTGTCTCTGATCAACTGAACCTTCTCTGCTGCATCCACAACCATCTCTGGCCCAAGCAAAACTCTCTCTCCAACATCGTCCCAAGACAAAGGAGTACGATACCTCCGACCATATAGAGCTTCAAAAGGTGACATCTCTATACTGGCCTGGTAACTGTTGTTGTAAGCAAACTCTACCAAATGGAGATGGTCCTCCCAAGAACCCCCGAAATCTAGTACACAAGTGCGCAACATATCCTCGAGAGTCTGAATAGTCCTCTCTGACTGCCCATCTGTCTGGGGATGATATGCAGTACTGAATTTGAGCTGAGTGCCCAAACTCTCCTGCAAACTCCTCCAGAAATGAGAAGTAAAACGACTATCTCGATCTGAGACTATGCTGATGGGAACTCCATGTATCCTAACGATCTGCCTCACATACATCTCTGCCAGCTTCTCCGTAGACAAACCCACCTTGAAAGGCAAAAAATGGGCCGACTTGGTCAATTTATCAACAATGACCCAAATTGCGTCTTTCCCTCCTGGAGATCGTGGTAGTCCGGACACAAAATCCATAGTAATGTGTTCCCACTTCCACTCTGGAATGGGTAATGGCTGAAGTAAACCTCCTGGCCTCTGCCTCTCGGCTTTCACCTGCTGGCACACTAAGCATCTGGATACAAACTGTGCCACTTCCCTCTTCATGCCATACCACCACACACTCTCTCGCATATCCCGATACATCTTGTTAGCACCTGGATGTATGGAATACTGAGAGCGATGCGCTTCCTGCAACACCTCCTCGCGCAACTCCCCACTAGGCACACACAATCTAACTCCATGCCTCAAAGATCCATCCTCTGCAATAGTGAAATCATCCTCCAATCCTGCTCTCACCTGAGCTCTGATACTCCTCAAAGATACGTCATCATACTGTGCTGCCTTGATCCTATCCATCAAATCTGAATGTATCTGCAATCCCCACATCTGCATAGCACACCCAGGAACAATCACCTCAATGCCCAAGCTCTCCAAGTCCTCCAACAGATATCGATCCTGCGTCAAGAACATAGCTACCGGATACCTGCTCAAAGCATCGGCAACTACATTGGCTTTCCCAGGATGATATTGCAAAGAGATATCAAAATCCTTCATCAGTTCCAACCACCGACGCTGCCTCATGTTCAACTCCTTCTGCGTGAAAACATACTTCAAGCTTTTGTGGTCTGTGAAGATCTCCACACGCTCTCCATACAAATAATGTTTCCACAACTTCAGGACGAATATGACAGCTGCCAACTCCAAATCATGGGTAGGATAGTTCTTTTCATGAGGACGCAATTGCCTGATGCATAGGCAATCACTTTTCCATGCTGCTGAAGAACACAACCTAAACCCTTTCTCGATGCATCACTATAAATAGTGAAACCTCCGGACCCTGATGGCAATGTCAAAATAGGAGCAGACGTCAACCTCTTCTTCAACTCCTCAAAAACAGCCTGGCAATCTTCCGTCCAAACAAACTTCACATCCTTCCTTGTGAGTCTGGTCATCGGCTCGGCAATCCTCGAAAAATCTTGCACAAACTTTCTGTAGTAGCCTGCCAATCCCAAGAAACTCCTGATCTCTGCTACCGAACTCGGAGTCTTCCAAGATTCTACTGCTGAAATCTTCTTCGGATCCACTGAAATACCATCACCAGTCACAACATGCCCCAAGAATTCCACCTTGTCCAAGAAAAACTCACATTTGGACAACTTCCCATACAGCTTCTCCTTCCTCAGCACATCCAACACAATCCTCAAATGCTCCTCATGCTCCTCCGGTGTCCTCGAGTATATGAGTATGTCGTCGATGAACACCACCACGAACTTGTCAAGGTACTGGTGGAACACCTTGTTTATCAAGTTCATAAATACCGCCGGTGCATTAGTCAAACCACACGGCATCACCATAAACTCGAACTGACCATACCGAGTTCTAAAAGCAGTCTTCGGTATGTCCTCCGGCTTCACCTTCACCTGATGGTAGCCTGATCTCAAATCTATCTTAGAAAATACCTTGGCACCACTCAACTGATCAAACAGATCATCAATCCGTGGCAAAGGATACTTATTCTTGATAGTGAGATTATTCAAAGCCCTGTAATCAATGCACATGCGCACCGATCCATCCTTCTTCGGTACAAACAATACCGGGACTCCCCATGGTGAAGAACTCGATCTGATAAACCCCTTATCCTGCAATTCGTCCACCTGCTTCTTCAACTCGACCAGCTCGCTGTTGTTTACTCTATAGACATGCTGCGAAATCGGTTCTGCACCTGGCACCAAGTCTATAGAAAATTCAACATCTCGATCTGGCGGCAATCCTGGCAATTCTTCAGGAAACACATCCAAAAATTCTGCTATCAACGGATGTGGCAACTCCTTGTCTTCCACCATAGCTCCACAAATAATGCCTTCTTCCTGCTCCGCAGTTCCTCTAGCAAACTCGAACTCTGGCTCTCCTGGCGGACCAAACAAAACTCTACCTCCTCTACAATCTATGCTAGCACGGTGCCTACTCAACCAATCCATCCCGAGTACAATATCGTAGCTCAGAAGTGGCATTACAAGTAGACACGCACTCAACTCTCGGCCTCCCAGAGTAACTCTCCGATCCTTACAAATATCATTAACCAGGATAATGCCTCCCCCGGTCATGATCTTGCAAGTCCTAACCAAAGACTCAGCTACCAAACCATGCTTTAGAGCAAAAGAAACAGATACAAAACTATGGGAAGCACCACTATCAAACAAAGCTAAAGCTGGAATGGAATCAAGAAGAATAGAACCTGTGATGACATCTCCTGTGGGTTCCTCCTCTTCGACTGTCATAGCAAACGCTCGTCCCTGCCGAGCACCTCCCTGCTACTGATGCTGGACAAAACGCTACTGCTGTGTCGGAAGCGGTCCCCTCGGTTGTGCTGCAGGTGGTCTCATCTGTGCCCTCGGAGCTGGAGCTGCTCCCTGAACTGCACGACGAGGACACTCCCTCAATTGATGCCCTTCAGTACCACAATACAAACAAACTCCTAGCCTCTTTCTGTAAACTTCCCAGATGTGGCCGGGCTTCTTGCAGAAGTTGTATAGAGCTTGCTGTAACTGCCTCTGCTGCTGAGGTGCCTGGTGAAAAGGCGCTCTAGCTGGAGTCTGGTTCTGCTGTGGCTGCTGGAAAGGTCTGGACTGGAAATGAGGACGTTTGGCAGATACTGCACTGCCGTTGGCCCCCAGAAAAGAATCACGGTCTCTCTTGGTCTTCAAACCCAGATCCCGCTCAACCTTGCGTGCCTCCGCAAGTATCTCCGAGTATGTCTCATAAAAAGACGGAATGAGAATCAATATGGCACAAGATGTAAGATATTCAAGGAAAGGACAGTTTAAGAGATCAAGTATCAATATCAAAGGAGAATAGTTGAATCAAAAGAATTTTCCTAGATGTGATTATCTCAGCCTATATCCTATATCCTATTGCAGGCTCGCAGTAGTACAACTAAGTTGTCGCACTACCACGACATCACATACTTGTGAAGCTAGACCTGCATGGGCCACCACCAAAAACGTGTCACGACCCGCACCCGGTGTAAGGGTACTAGTCGGAAACAACGCCCAGCCTACGCCGCAGAATCGGCGGTAGAACGCTGTCTAGATAAACTATCTAACAATATAATGAACCACAATAATGATAGTATACTCAATCACAGAACTAAGGTGGAAATGAGCATGAATCAGATAAAGAATAGAATAGTCACAATACAACTCATGAGTCTAAAATAATACATCAATGAGTCTGAAAAAAATTACAGAAATATGCTGGAGACAAATCCAGTACAAAGAATACTACAAAACTATAAAGCTACAACTCCAGGGTCAACTGTCTCAGTTGGGATAAGTCCCTCTTGAGCCAGGGTCTCAGAATCTAAACCCACAACATCCTGGGGTCCATAATAGGTAGGGTACTCCTCAGTGTCATCTGAAAAAATATATCCAGTCAGGAAAGGAGCAAAGTACAACCCTAACAGCAGTTCTCAAATAATGATAAAAACTATGTAACAGTAAATAGTTGTGGATAAACAAGATGCATAAATAGATACAAGAATGTATAGACAATAAGGAAATACTGGAAAGAAATACAATAATGAACAATATGCTGATGGAACAAGAATACTAATGACTAAGTGTGTGAGTACTAGCTTTAACATGTGATCGGCTTGGGAACTTGCACAAGAGTATGATGGCCTGGCTGATTATACGTGCGGTGTATGATCAACACTCACAAGGAACAAGACATGCACAAGGAGGGTATGATCACATATCTACACTAAAATACTCTCCACCCCGACTGGTATAATAGATCCAACCACGGTACGTTATGGTACTAGATTTCCCAAGAAGATAGCTAGTCTCCCCGAGAATCGGTGTCTGTACATGTACAAGATAACCAATGAAACAATACTTGCACCATATACACCATATACCAAGGAATAACATCTCATGACGAGATCCGAATATACCAATCCGTGTAACCATAGTGTCAAGAGAACATGTATATCTACACTAGATACAACGAACATAGAGGATATCATAAATGAGAAACTATCAGAGAATGTACTCGCCTGAAGTCCAATGAACAGTCTCACAAATGTCTGACTCGGTGCCTCGAAGACCTAGATATGGAATACCACATTAATACAAGGTCCCGGAAAGAGAACAAGTCAAACTAGGCAATTTCTAGGTCAATAAGTCAATTCTAAGTCAAAAGTCAACTATGGTCAACTCTAAAGTCCACTAAAGTCAAACATGGTCAAACCCAAAGTCAACCTCACAAGACATCTATAAAATAATATAGAGATAAACTACAATAATTTAGGAATCAAATTAGATTCAAAAAGAACTCACACAAAGTATACTAATAATACAATTAATATATACCCTAAAATAATATATACAACCCAACATTTATATAAATAACATAATATATTATTACAATTATTATTCCTCACAAAACACATATATATATATATATATATATACATATATATATATACAATTATAATATATAATATATACATTAAATCTGTCAAAGCGTCATTGAAAAACAGTGAATAAAATAGGATTAAATCAAAACATGTTTAAATAGTGACAGTCGGGACTGTCACCGAAGGACTGTCACCGAAACCCAAATAATAAACTGCCACTGCTTTGGTTTTCGCTGACAGTTAAACTGTCGCGAAAAAGCGTCGCAGAAAAGCTGCTGTTTCCCGCTGCTGCAATTAATGACAGGTTTGTCATTAGTTGCCCGAAGGCTACAGCGGCTGCTATTAGTCGGCTAATTAATGACAGTTTTTACTGTCATTAATTCACTGTCACTAAAACAAGTTATATATATATAATTATATATATAAAAACAGAATATATAAAACAATATATATATATATATATATAAACAGAATATATAAAATAGTATATATATATATATATATATATATATATATATATATATATATATATAAACCATTAATACAAAAATGTACATATATATATTAATATACACATAAACTTATACCTTCAAATATTTAACAAAGAACATATAATTTACATGGCTAGAAGCACACCTAAAATATTTACATTAATATCCAAATAATTACATAATAATTATAAATAATATAATTACACAATTAAACATACAAATATATTTTATAAAATATTTTATGTATAAAATATATTATTTAACAAGTAGTAACATATATATTTGCATGCAAGAAAGCTACATATTATATTGTACATTATATTAGCACACCCAAAATATAGATCTATGCTACAATAATTACTATAATAAATACACAAAATAAATATTTAATATCCATATATATATACTAATTATAAATGAAGAATTGAACCATAATTAATTAGATCTATACAAAAATACACACAATTGGAGAGTATCTCACCGTATCCCACTAGATCTAGGATACGCATGCGACACGAGTCCAACACACAACTAAATGCACCCCGAAGGACACAAACAGATCACAAATAATATTTATGAACAAATCAAAGCGTCAAAAGTAGATCTATGTGTCCGTGTCAAAATACGACATGTTCAAAGCCCCGTATCGGAGGAAAACCCCCAAATGACACGTATCACCAAATAGTTGGGATACGAACCACAAGTATCCCAATATGGACACGACACTAGCCTCAAACACAAATCTCATGTCCAATTGATCTATAGGATCAATTGACACACACAAAAAATATATATTCGGAATTCCAACAAAATTGACACAAAAAGCACCATAACTTTCTCCATGGGTCTCCTATGAACACAAAACAAAGTCTTATGGGTAGTACATACATATAGGTTGATTTTACATGATTAAATCTCAGATTTAGAAGCTATTTAAATGGGAAAATCTGAATTATACCTATTGGGAGATGGATTTCTAATGAAACCTCCAATTGAGAAGAACTTGCTTCCAAATTGTAGATCCTTGCTCCTCTTTGTAGATCCTTACTTCCTTCTTCTAGATCCTTGCTTCCTCCTTCTCTAATGGTGAATTGGGAAGAATTTGGAATGAATTTGGTAGAGAATTGGAATGGGAATGGAGGGAATTTGGTAGTGGGAGAATTCTAGATCTAGATTTGGAATAAGATGAGAGAAGAGAGAAATTTTCCCCCCTCTTTAATAGGCCGGCCATAGCCCCTCCCCCAAGCAATTGTAAAATGTCCAATGTACCCCTTGGGGCCTCTCATGAAGAAATAATTAAGGAAGGAAGCTTCTAGTCTAATCATTTAATTAATTTAATCCATCTTCTTAACCATGGGCTTTCTAAATGGGCCAAGTCTAACTAATTAATTCATGTTGGTCCATGGGTCCAAACTAAACTAGTTGGGTCCACTAAAATAAGTCCAAAATAATTAAATAATATCTAACAATAATTAAATAATACAACAAAAATTATTTACCATGCACAATATTTATTTAAATAGGAAATTACTAAAATACCCTTTTTCTAAAATGTGGTAGTGACAGTATTACCATATCAAGGCTGAAATTATATATTATATACTGTTATCTGGAAGTGTCCTAGTCACTGACACAGAGCTTTGGCACCTGTACTGGCCCTTCGAGAAAACACTGCTATGGTTTCTTGTCACTGATCCTGTAGTAGTCTCAGCCTGAGTATGAATAATAACTCTCACTTGCATGATCACTTAGCTAGTTTAATTATTTACCCAGATTTGTTTGATAGCAACATCGGCATGCCACTGTCTTAGACTTATTAATTTTTTGTGCTTCTCTTGTGTTTAACATTTTGGTTGACTTGCATGCTCATTCACTGTATTATGGCTCGTATTCTTCTGTACCTTGTTACGTCCCTCTGAGGACCTGGTTTTGTTCTCCAGTTATAGCAGACGAGATCTACCCTGAGGTGTACGGAACAGGGGCACTACTCGGAGCAGTACCTGAACCTGAGGACGAGGTGACCGCTGAGGACTTCTCCTGAACAACTGCTTCACCATGCTCAGTCATTTAGTCTTTATTTTCCTGTTTCATTAAACTCTCTATTTCCTGTTTAATTGAACTCTTTATTTCCTGTCTTTGAGAACTTATGTAACAGACTTAATATCGGATTGTTCTCCGATTTTATTTACTTTGTCTGGTTGTAACTTAATATTTCTTTTGCTGAAGTTGATATCTTATATCTGTGGATGAGAATAGTAGACCCCGACTGATGTAATACAGCTTAAGTATGCCCGATGGATCCATTAAATTGGGTTTGTCCATCGGTGCATGCTGCTGGCCATATTCACGCATCCAGTCCCTCGATATTTTGGGACTGGGGCGTGACATGGTTTTTGTGGTGGCCCATGCAGGTCAACGACTAAATTGTTCGGTTTCAACTTAGGGACCGAACAGACCTGCAATAATAATAGGATAAGTTTTTAGGATCTCATCCACTTGTTTGCAAACGTTCTTGATATCTGTATCGTATTCAAAGTAATTTTTGATTTGCATCTTGCCTTGACTCCTGTGCACCTCTTATAGTTTATTGTTGATGCAGAGTAATGGATTCACGAGAAAATGACGGAACTCCAGCAAGAACACCAGTAGGTGCTGAAGTCACTTACGGAGAAGATGAAGTGACGCTACTGAGTGGAGATCCCTCTACTCACCGAAGCAGGCAAGCAGATCCGCAATCTTCTAGATTTCGGCGTGATGATATTCCACCTCCACCCCAGTTTCCTCCACAGATGCCTGCCTTTCCATCAGGCCAAGCAATGGACGGACAGCAGATGTTCCAGATGTTCTTCGCAATGATGCAAGCTCAGCAACAAGTTCAAACCGAAGCCCAACGTCGTGAGGCTGAGTACTTGAGGAACAGCCTAGTAAATGCACTGGAGCAGGCCAACCTACCAGCTAGAAGGCAACCGACGGGCTCTATCACAGACTTCCGCCAGCTGAAGCCCCGTACTTTCTCTGGCAAGGAGGGACCAACAGAAGTGCATGAATGGCTCACCAATATTCATCATCAATTAGAAGCAGCTGAGCTTCCCCAAGAACGTTGGATGACCGCCGTAAGAATGCAATTGACGGACAATGCTCATCACTGGTGGCTATCCGAAGAGACCAGGCTCGGACCAGACCGAGTTACTTGGGAAGAGTTCTCCAGACTCTTCCAGGAGATGTACATTCCGGCCATCGCTCGATCAGAACTGAGGGACAAGTTCAATCGTCTCACTCAGGAAGCTATGACGGTGGAAGAGTACAACGCCGAGTTCATTCGTCTGAGTCGCTTCGCTCCTACCTTGATTCCGACAGAAGTAGAGAAGGCCGAGAAGTTTTTCGACGGACTCAACATCGAACTACAGAAATTGATTGGATCTGTCGTACCAACTTCGTACACGGACGTCCTTGCTGCAGCTAGACGCATGGAGCGCGTCACCAGGAGAGAAACCAGTCTGAAGAGGTCTTCCACCTCAGTACCAGCCAGAGCAAACAATGGAGAAGTTGCCAAGAAACCTCATCTGCATCAAGAACCACAGGGATCTGCATCCAAAACCCTGACTCTTCCTACTTGTTATTTCTGCGGCAAGCTAGGCCATGTTGAGAAGGAGTGTAGACGTAAACATGGATTGTGCTTAGGTTGTGGATCTAGACAGCATGCAGTGAAGGACTGTCCTGATCGTAGGGAAGCACCAAGAGCAAACCAACAAGCTCTACCAGCACCAGGAGGGCATCAACCAAGGCCACCCTTGGCACATCAAGCAGTACCCTACCAGCAAGCCCAGCAGCAACAGAGAGCACCACCTCCAGGACGCGGCCAAATTTTCGCGATGACTGTGGGAGATGCGCAGAACAATGGAGTTGCAAATGCGAGTAAGACTTTATAGTTGTTCCGTTCTTAGCATTTCTGTAGTTCGTGCATGCTGGTTCGTGACCCCAGACTTGACCTGATAACTTAACCTAATAATTCTAACTTGTTAATAATTGATAACCTAAGTGTTAACCTGGTAATTTTGAACTTGATAATAACCTAGAATTGTTGACCTGATAAGTTTTGAAAATAACCTGGTTTTCTAAAACTGTAACTTTCTAGATTTCCCACATTTGGGAAATTGTATAACTTTTAATGCTTGTGAAAAATAATTTTTCCTAGGTGTCACTCTAAATCTTGATTTTTCTGATTCAAATAAATTTTGCAACCGTGTCATCTCTGTTGACCGGTTAATCTTTGATTGCGAGGACGCAATCCTCTTAAGGGGGGTATATTGTAATCCCCCTGATTTTCAAGAGAATTTTAATTTGGATTTTTTACAATTTATCTGGAATTTTCTGGAATTATCTTGGATTTTTCTATAATTTAAATCAGGTGTTTTAATTATTAAAAGATTTTTAAATGATAATAAATATTATTAAATATTATGAAAATAATATTTTATGGTGTAAAACAGAAAACCAGACATAGGGTAATTTTCCGAAAATTTATTGGACCCCGGATGAATTTTAAAAGCCCTAAATACTAATTTAATAATTAATATAATAAACCAGGTTTAATAAACCAACCCAAAATTTAAACCGACCCGGACCGGCCGGTCTGACTGAACCAGACCGTAACCCCTAACGGGTCGGATCCGGGTCAGACCCGACCCGTCAAAACCCGACCCGACCCACCTTAAACCCTAACCCCCAATTCCTTTCTTCTTCCTCTTCTCCGGCGGCCATTTCAGCCGTCGTGGCCGCCGGAGACCGCTCGTTTCCTCTCCCTGAACCTCCCTCGGCTCCTCCCCTTCCTATTTCGGCAACCCCCGGCGGCTGACCTCCTCTCGTGGCCTTTATAAACCCCGTCTCCGACGCGCCTCCTTCCTCCGCTCGACCTCCTCTTCCATCTTTCCCCGCCTAGACCACCACCACGCAGCCGGCCGTCCCGCCATCACCTTCCTTCCTTTCTCCTCCGTCTCTCCTCGCCCCCAAACTCCGTCGACCGACGCTGCTACCCTAGCCGACTTCGCCAAAAGCCGAGCGCCGCCCTAGAAGCTGCCGCCGCCTCCACCAGTTATCTCCGGCCATGCCGCCCCGTCCAGCGCAGCCCGGAGGAGCTCCAGCCGACTCCGGTGACACCCGGACACAGGAGTCTCTGACTCGGACACAGTAGCCGTGGACACAGGAACCAGAAACCCTAAACCCTAGTTTTGGACTCGTGTCGGACACAACTCAGGACACGAGGATTCAGTTTTCTGGAACCTACTTCAGGTATTCATAACTTTTGACTCGTAGCTCGGAATTCGATTCCGTAAATTTTATTATGTAGCCTGCATGACCCTCTCAGTACCCGTGCAAATGGCTCGGGGCATCGCGTCCTGTGGTGATCGCACATCGCGATCCAAAAACAGGAAAAACTTAGCCCTGTTTCACCCCGGTATCGAGTACGCCCCGCCAAACGGGACGACTTGGTCGCGTGCGGTCTTCACCGATACGTGTGCGTCGTTGATACGGACGTGCGGGATTTCGCAGAAGCTGATTTGGATGTGCGTGCACACCGGAATCAGTGCGTATCCGCGGACAACGCCCCATATCCATACTTCCTGTTTCTCGCTGTAACTTAGTGTACACAAGTCAGATCAAGACGAAACTTGTGCCATTGGACTCGTAGCAATACGCTGGTCCTGTGAGCCAAGTTTGGTTCGATTCTGAGAACGTTGACAAAATCGTGTGTCGTGGGCCCCACAGGCTCCACCCGACGGGCGATTTTGAGAACGGCTCATCGGAATCCAATTCTGGAAGTTCCGTTGGGTTCGTATCATCGTTCCTGACCTGTTGACACTAAGTTGGACTGTTTTTGAGACCTTTGACCATGACGCATTTTTCGGTACAAAGCGGCCCACAATTGGACCCCGCCTTGACCCGAAAATAACATTTTTGCCCTTGTCTCCAAATTGGACTCAAGGACAGGCGTTCCTAGCTGATTGATGTGTTCTGGATCTGATGGTGATATTTGTTTCAGCAACCGGAGTACTGCCTGGAAATCCAGCTATTGCCAGAGCTACAACTGAAACAGGAAAGCCAGGCAAGTGTACCTTGCCATAAAATGCAGCATTTAATTCATTTTGATTCTCTTGCTTTAATTTCTGTGACTGTGGTACTTGCCCTATCAAGTAAATTAAACCCAGGACACCTGACACAAAGCATGATACAGAATCTTCCTGATTATTCAAGGGGGTTTGTATAAGATATAGATTTCATGATTTAAGCTTTAGAACTTAATAAATGACTGACTGCATTAGTTTCAATCTTGCGTAACATGAACATTGAGATCTGTGACGTGAGATTCATTGGGTGGGGAGAGTATTACCATATCAAGGCTGAAATTATATATTATATACTGTTATCTGGAAGTGTCCTAGTCTCTGACACAGAGCTTTGGCACCTGTACTGGCCCTTCGAGAAAATACTGCTATGGTTTCTTGTCACTGATCCTGTAGTAGTCTCAGCCTGAGTATGAATAATAACTCTCACTTGCATGATCACTTAGCTAGTTTAATTATTTACCCAGATTTGTTTGATAGCAACATCGGCATGCCACTGTCTTAGACTTATTAATTTCTTGTGCTTCTCTTGTGTTTAACATTTTGGTTGACTTGCATGCTCATTCACTGTATTATGGCTCGTATTCTTCTGTACCTTGTTACGTCCCTCTGAGGACCTGGTTTTGTTCTCCAGTTATAGCAGACGAGATCTACCCTGAGGTGTACGGAACAGGGGCACTACTCGGAGCAGTACCTGAACCTGAGGACGAGGTGACCGCTGAGGACTTCTCCTGAACAACTGCTTCACCATGCTCAGTCATTTAGTCTTTATTTTCCTGTTTTATTAAACTCTCTATTTCCTGTTTAATTGAACTCTTTATTTCCTGTCTTTGAGAACTTATGTAACAGACTTAATATCGGATTGTTCTCCAATTTTATTTACTTTGTCTGGTTGTAACTTAATATTTCTTTTGCTGAAGTTGATATCTTATATCTGTGGATGAGAATAGTAGACCCCGACTGATGTAATACAGCTTAAGTATGCCCGATGGATCCATTAAATTGGGTTTGTCCATCGGTGCATGCTGCTGGCCATATTCACGCATCCAGTCCCTCGATATTTTGGGACTGGGGCGTGACAGGTTGCGCCCGTACAAGACTAGTTGTGTTTTGCATAACGAGCACATATTCAGAGTACGCAGATAAATTGAAGCACAGATTGAAACATGGAAAAGTTCTCTTTATTGATAATAAACATCTATTACAAACTCTTGAACGAGTCAGCTAATTGTCGCACGGGCTTACAAAAGTGTTGACTCAAAATGAGATAGCAGTCCTGTACATTACATCCATTTATTAAACTTCAAAATGATATACCTCCGGACGGGATAACGGCCTTCCCTCGAAGCTGCATTGTGTATTTGAGTAGCAAGCTCATTTCTTCAAGTACTTCAAAATGTGGCACGATCAGGATGCTCCTACAGCTGGACTGGATCGGGAAGACGACTTCGGCTCCTCGCTCGGTTCGCCTTAGTGCGGGAAACCTGTTTCAACGAGGATCAATATGTCGAAACATACTGGTGAAGGCGAACTAACCCAACTATACCAATCAACACGTTGTTTATATGAAGCATGCATATTTATTGTGATCTTTCTATCTTGTCTTAGTTCATTTTACAAGCAGCAATACATAATAGAACTACTGAAATGAACTTGCCACCGTTCGGTGACATTTACCTGTCCGTCTGAACCACATGCACAATACTTACCATGCCTTCCCTGCCATGTAGACACAAGTTAGTTTACAACAGGTTTAAATATACAATATAGATTACTGGCATGATGCCACAAAGGGACGAGTTATAATCACGGGATAGAAAACGATATGCGACGGAGGTGGCGAGCCCCGCCACATGCCGTTTTCTTCCTCAATTCCAATTGACTAATCCATATGTTCCGTCCGGATTGGATCGGTCCCAGTGCCCCGGCGACCGTCCGCGGAACCACAAAACCTTGTGCACAAGTTGTCCGTGATCAACGGCGTTCGTTAAGTTTTACATCAATTCATGCACGTTTCAAGACAATTTCTAGCACGATACAAGTTCCATACACAACAGTTTTTGCATAGTCTATCTGATCAATCTATGGCAAAGCAAAGTGTGTTCCATATGCATAGCATAATTCATAGAAGATAATGTATTCTAACTAGCATTGAAGCATATGATGAACATTCCAAACGAACAAGCATGCAGTATAAGTAATCGTTCCCAAGTTGAATGACAAGCAATCTAATCCAAGTCTATTCCCTTTTTATCTTGGCATTTTTTAGTTATTACTTGGTATCGTCTGATCGGGACAACAAGAATGCAAGATTTTTAGGTGTGAAGACTTGGGGGCAGGGCTAGCTAATCGGGATGGTAGCCACTCACTTAGTTGGTTGGAAGGGAGAAGGAAAGAGGCGCTTCAAGACTCCGCTAGTAAGCCGCCTACCGTTCACCTGCATTCACGAACAGCTCGATCAATACCTCTTCCACTCTTTCCAATCTCGGAATCGAAGTGCAGTTCAATGAACGAAAACAATAAAATCTATCGAAACCGTTCAAGAAAAACAAGCAAATCCGAAAACCAACTTAAAGCACGAAAGCAACAAGCGACATCGAAAACTGAGGCAACAAAAGATGCAGCGGAGAGGTCCCTCCTGACTCTGCCGCTAAGTCGATCCCAGGGACACGGTCCACTGAATATGGAAATCGATTCCGAAGAAGCAAATCCATAACGAGAACGGGTTCTTGTTTCAATCTATCCCGATCTAACGATACGTTTGTATTCCTTAGTCGCGCTTCACGATTAAGGGGAACGGGACGCCACACCGCCCGCCCCTTTAACACAAGTAATCATTATCAATTCTATTTGAATATAGCAAAAGTTAGTCCTTTAAAGGTAAACATCTTGACCACTAATTTGATACATGGCAACTCTCGAATAATAGATGGAAGTCTTCACTAATTTTGATATGTGAAAAAAAATTGACCCTATAATAGGTTGTTAGTGGAACAAGTCCTAACTAGAATTAGAATTAAATCAAAATCGATATATGATAGGGTACATTATTTATTTATTTATTTATGAATATATTTTTAACGTTTTCGAAGTTTGTCCATCACTTCCCATGTGCTAAGCTAAGCAGTGTCCACTCCAACTTCCTTCAATTTCCCGTGTCTCTCTCTGTCTGGAGCTTCCTCCAATTAATTTCCCAATGGCAATTACTCTCTTCTCCCACCTCCTCCTCCTCTTCTCCTTCTCCTTCTCCCCCTCCTCCTCTCCACCGCCGCCGCCGCCGCCATTGCTGCTCATCCAGCAAGCCTGCAACGCCACTCGCTACCCATCCCTCTGCTCCTCCTCCCTCCTCCCTCCAAACACCTCCTCCTCCTCCGCAGCAGACCTCGTTCTAGCCTCCATCTCCATCTCCTCCGCCAACCTCACCTCCGCGCAATCCAAGGTCCAATCCGTCCTCGACGACGCCGCCTCCCCCAACAACCCCAACCGCACCGTAACCGCCAAGAACTGCCTCGACGGACTCTCCTACGCCGCGACCCGCCTCAATGCCGCCTACCGAGCCGTCTCCGAGGGGCCGGCGGCGCTGCCAGACGCCCGCGCATGGGCCAGCGCCGCCCTCCTCTACCAGTTCGGCTGCTGGTCCGGCCTCAGGAACGTCAACGACACACAACAGCTGGTAATTATTAGTCCATCTTTATTTCTCTGCTTTCTCACAACATTTTTTTTTTCTTTATTGCTGAGATTAAGAAACAGAAAATGGCACAGGAAGCATACAAATTTAATTTTATTGCGTAAAAAATTTAAAGTATGGAAAAATTTGTAGATACGGTCTTAATATGTTAATGTTATTTTGAATGGCGTAATTTTAGTTTTGATAAATTACGTCTTTCTTAAAGGTGTAAATTTTCATTAGAACTTTTTTAAAATATTTTTTACAATTACGTTCTTTTTTTTTTTTTAAAATAATGCTATTTGTATCTCCAAAGTTAAAATCTATCACT
Source organism: Iris macrosiphon (assembly GCA_036927795.1). Classification (NCBI taxonomy): domain Eukaryota; kingdom Viridiplantae; phylum Streptophyta; class Magnoliopsida; order Asparagales; family Iridaceae; genus Iris; species Iris macrosiphon. Next base: position 150,357,121 of record JAYESA010000016.1, read on the forward strand.
AAAAATTTCAGTATTTAATTTTCACTAGAAATAAAAAAAATATAAATTAAAAATTTACATCCTTAAGAAGGACGCAAATCACCGAATCTAAAAATACGACGTATTGATGCTGAACTTTATGTTTTTTGCACAATAAAATTGAATTTATATGCTTTCTATACAATATTTTTGATTAAAAAAGATGCGTTGGGAAAACTATTATAATTTATTTTATTGAACTGATGCAGACATCTTGGCTGTAAATTTTTGTCTTTAAGGTTAAATTATTATTAATTTTTTTTTTTTCAGGTCGCGGACGCGATCTCGACACTCTTGGTTGCTACGAATCTCACCAGCAACGCCCTCTCCATGGCCACCGCGCTCCAGCGGTACGGAGACGACGTCTCCACGTGGGGCCCACCCCAGACCGAGCGTGACGGCTACTGGGGAAACGCCACCAGCAGCGGCGGAGTCGGAGTCGGAGTCGGAGGACTTGGGTCCCGAATTGGGGTCCCTAGGGACCTGAAGCCAAACGCGACGGTGTGTAGCAAAGAGGAGGAAGGGTACTGCGACTACCGGACGGTCCAGTCGGCGGTCGACGCGGCTCCGGAGTACGGGCCGGGCCGGTTCGTGGTCTACGTGAAGGAAGGGGTGTACGAGGAGCTCGTGAGGGTGGGGTTCGAGAAGACGAACGTGGTGCTGGTCGGGGACGGGATGGGGAGGACGGTGATCACCGGGAACTTGAGCGCCGACATGGTCGGCGTCTCCACTTACAACACTGCAACTGTAGGTTAGTCATTCATTACTCGGTCCAAGTAACTGCATAAAGTAAGTTTACGAAATCTTCAATTCCACGAAGGTGACGTTCCAAAGTACCTGACACTGATTTAACTAATGTATGTGGCTTTCCCTTTCCTTTATGGCCCACCCTATGAACAGCTCAGCTTGCTCACATGTGGACTAGGATCACTAGCTTGGTTGGATTATAGTAAAGTTTTATTTCGATTAAATTTCATTTTCAACTCATGTTCAACGCAAATGTTAAGGGAATTATAAAAAAAAATTATTATAGTACAACCCAGTTTTATGAGCCGTACATATTATAGATTTTACTATTTTAGGACTAAAATTTTTGTCACTTTTTATTTTAAGATTATTAAAATTTTGACAGTTATATATATATATATATAAATATTGACAGTCTTGTTTCCTATTAATTAACATTTGCCATTGAAAATACTTATTGAATTTCGAAATAAATAGCAAATTAACTGCGTGAGAAAATGTCCATCACTGAGACAGTAAATAGAGTACTGCCGCACATATATGTATAACCTCTTTGGCCATAAGATTACACATTGATAAATGACCAAACTCAAATGACTTTTGTTGTCAGTGAGAAAATGTATAATCTCTTTGGCCAGATGGACGGTCTCAGAATCAAACTGTAAAAAAGATATGGAGCAGTGGCGTCCCAAATGGTATGCAATGCAACGTACACAAAGTCTTGTACGTATCACTGGACATCTAAAAAAAAAAAATGTGTACTTTATATATATGCTTCCAACAGCATATTTATCAATGCACATTTTATATTTATCAATACATATTTTAAATGAAAGATGCATTGATAAATGTACTGGTAGAAGTACTCATGTAAAATGTACATTTATTGATACATATTTTATATTTATCAATATATATTTTAAATGAAAGATGCATTGATAAATATACTGGTAGAAGTATCCATGTAAAATGTATATCTATTGATGCACATTTTATATTTATCGATACATATTCTAAATAAAAGATGTATTGATAAATGTACTCATGTAAAATATACATTCATTGATGTGTCATAACTGTTAACATATCTCATTCCTCAGTGATTGCAGCATGTGCTAAATAATGACATAGCGCCATTTCACCGACACTGCATGTTCCCAGAATCCAGATCTGTATCGATACTAACCAGAAATAGTCAGTCATGCATAATATATATATGACAAGTCAAAATCGATCCCATGTCTGTGTCATCGTATCTGTCTTCAGTCCGTGTCGCGTCTTATTCGTGTCAATCAAGTTCATATACGAATGCACACTGATACAAATTTGTATCATCCAACAGGAGTGCTAGGTGACGGGTTCATGGCCAGCAATCTAACCATCAGCAACACCGCCGGCCCAGACGCCCATCAGGCAGTTGCGTTCCGGTCCGACAGCGACCGCTCTGTCCTCGAATCCGTCGAATTCCTGGGCCACCAGGACACGCTCTACGCACATGCCCTCCGCCAGCTCTACAAGTCGTGCCGTATATCCGGCACGGTCGACTTCATCTTCGGCAACTCCGCAGCCGTCTTCGAGGACTCCCTCATCCTCGTAGTCCCGCGCCAGCTCAATCCAGAAAAGGGTGAACAGAACACGGTTACCGCCCACGGCCGGTCCGACCCGGCCCAGTCGACCGGGTTCGTGTTCTACAACTGCATCATCAACGCGACTGCAGAATACTACACCTTCTATTCTCAGAAGCCTGATGCACACAGGAACTACTTGGGGAGGCCATGGAAGGAGTACTCCAGGACCGTGTTCATAGATTGTTACCTGGAGGTGATCGTCAGGCCCGAAGGCTGGCTTCCTTGGTCCGGAGATTTCGCGTTGAGCACCCTCTTCTACGGGGAGTCCGGGAGCAAGGGGCCTGGCGGCTCGAACTCGTCGGCGAGAGTGCCGTGGAGTAGTCTGATTCCTGCAGAGCACCTAGATATGTACTCTGTACAAAATTTTGCTCAGTTGGGATAATCTACATACAATTCCAGCTTATTTGTATTCATTAAAACAAGGAATAAAGGGTGTGGAGCATTAGAAATTGAACCTCTATATTAAAGAATTGGCATATGAATTCACCATTATTCACCCAAAAAAAAAGAAACTCTATCAACATGATAGAAACCGTAAACCCGCGACTCCCAGATACAATACTGAGTGTATCAGGACATACGTCACACTCGGTATAACAATACCGGATTCCGGGTATCACAAGTGAAGAAACTCTATATACTACTGTTGAAGGAAGAAGAAAACGATCACTGAATCGGCAAAGCTGCCTGGGGAGTCGCAATGGCTGTCGGGCTGTCATCCGTCCAGTTCGTCTCGCCCCAATGCCACAGCATGCTCTCCCAGTAGCAGAACTCTTCGTAACAGATACTGAGCCTCGGGTCAGTTATGTTGCGCTTCCAGTGGCCATCGGGGAAGTTGGCCTTCTCCGCCTGCCTCCGGTCCCATTCCAGCCCCGCCTTCTGCTTCGACCTCAGGAGGCAGAAGCTCTGCAGGTTCTCGGGCATCGCATCGTGGACCTTCCACCACCTAGCATGCGCCACGTCGCTCGCAAACTCCTGCATTATGTCCACGTTCCAGTTGCAGTCGTAGTCCCTGAAGCACAGCCACGGCTTCAGCCCCAAGTAGTGAAGAACGTAGAGGACGGGAGGGTCAGCCCCGAATAAGGCAATCTTTTTCGCCTTGATGTCCTCCTCGTCGCCCACCCAGAAATTCTTAAGGAAGTTCATGTGCTTCGGGATGCGGTGCCACCACGTGAATATCTCGTTCAAGTATCCCTGATCCCCGCCATTGTAGGACTCGATCTCGTTTATGTGGTCCATCAGGAGCTGGAAAGTGCAGTTGGAAGGCTCGACGACCATAACACCGGAGTTGAAGAGGGTGGCGTTGTTGCCCGTTGCGGTGATCTCTGGCATCGTGAAGAGGAAGTCGATGTTTCTGAGGATGAGAAGGTCAGCATCGATGAAGATGACCTTGTCGTAGTCAGTGAGCTGCCAGAGCCGGAACTTGCTGTAGTTCCACTCGTTGTAGGCATCACGTTCAGCCTTTGGGTTCCTGATCCTCTGAATCGTCCGGACCTTCCACCCAGCAGCTTCAAGACCGCCTTTGTGGTGCTCACTGATGGTTTCATCAACGAGTATGACGAGGTCCCTCGTGGATCCTGCCATTCTAATGCTTTGGGCTGCAGTTATCGCACCACAGACATAGACATGCGCTGAGTGAAGTATTGTGGCATATGCTTCTCGATGCTTACCGGCATCTGATAGTGGTCTTTCTGTGTGTGTCATAGAGATAGCAAGTAAGTCAATACGGCTTTATAAAACAGAAGAAACTACATATACATGAACTACAAATTATTTGAGCTACAAAATGAATTGTTTCTGAGTATAAGTTAGTATTTGGGTTCCAAATACATAAATCATTAGTTAAGGGGGGTTAAGAACAAACATAGTAGCAAAAATAATAAATATATTGACTAGAACAGTAGTTTTTGGCTTAATACAACAAAATATACTACAGACATTAGTATGGAAAACAGAAAAACTAATAAAGTATAAACAATCTATGGTATGAAATCAATCATTTCTGGGTATCATTAGGAGGCATGTGAAAAATATATATAATTTCTCAGGGGTTTCCAGTAGATCATGTGTGTTTGTGTGGGTGTCAAAATTAGCACCCTTGAGTATTGAAAATCTTTATTCATTGTTACCCTCTCTCACACTAGTTTAGTGACAAGAATATATCCTTTTGAAGTCAGAAAATTGTATTTCTGTTGGATTGTATGAATCTATAAAATTTTCTACACTGAATATGAAACTTTCGGCCTTCAGAGACAACCAAGCAAGGATGCCAGTTTCCATGTAACATACTATCATGCAGGGAGGAGCCGGGATTTGACCATAGGGGGGTCAAATACATGAAAGCTATAATAAATAAGTATCAGTACTAATCAAAGCCCTAAAATAATATTATAGAAACTAAAAGTTATTTTAACTTGAAAGTTACCATATGTTCTTTTTCTTCCTGTCCTTCAAGATCTTTCTTTCATTTGTAGCTTTCAATATTGTCTAATTTGGAACTAAATACTCCAAATTTTCCCGCATTTAACTTTTAAAATTTGCAAGTTGCTACCCTAAAGCATTAAAATGAGCAACTACGTACCTTAAACTTTCACCAATTTGCAACTTGTTACCCTATGCAGGTAAGATAGGGTACTATTAAGAAATATGAAAATATGAAGGGTACCATTGTTAACGGCATAGGGTTAGCAAGTTGCAAATTTTGGAAATGTCCATGGTATTTTGTTGCTAATTATATAGTTTAGGGTAGTAATTTGTTGTTTTTAATAGTTTCGGTTAGCAACTTGTAGATCCGAAAAAAAAAATCAAGGTATTTAGTTGCAAATTAGCCTTCAATCTTGGATGAAAAGATGGAGGCCATAGATGATGATATCGTGAGGATTGAAATAATGCGGGGCTACTGTTTTCTAGGGTAGCCATATGAAGAGAAAATAGAGAAGAGATGAGAATGCACAAGGAAAACAGTTTTGTAGCTTTGGTTCGCTAGATGAGACCGGGTCCATAAATCTTGAAATAGTTCATACTTTCAAGATTTATTTAGTTTATTAACTTTTCTCTTGTAGTTCTTTCAATGGATGAATTTGCTTCCTTTGATAGGTTAAACTATCAAAATTAGATTCACAAGGGTGGCAAAGTCGAAAAGTTACAGGAGCGAAGTGTTTATTTATGAGACTCATTCATATTCCGCCAAGGTTAAGGGGGTAAATTGCACCACCCCCCCCCCCCCCCACCCCCCACCCCCACCCCACTTGACTGTACGCTTGCTTTCATGTACATCCCATATTGATAAAAGCATGTTACATTCACTACACTTTAGAAAGAGACTTTCTTGTTCACAAACAGACCATAAGGCTTTATCTAGATAAAGATGTAGAATGAAGAGAGCCAACAACAAGAGGTCGACATGGAAAAGTAGTTTTAGTAAAATGTGAAACTTAACTTATCAATTTCCATGTGATTTCAGGTTTCAAGAATCCAACTCAGTCTATATCTAGAGTTTAGACGGAGAGTTGTGCTTAGCCCTAAGAGCAAGAGGCACAATGAAAAGAATTTTGAAGCACATTGCTATAACTTGCAACCTTGTGAAAGAGAATTTTCAGTACTACCAATCGACTAAATAAAAGCATAGTTAGAAAGAAAACTTTCAGTACTACCAATTGACTTTTCCAATTGATTTTTCAGTGTTACCAATTGACTTTTCCAATTGATTTTTCAGTGTTACCAATTGGCACTCATTGCCCAATGTCTTCCATAGCAAGTATGTGTTCAAGACTCCAAATCTATTTTCAAATATCATTTAACGAGCAAGGGCAAGCTAACAACTGACCTTTTGCATTGAGGGGAATCGATAGCTGGCATGATCCCTCTGGAAGCTGTAGCTTCTCCTTTAGAATTCTCAAGTCAGGCTTGTAGAGCCAAGTATCCCCTTCCCTAACAACAAGATCTTTGCACGTGAAGAGGTTTGGAATTGGGAAGCAGTCAGTTATAAAGAGAACATGGACCTTATGTTCACTGTCCCCATGAGCTGCAGCAAGCTTGGCCGCTGAAAGCTGCAAGTGCAATCTAGCAACATCTCTTGACCAGTTCTTTGCTGATCTATTACAAGGAAGCTTGACAGCAATAAGGTCGAAGCGCGACCTCACAGGGACCTCAGGCTCAGGAAGATCTGGACAATTGGGTACTTCAGATTCTTCTTCTTCGTCAATCCACTCAGGATAAAGTTCCTCCCAAGTGAGATTGTTCTTGGCATATTCCATATGCACAGTAGAAGACTCTGCACGCGGTAGCAGTTGCTGCCAGTAATTGACCTCAGTTATGTTGAAATTCAGTAGGCCAAGCTTCAAGCGTCCTTTACTACCATCCACTTTCCCCACAGCTTTGGCTACTTGCACCCAATCAACACCCAAATGTGATTCGTAACGAGAGTCTGTAACGGTTCTGTCCCAAATCCAGCCAACATCTACAAACTTGGACCTTCATTCCATTGTTATGAAAAAGACAGATCAGAAAAGGATAATTCATAGTTATTCGAGAAGTTTCCATAATTATTGTTATGCTAGAGAACTTCTCTTGAAAGCATCATATAAATCAACAAGTTCTTCGCTGCCACTACAATGGCAGGAAGTTCCAAGAAAAGTCATCGGAGCCTTGATAAATTTCGTGGACCTATTTGGATAATCTATACAAACAAACAAACAAATTAGAAGGAAATATCTTACCTTCTACCAGAATGCACAAAATGCTCACTGTTAACTGCTGGAGAGTAAAGAAGTGTTAAGAGGGTGCCACATATGATAATAAACAGGACCACTTGCAATGAACGAAATTTGCAGCTTGAGCTCCTTTCAGGCATAGAAAATGTGGACTTCTCTGCATCTTTATAGTCTTTGTTTCTCTGGGACCTTCTTTTGCTTGTATCATCACTGTGACAGGAAGGCATCCATGGATTAAGCTAGTCATTTGGGATAAAACAAAAACAAAAACCAAAATAATGAACCACTGACAGTACGTACAGTAATGCTAAGTGAGGCAGCTTAAGTAAATATCTATGAACAATCATGTGATACAATGTGAAAAGAGAAAGAATATGTACTAATTTATCTCTCAACTTATACTCACTCTATCTAGGCCATCATGTTGAGTCAATAAAATAGTTTAGAACTACAGCTGGTGCACGGTACAGAATTTAGCTCTCTGGGCTTATTGCAGTCCCATAGTCAAGATGGTTGAAATGGAAGAGTTGATCAATATTTCTGAACAACCCCCTGAATAAACTATCAAATTGCCTAGAAAGTACATGTCCATAATCAGTAAAAGTTAGAGATATACTCCACAGCAGAAGACTGGAAGTAACAAATGGCATTTCGAACTACCGTCCCCCTCTCTCGCTTTGGTTTTTTGAAACTTAAGGAACTCTCATTCAACCTGTCCACCTAGGTCTGGAACCTGAGCCTTCCCCTATACACATGAAAGGTCTAAGCCACTAGGTTTCAACACTACGATAACTGTCATAGTCTAGCTTGTGAAGTGAAGTGAACTTTGCAGATAATTCTGTTAAACAAGCTTTAGAGCACTAGTAGTAAAAAAATCTGACGTGTGCAGGAAAAGAAAAAGGTTAAGTATCGTGCCCCCTTCAGCCCAATTAACATTAACACCCCCCCCCCCCACACACACACACACACATATATATATAAAGAGAGAGAGAGACAGAGAGAGAGGAGGAGGAGGAGGATATGGACAGTAAGTCCCCTATGTTGATTTAATCTTAAGAATAAATCACCATATAATAGATGGGTCAGGTAAGGTGATCGCCGTATAGCTTGATAACCTAAAGTTGGCAAGCAGCAGACCTACCTCATCGCCCATGCATCACCTAGGTTGCACAGACATGAGTAAAACACTAGCCACAAGGGTTCTGGCACAACACAGATTTTGCTGTGTCCTAGAAGAGAAATATTTGCCATACCACATTCATAAAATCAACTTTGGTTAGAAGATCAGTCTAAATTAATAAAAGGGCGTCCAAATGCCACGAGGCTCCCAATTACGCAGGGTATGGTGAGGGTCAAGATGTACGCAACCTTACCCTCATAAATATGGAGAGGTTGTTTCCGTGACTCGAACATGCATCCTCTAGGATGAAAGCTGTGAGATTTACCGTCGCGCTATACAACGCCCTCTGTCAATCTAAATTAATATATTATACAAAAACTTAGAACAAGATATGTCTCCAGACATTAGCATGTAGATACGTGAAGAAATGCATCACTTTAAAGGATGCATTTGATATATCGATGTATATGTTTATGAGATAGTGATAAATTTTGAAACTGTATATGGATATTATACGAAAATGTGAATTATGCAAATTTCAAATGTACTAGAATATTTTTTTATTCCAGTGGGGTTCCATTATCACCAAAGTACACTGTGGCGAGCAATTACATGGAATGACCTGAAGCAGTTGCAACAAGGTTGGGTTAAGGGAGCTACCCAGCTGGCAAGTGTGACAGTGTTGGCCTTGTATCTGTTTGCTTAGGGGTCAAATTCAGTTGGTTAGATTGTTTAAGTTACGCTTGCAGGCTTGCAGCTTGCCTGGGTTTGACTGGGACAGATTAGGCCAGGCCAGGCCAAGCAGAGGTTATGCCACGAAGTTAGACTGAGTCCACAAAAGGTACTGTCTATTGGATAATTGGAAGGAATTAGTTCATAGAGGGTTTGGATAAACTTCCTGGTTCAGTTTTAGGTGGGATGGTTAACTTCCTTAAGTGTTTGGTTCAGTTACGCATACCAAGTCAAGCTAGGTCTGATGTGGCGAAGTTGAATTAGTTTATTTACATTGGATTGGATAGGATAGTATTTTTCTGAGATTACTATATGAAAGATAAGTCTAAAAGGAGTATTTTGTGAAAAAATGGTAAGGACCAGTATCTGACTATTGAGTTTTTGCCAGTCGTAGAAACAATTTTAAGTTCTTTATGACAGGTATGTTGCCTAGGTGCTCACACGACACATGGACACCGCACTAATCTTGGCATATATTATGTATATTTGTCATGTCGTTGTAGGAGAAGCTGTATGCCTCTGACACGACATTATAATACCAACATTAAGAATGTGTGTGCTTTCTATTGGGCAGGCGTGGTAGAGAAGTGGGAGTGGGACGGGGAGGGAGGGTTGTGAGTTACACATGGAGATTGAGGGAACCTCTTTGATGTCTTTACTATGTTAGTCAGACATTGTACCCAGAAGGTTGAGTTTAAAAACTATAGGCATTTAAACCTCGACTCCCAATATGTGCAGGCTAGATCAGCACGATGAAATTAACTTGAATGTGCAAAACTGGGCAGAAAGAACATGATAGCAGTGACTAGTAATTTGAATAGATCCCAGGGGGCCATGCATGCCCATGTGGATAGACACCTAGAATTGTGTAAAATAACGAAAAAAAAGTTGAACTGGGGTCTGAGAACTATATGCTCTAATACCATGCTAGTTACCCATTGTACCCAAAATCTCGAGTTCAAAAGTTGTCGACCAATTGACTATATCACGACTTTGCATAATGTATTATGAATTGTCATGGAATTATGCAAGACTAATATTGAGGAAATTACTGAATATTTTGGTGTTAACCTTTCCAAATTTCAAGCGTTGGAATCAATTTTAAGATGCCACTTGCTCCTTACTATAACTTGTTTGGGATACAAATGAAACTTAATCATATAAGTCAAGAAAATAACAGATCAACAAGGCCAATAATACCACACTTGAAGAACCATATCCTATTCCCATCTTGGGCCTTGATTCCTACTCAGCAAACCATAAATATTCATGGTCATTTGAAAAACTTTCATGTCTTGGATGTTGGTCACTGTCCACAGAGTATTGAGCTGGAAAAAAGTACCCCTATGGACTAAATGAGAACAGCTCTCACCCCAAACAGCTTTCTCGACGAAATTAGAAGGGCAAGTTGAAACAAGAGAGTGGGTTCACTAGCAACAATAGGTACATCAGAAAGTGAAAGAGAATGAGAAATGGGTAGATTGATCTGTACCAAGGAAGGCCAGTAGCGCTCAATGACTCCACATAGATAGATTGGATGTTAAAGTTTATCAAAAGATATAAGCCAAAGAGAAGTGACAATTTGCTTGCTTTATGAAAAAGAAACGATTGTGATCATTATAATCAACCACCGACTATCATGCGAGCAATCAACGATGAATTGATGCAGCTGCTTGTTTTTCTTTTTTCAAGCTGAAGTACTGTTGATCAGATCAAAGGTTCACATGCTGCAGAAGTACTGCTAGTAAAAGCCGGATTACATATTAATATAGTCTGTCATGCTTCATATTGCCATTCTTACAATACAATGTTCTTTCTACATTCCTGACAACGAGAAGTGAAATAAATAATCAAAGACAGTATTAATTCTAGGTCGCAATAAGAGTCTACTCCAAGAATGCAGGTTTAGGACAAAAATAACTCGAGGAAAGACATTGTAACTAAAGAGTGCCCCCATCAGATACCAGAAGATATACAAATGGCATGATGTTACTCTAATCTTAAGATAAAGATCTGACCCAAGGAAAAGAGGACAAAAGCAGAGGACAACTGAAAGATCATATGGATGGTTACAATTACTATCGTCTTCATGCATGAACTTGTCAACCATTAAGAAAGTAGAACAAATCATTCCCGAAAATAATCGACAAACTACATAACAGACCTTTCCTTGAAATGCACCCATCCAAGAAAACCAAACTCAGCAACAGAGGGCCAAAAGACACTAACAAAACATAACAAAGTTCCTATAGAATCTAGCAGAAAAAAGGAAAAAAATCCTGAGGACATAAAATTACCTGTCCAAATATTTTCCGAAAGTCATTGACGAAGTAAACTAGTTGGTGAACGTTTCTTGAACTGAAAAACTTATGTGTGTGTGTGCGCTCGCGCCAACGAAAAAGCATTTGCAGAAAGTAAATGTTGGAAATAAAGTGAGAAGAAATTAAGCACTCTGTGCCCACCTTTCAATATTCCTCCCTATTTCCTCATTCTTGAATTATAAAAGTAAAGGTAAAGAGCAGAAAAAAGAACATAAAGAAGAGCGGGCTCACTTAGGCAAGGCCAGGCGATACCGCGCCTCCACTGGAACCGTAGAGCCACCCATGGTCCCCCTCATATCATGGAGCCGGACACAGCTGGGAAAACCTTCTTCTGCCTCCCAATCTGCACAACCAGGACCCATTCCTTTTTCATGTTAGAGAAATGTAGGAGAGCTTATATTACAACAAAGACATCACTGATGATAACATAGTAAACTACTAAAAACTAAGATTGGCAACAAGCATAGCAAGCAAACAATAGAATATATGCAAGGAATATGGGGAAAATAATATATACCAATCCAAAATAATGGGGGTAGTCAATATTATACTAAAGAAGTAGGGGGGAGTTGTTTTACATAATAAAAATCAAGAAATCCAAAAACAAACACCCAACAAGATTAAAACAAATTAGAGAAAACAATGTCAAGAAAGAGGGTAAAGGAGGTCAAGGTTCAAGATATTGAGATGGAAGATGGGGAAAAAAAAATATATACCAATCCAAAATAATGGGGGTAGTCAATATTATACTAGAGAAGTAGGGGGGATTTGTTTTACATAATAAAAATCAAGAAATCATTAAAAAAAAAAAAAAAAAAAACTAGAGAAAACAATGGCAAGAAAGAGGGTTATGGGGCATACCTAAGGAGGTCAAGGTTCAAGACATTGAGAGCTCAAATCAATGGCCAAAAACACACTAACAAAAAGTATAACAAACAACAACATCATCTAGAATCTAACAAAAAAAGAAGAGAATTATAAAAGTTAGATGCCACTTACAACAAACAAAAAAAATTAGATTGTTGAGGTGGGTCTTTCTCTCTAGATTTGCTCCTCCTCTTTATGAGGAGATATCTTTGGGGTGATGGGTGAGGGAATGAATGAGCACAGGTGGGAGGGAGGGGGGGAGAGAAATATATATGGGGAAAGTAATACTAACATTTCCAATGCTCTTGAGAATTTCAAGAGAATAATAAAAAGTGTAAATTTATGAACAGAGAGAGAGAGAGAGAGAGAGAGAGAGAGAGGGAAAAAAGAAGGTGAGTTGGCTATGTCACATGGGGCTGAAGGCCAAAAATAGAAGCAACCTGAAGGAGTAAATTTAGTATGTGAGACAGTGATTTTAAATTTAATTAATTATGGGGGACAGAGGTCTTAAGAAGAAGAAGAAGAAGAATATAGAAGGGTTAAGTAAGATTTGATTAGGGTTGTAATTAGAGGAAGGGAATGGTGGGGTGGCAACATCCAAGTTAAGCTAAAAAGAAGAGAGGGGGGAATAGAGAGAGAGAGAGTAGTTCAAAGTACAAGAGTTGTTGAACTAAAAAGGATTACAGTCCTAATGTGAGTGGAAGTGATTGTTGAATGATTTGGTGAGAAAAAGACATGCATTTTACTAACCATCCTCAGCTACTTCTTGTTCTGATCTTCTTCTTCTTTTGTTTTATACTTGTGGTTTCCTAGGATTTAAAAGTTGCTACTAAGTAAGGGAAATAATAATCTACTAAACATGTCAAAGTTCTGCAAACTTTGTGAATTTGGTGAACTAGATTCCAACATGTTAGTTACAAGTTGTGAAAGGAGCTTTACTATTCGTCATTGCTTCAACATTAGGGACCTATAGCAATCAAGGTGGTCTTGACCTTTTTTTTAATTTTTATTTTACTTTCATTTTTTTTTATTTGTATATCTATTCACTTGATACTCATTTAATTTGTGAAACGGATTGTTTGTTGTTGATGACCCTTTATGTTGTCTTGCTTTTATTCTGTCAGCAATTTATCGAACTCGAGTTACTCTTATGGTTACCGAGAAAATGTATAAGATTTTGACTGTGAGACAGAAAATCAGTGAATCGAGTCACGGGAACGTATTATTCGTTCCGTTTATAAATTATGGAAGTTTGAGGGAGACGGTTGGTCCAAATAAGGGTGAGCAACGGTTCGGTTTATCCAAAAATCGAAAAAAACCGAAAACCGTTTTTTGCAAACCGAAAACCGAACCGAATTTATAAAGACCGAAAAAATCGAACCGAATTAAATCGGTTCGATTCTCGGTCGGTTCGGTTTTTTAGGTCCAAGTGGTGAGTGTATTCAAAATTCATAAAAACCGAAAAAAAATCAAACATAACTGAGAAAAACAAAAATTGTGTACCAAAAATAAAAAAAAACTAATTTTATACCAAGTGGTGAGTGTATACCAAATTCGTAAAAACCGATTTTTTTTTTCTTTTCTAATGTAGTGATTCGGTTTTCGGTTCGGGTTTCAGAATCCAAAACCGAAAATCGAACCGATAACCGAAATTAATCAAATGATAAAACCGAAATCCGAACCGGTTGATTAAAAATCGAACCGAATTTCAATTTCGGTCCGGTTCGGTTCGATTTTCGGTTAAAAACCGAGAATTGCTCACCCCTAGGTCCAAAGACATATAATACAGTGTGCACAAAATTTTGAACTTTATGTCGGATCTCGAACGTTATGTCAAAAATTCAAAAAAAAAAAAAATCTGCCAACAATTTTATTTTCTACATTTTTAATTTTCTACATATTCATGAACTATTATAGAAAATATTGAATAATTGAATATTTTTTACTTATCAATGTCATTTTCTAATATTCAATTTTTTTTAGTGAAATAACTATCGTCTAAAGTCTGCATTCTCTTACTGAATGAATATGCATTATTTTATTTTATTTTTTGCAAGCATTATGTATTTCTTGTATACGTATTTGCGAACAAGTTTTTATAATCGGCAGTGCTATGACTACAGCCAAATACCTACAACCCTCTTACAACCTCCACGTGGCCGTCACGTGGCGTCCATGTGGAGGTTATCCATTGGAGGAGGGGGAAGAGGTGGGACCCACTGGCTGTTCGGGTGGCCGCCACGTGGCAAAAATGCCACGTGGCAGTCGTTTATTGGAGGGAGAGATGGGCCCGGAGGTGGCCCACATAGCAGGGGGGAGAGAGAGTTGTAAGAAGGTTGTAAGCATTTGGTAGTAAACTTAGCATTATTGTTTTATAATACCACGGCATATTCTACCATATTTGAGACATGGGAGGCTAAATCATTTCTAACTTGTGCTACACGGAGAAGAAGAAGAAGAAGAAGAAGAAGAAGAAGAATATGGAACTTGCTTTTTTAATTAATATATAAGGGCACATTTAGATCCACGTATCAAATTTGATATACTTTGAAATTCGTGAGTTAGAAATATTTTCAAAAAAAAAATAGTACTAAGCATGCAATAAACATTCAAATACTATATTTTGTAAAGCTTTTTGCTTATAAGGTTATATATATATATATATATATATATATATATATATATATATATATATATATATATATATATTTCATTTTATGAAAGACTTGGATAAAGAAAATCATTTTATGAAAGTATTGTTTGGGTTTGAATTCGCAATCTATAGAATATTTTCATATCCATGTCGCAATTCCAAGTGTATATTTAAATATAAGTTTAATATTTTATTGACTTGTGCATATTGAGAGTGGAAGCTTATGTGGTTGAAAATGTGGTGTGTTTTTCTGGAGGGTAAGGTCCAAATCCTCAAAAAATTATTGATGTTTTGTCACTCATTTTTTTGAAAAATTTTCTTATGAGCTAGGTCCCTAAGCGACTCGGACTCGTACGAAGGACGCAAAGTGGAGGTTTGATGGTGCATGTACGCATCAAGCGCGAAATGGCACTTTGTGCGAATTTGCGCTCGTATCCATGCGAGTTGCGCACGGTTGCGACTCGAGCAAATGCGCACGAAACGAGTTGTGTGCGTGGAGCAATGTGGTTGCGGTGCATGCGGTTGCACTCGGAACGCGTGAAAGCAACATGGTTGCACGCGGGTGTTTCCCTGGGCATTCCGTGCGTAGATGATGCTTTGTACGCATAATTGGTTATTCACTGCTCCTGGAACATAACTGTCAATTAGTGGAGATTATTGTTGTAACCATCCACTTAATAGGAAGTTAATCTATGAATTTATTGTCCATAATGAGCACTAGATTGCTGAGGGGGGTGGTTCTCCTATATATTCAGAAGTTTTTTGTAGGAGAGAACAAGAAAATATATACTACTCCAGGAGTCTTAGCAGTAGCAATCACAAGCAACAAAATGATGCCCGTTCGTGCATGTTAAGAGTCCAAATTATATATGTATAAGGGTGATAAAGGGACATTTCAGAAGTTCATCTTTTATAACTTTTTGGAATAAAGTCGAATCTTATTTTGAACAACGGTGATCGTCTTCACTCCCAACGAGCTTTTTTCTTTAAAGTGTTCAAAGTTCTATTTGTGTTTGTAAACAAGCGTTGTAATATCTTTACTTATCACAAGTGGTTATTTTTCATTCATATTGTTGTGGTGTCTTGCATTACTATTGCACTTTTGGTTTTTCTTATACTTTGTACAATTTTTGTAACAACGGGAACAAGTATCCTTAGTAGAGTGATATAAATATACCCTCAATCCTGTGAAGTTTTTTTGCATGATTAATATTGAAAGAAGCGTAGTAGTAAAAACTGTTTTTTTTTTTTTTTTTTTTCCATAGAGGGATGCATTTATTTCTATTTGTGTAGAAAAGAAAAAAAAAAATCGAATATTTGCAAAAAAGGAACAGAACGCCAACTCGCTTTGATGTGGTGGACCAAAAGATTGAAATGTCAAATGAGTTGGCATCTTCTCTATAGAAGACGCCAACTCAGTTGGCGTTCCAAACATATGGTCCACCGCGCCAAATGAATTGGCGTTTCCTTCGTATTAAAAAAGGAATTTCACGTCAACTCTATTGGCGTTTTGTTCAAACATATGTTGGAAACAATCAAGACATGTCAAACTTCAATAACAATGAGCCTTCGCTTGTATTTTGAAGGATTATATAGTATATATCATTAGAGTAGTATAACTACAAAGTCAAATAATCATTAGAGGAAAATAATATTCAGTTAAGATCAGGGTCGACCCTGGACAGGACAGCCACGACAACTGGTTAAGATTTTCTTTCACTGGATAGCCCACACACTGGCAATATCTTCATTTGTATATATATGATGGGCTATGTTATGACTACAACCAAATGTCTACAACCCTCTTACAACCGCCACGTGACAGCCACGTGGCGTCCACGTGGCGGCCGTTCATTGGAGAAGGGGGAAGAGGTAGGATCCGATGGCTGTCCGGGTGGCCGTCACGTGGCAGGAACACTACGTGGCAGTCGTTCATTAGAGAAAAAGGTGGGACCGGATGTGGCCCACATAGCGAAGGAAGAGAACGTTGTAAAAAGGTTGTAAGCATTTGGTAGTAAACTTATCATTGATATATGATAGCCCACTCATTGACAAATACAATAAAAGTAATAAAAGTACACAAACACAGACATATGAAGGAATTGTCCACACAGTGGCAAATACAATAAACTTTTTGGACAAAACACCATTAGATTAGAGTTGACGTGGAATATTTTTTTAAATATAATAAAAGCCAATTCACTTGGCATGGTGGACCATAAGTTTGGAATGCTAATTGGATTGTTATTTTCACTAGAAAAGACGCCAACTCATTTGACGTTTTAAATTTTTTATCCACAACGTAAAATTAGTTGGCGTTCTCTTACTTTACAATTACTAAAATTTTTTTTTATCTTCTATGCAAATAGAAATAAATTCAATTCTATCAATGAAAAAAATTTGTAGGTAAAAAAAATTGTACATATACCAACTCAATATTATAGTGTTTTTCAAGAATTTTAACATTTTGGAGACTATTTCTGTTTGTTAGAAAAAAAATACTAATTTGACCCACTTAGAAATTAATATGTGAAAAAACGTCCATGTTATGTTTTATTGGTCTGCTTTGAGTCAATAGGTTTTTTTTTTTTTTTTGACCGACATAACGTTCGGAACTTTTTACACGTTGTATTGCATGCATTTTGAGCCCACAGTCTCCAACTCCTATCATTTATAAATTAAAAAAATAATACGTCTCCATGGCTCGATCCACCGATCTTTCGCCATCCAACTGGAATCTTATACCTCTCCTCGGTAAGCACAATCTCCCACCTTAGCTTAAGTTCTGAGGCATACAAATTGATACATTAATTTTTAAAATTTATATAGTCTCCGGAATATACAATAGTTAATTAGGAGATTACATCAAAAGAAGAAAAGTTTGATTAGATTAGACGACAAAAGCATGAACTATAGGTCTGAAATTGATGGATTAACAAAAAGATTGCGCTAGATTGTCTATTGTTAAAATGATGCTTCTTCTTTTTCTTTTTTCTTTTTTTCTTTACACCAGCATTATAACATTGCCACCCAACCTTTTGTTAATAATAATTAAAAAAAAAAGTGTCACCAAACTAAAAAAAAAGGGCTGTCACCAAATATTTTTGATAGAAAAATTGTGTTTATTACAACCGATCTAGAATAAGGTCGAAATCCGAAAAGAAGATAGGTTTTGGTTCTATTTAATCTCTTCAATAAAGCTCTAAAGTTTTCGTGTAGTACTTAGACCGTATCAGTGTCATCCAAGTTCAAATCTTGTTTGATATATGATATTTTGAGTGTACATTAAAAATATATCATTAATGTATACTATTATTTTTGACTAATTTTAATTATGATGATCGATTCAACCTCTGGTCAGAAAGACAGATTTTGGTTCGATTTCATCTATTCAATAAATTTGGTAACGAAAATGACTTTCATATATAGAAAAAAGAATATATAATTAGTTTTTTTGAAAGAAAAAAAAAATCAAACGAACCATTTCAACAAAAAAAATTTCTATTCTTTCACTCTAATACGTTGTACTTTATGTATTCCTCTATAAATAGGCCATGTATGATCTACGAACCATAGAAAAAAAAAACCTTATTATCCAATACGTTCATACCGTCATTAGTATTTGCAATATAATTAGTATAATTTTTTTTTTTCTTTTTAAAAACCTTATTATCCAATACGTAATATTTATATAGATTGTAGGTGATTTTATGATTATTAAACTCACTGTTAAAAGCTCCTCCTAGAAATTTAATTTGCTTCACCAAGTCAAGGAAGCACAATGGATTAGGTGAGGGCCTATTGTGGAAAATTTGGTGTTTGACAAAGGGATAGTATCAACAATAATGCTAAGTTTACTACCAAATGCTTACAACCTTCTTACAACTCTCTCTCTCCTCTCTGCTATGTGGGCCACATTTGATTCCATCTCTCCCTCCAATAAACGACTCTCATATAATATTTCTGTCATCCGGACAGCCATCGGATTTTATCTTTTTTTTCCTTCTCGAATGAATGTAGTAGTAGTAGTAGTAGTTGTAGTAGGAGGAGGAGGCTGTGGATTGGTACTTTGCATGGTGTAGAAGACTGTACACAATGATGAATATTATCACCATTTGTGTTGTGGTGTGCAACTTTTTTTATGTTAACAACTTAACAAAGATTGTCATACTCTACCAACCTTAAAAAGTTGAAGAAACCAGAAACCCCTGACATGTATGTGCCACTCACTTATTTTAGATATATATGCATATAGTAAGTATAAGACTATCAATGTGTGTGTCCAAATGTGTCATTTGTTCCAAGGTCTCATGTAGAAAAGGATTGGTGAGGGGAGAAGCGTAGAGACCAAGATGAATTTGTATTGAAAGCAAAGCAAATCCTTCTAGAGCCACACCACATCTTTCTTTCCCTTTAATTTTAATGATTTTTTTTTTCCTTTATTTCTTTCCTTTTCTTTTCAAAGGATCTTCTTGTAACGATATTTTGATCAATTTTGGAATATTTTTTAATCGATCGCTCATAAAGTATTTTAAAAATTGTTGCATGTTAACAACTTTTAGACACTGATTTTGGTCGGCTCAACAACTTTCAAAAATCGGTGTAATATAATTTTTAGTGTATTTATAAACATCACAAATCGAAAGATTTTAAAGAATTTTATTATTATATTACATTTATATCCTCAAAAAATATATATATAATTATAATTACTAAATATTCTACCAGTTTTTTTATGTGTATTTTTTTCTGCTGCTTCCAAACTACGACTACTTTTTCCAATAAGTTATTAAAATATTTATCTCCTACCTGCATCCAATAGTTTCTATTATTTTATTTATTTATTTATTTATTTGTCAAAGGTAGACTTCTATTTCTTCTAAAATAAGGCTAATTTTTGGGTAAATTCTTAAAATCTCTCTCATACTTTTATCCAGACTTTTCTATATATTATTTCATGTGCGTTTTATTGTTTCATGTGTTGTTTTTATTATTTCATGTAATTATATTACTGTATTTATATGTGAGCATATAGATAATTTTATTCGTGTAAAAAAAATTCAAAATCGTTCGTTAATGAATTAACAAGGGTTTGACTGGTTTAAAAGTCGCAACTTAAAACCACCAAAAATTGGACCTCTCGTAATCGCTCATAACCGGTACTCTAAAAACACCTCATAACCGCAATTCCTAAAAATTGTCAAGTAGGCCCTTAATTATATTATCTATATTACTATAGAAAAAATTTGAGACTTTACCGTAAAAAAATTTGTTCTTAAAATATCTTTACATATGTTTACTAACTAAAATTGTTCATTAAATTTAACATATGTAGTTAGGTAATTACGTATAAAAAAAATAAAGAGTTGTTGTGTGTTCTTTCAAAATAGTAAAAAAAATAAGAAACTATTATTTTCTCTGCATATAGCAAAAAAAATAATGAACCATTATTTACTATTTCCAAGTAGTATGAAATACATGTTCATATGTACTAAGTAGTATATGTACGTGGACAAGTGGATATGGTCAAATTACTTCAAGAAGTCTACTGCTGTACTTTTTCGATTGGAGTCAATACTGACCCACTATTTTTCCAAGAAATTGATGTAAATAATTTCTTTTTTTTTTAATATCGTCCAAAAGGACTTAGAATTTGGACCACTTAGGTCAATCCAGTGGTTGAATCACCGTTGAACCTATTTAATTCGATCTAATATCTTATTTGGGTCTCTTTCCGGTCTGATTTTTAAAAAACTGCTAATTCATCACATGCTTAGTACAAGCATACATATAGCAATTTTGGACACGTAGTAAAGGATTGCAACTCATAAAATTTCTTCATTTCGTGATCTTCTTCAAGTAATGTATTAATAAGTTTGTTATTTAGACCATCGGACTATTTTCTGATTCAACTTTGGACACGTAAGATTTGATTCTCAAGAGTAGGCGTGTTTTCAGAAAGAAAAATAATATTTGATCTACAATATTGGACCGCAGTATGTGATTGCAGATCAGATATCAGCAATTCTTTGTCACAATCTCTATTTGCATAGCTCCACCACCAATTGGACAGCAAATGAAGCGCCGACACGTAATTCGCGATCACGAACTGCAGTCCAAACCCGCGGGCACTGACGTAGGAAGTGAGTTCGTTATACCTAATCTAGACCTACACCTACTTTGGATAATTGGATGCAAATATTTAATGATAAGTATATAAAGATATTATAAAATTTAGTGCATTTTTCTACACACTGCATTGAAAAAGACTAGACCCGACCTAGATATGGATATGGACCGATGTCACCGATCCCAAATTTGCTAACATGAAAAATAGTCTAACTATTTGTGATTCCCAAATTTAAATTGGATCAGACCGATCATTTTTTTTTTTTATTTGTTTGTGAGTTTATATCTTATATATTTTTTTTAAAAATTGTTAATTATCGACAATGGAATCCGAGATTTTTTTTCCTACAGATTAATATATTAAAAGAAAAGGTAAACACCATGAATTGACTTATTCTTTTTTTTTGTGATTTTTGTTCCTCAAAACAACCAAAATGGACCCATGAAAAAGGATATTTTGATGCTTATGTCGTGAATAGTTTCTGTAGTCCTGAAAAATTACTACTAAATTGGGAAGTATTACAGTACAACAACTAATAATGGACAAATGAGGAAGAATAACTATAAGTACTTCCAGGTCCGCGGGATCGTGGCATATTGGTTACGATGGAGGACTCTCGTGAGGATGAATACGGTTAGAATTTTTTTTTGAAGCTTAGTTTCTAATTCGATGGAATGGACATAAGGAAAAAAAAAAACTATAAGTACTTTCAGGACGGCTCTAGGAAAAATGAACTTTTGACGATCTTGAAAATTTATGATTTTTATGTGAAAATTTTAAGACTACCGTAAAATTTAGGAGACAATTGTAAAATTTTAGAACTTACTTAAAATTTAGACTAAATTGTAACTTGATACCTTCAACTATTTAAATTTTTGAACGTGATATCCTATACTTTGATATACATCAATTTGATATTATAGAGGAAAAAAAAAGGCGAAGCTATCATTACACTCCCCCCCCCCCCCCCCACCACCACCACCACCCTATCCTCTCTCCATGCGCGTTGCCATCGTCGCCTCTGCGACCGCTGTTGCTGTCATCGCTGTTGCGTGGGCTGCTGTGCGCAGAGAGAGAGAGGGGGCAAGGGCGGGGGTGGGACATCCGGGTGGGGTGGGGGTTGTGGTCACGGGCTGAGTGGGAGGAGGAGGGATAATTTTGTTCTTTTTTGTATAAAGTTTAAAATATTCAATATTTGATGGTATCAAGTTGTCGAGTAAAAATGTTTAGGAGATCAAGTTCCAAAACCGAAATAGTTGATGGTATCAAGTTGGAGTTGTCTCTAACTACTTATATGGTAACTCAATAAAACATGCAACCCAGCGTATACAAACTCCCGTACGTTATGTCGGACATCTAAAAAAAAAACTTACCTTCAGTGGCTCACAAAGACAGTAGGAACCGACATGGAATTGATTTTGGTGTATTCCATATTTGAAAATGTCTACATATAGTGTCCGATTAACGATACGATACGATACGATATCAGATGACCCAAATCATGGATGCAACGAGACAAGTTGCAGATTTGTGGGGATGCACAGGTAGGGGTTTATTAAGACATCTAAGATCGAACCACCATTATAAATATAGGGTTAGCTGAATTATAGTTGCACCTGCCCAAAGGTGTCAACTTCACCACATTTGGAACACTTCTTTGGAACACTTCTTTGACAAAATCGGTCCATGCATGAACTAATTATACAAGTCCTACTCTAATGTTTGTTAGTCCAATTAATTTCGAGGTCAATGTAGGTGGCCAACCACGTTTTGTTTTTGTTTTTTTTCCGATGGCATAAATTTCATATTTGGAATATAGAGTTTGAATTATTTAGTTATAAATATATCATGATAGATAGTTAATTTTTTTGTTAAGTTTTTTTTTCAAATAATTAGTAAAGTATGTAGATAGTTATTTACTTATTTTTTTTATTAAATTTATTAATTTATTTAAATAATGATATATATACGGTTTAGACGAATTATTTTTTAGTCGTTTCAAAGTCGCATTATAATAGTAGAGAAGAGATGAATGTGGGATAATTAAAGAACAAATTAGTGTTGCAATTAATGATTGGATTAGAAAAAATCTATCTTAGCTGATTTGTACATATACAGCACACTGTAGATGTTTCTGAAAAAAGAAGATAGTTTTTGTCCTTGTAAAAAAAAAAAGGCTTTTAAGACCTCAACTCTGTTTAAATAATAGCCCAAAAAGAATTGAATAAAACTTTTGTTACTGTTGTTTAACATTTGGAATAAATACTCACTCATTGACACGAAAATAATATATATATATAGGAAGGATCAGTATTACGCTATTAAGTATCTCCGAATGTTTTCGAAATAACAGTCGACGCTATTAAATATTTTCGAATATTTTCGAAATAGTAATCGTTGGATCTGTCTTTTTTACCATACAAATTAATTCCTAAACTATTAATTTTTTTACAATATTTTGAACTAATATGTATGGTTAAACAGACAGATCAAAGAACTACTATTTTGGAAACATTCGAAATGCTTAATAGCGTTGGATGCTATTTCAAAAATAGCCTAAGATGCTTAATAGCATGATCCTCTCTCTCTCTCTCTCTCTCTCTCTCTATATATATATATATATATATATATATATATATATATATATATATATATATATATATATATATATATGAACCCAAGCAGAACCTAATTTATAGATGCAAGTGAACTCAATTCCCCAGCTTCGAGATTGGACCGGGCGGTCCAAATACTTGGTTAATTTCGACATGTTAAATGTCATGTCTTAAATAAATTGTGGTTAATTGCATCCTCGTATCAATACGCTCATGTCTAGATCATATGCAAGCAAGCAAGATGTACTGGAGGTACACAAAATCTTTGTTTAACATGTGTTACAATAGACAAATTATTTGGTCGGGGAGGCTGCCAGGGAGCTCTTTGCCGGAGCATGAGGGGAGGGGGTAGGCCGGAGCAGTAGGGAAGGAGATAGGAGTCGGCGGCGGCGGCGCGGAGAAGGAGGGGGAGGCAGAGCAGGAAGGGGGATGGGTGTAATCCCCCTGATTTTCAAAATTTGATAATATGGAATTTTTCCCAATTTACTGTATTTTTCTGATATTTTTCTGGAATTAAATTAAGGTGTTTAATTATTGAAGGATTTTTAATTGATAATAAATGGTATTAAAATATTATGAAAATAATATTTTATGGTGTAAAATGAAAATCTAGACATAGGGTATTTTCCGGGAATTTATTGGACCCCGAATGAATTTTAAAAGGCCCTAAAAACTATTATTATTTATTAATTAAATATTTACTAAATGATTTAATTATCATTAAACAGGCCCAACCCATTAAGCCGGAGCCCGACCCGTTTACTTTATTCTGGATTGAGTCGGATCCGCCTGACCCGACCCGACCGCCCGCAACCCACAACCCGCTATCCCTTCTCCCCCAATCAGCCGAAACCCGACTCCGACTCTTCCCCTTCCGCCGCCGGTTACCGGCCGACTGCTCGCCTCCCCGCGCCGACTCGTCTCCGAACGGCCGCCGACCCTCCGGTCCCTCTCCCCCTCACCGTCCGCCTCCTCCTCTCCCTCTCGCAGCCTATAAAATCCCCCAAACCCCCGCTTCTCCGGCCGACTTTGATGCCGCTGCCTTCGCCTCACTTCCTCCACCTCCCGCCTCTGGCCTCGACGCCGCCAACCGCACCTCGCCGTCAGCCTCCAGTGCACCGCCTCCCCGCTGCTCGCCTCCAGCCCGCCTCAGCCGCCAGCCTCCCAGCCGAGTCCCGCAGCCCCGAGCTTCTCCGACGTTCCCGAGCATCCGCCGGCGACCCCCGCTCGCTGCAACCGACCGACCCTCGAGACCTCGTCGCCTCCGTCCGACGAGTCTTCATAGCACTCCGGCAAGCCTCGACTCAGAGGACACGGACACAGAAGCCGCGGACACGGGAGCAGTCAACCCTAACCCTAGACACGGTTGTACACGAGGATACGGTTTAAACTCGGTTTTTCAAGTCTTGCTCAGGTAACCGTAACTTTTTGCTCGTAGCTCGGAATTCAATTTCGTAAATTGTATCGCGTAGCCTGTTCGACCCTCTCGGTGCCCGGACAAACCGCTCGGGGCATCGCGTCCTGTGGTGATCGCACCCCGCGATCCAAAAACAGGAAAAACTTAGCCCTGTTTCACCCCGGAATCGAGTACGCCCCGCCAAACGGGACGACTTGGTCACGTGCGGTCTTCACCGATACGTCAGCGTCGTTGATACGGACGTGTGGGCTTTCGCAGAAGCTGATTCGGATGTGCGTGCACACCGGAATCAGTGCGTATCCGCGGACAACGCCCCGTATCCGTACTTTCTGTTTCTCGCTGTAACTTAGTGTACACAAGTCAGATCGAGACGAAACTTGCGCCATCGGACTCGTAGCAATACGCTGGTCCTGTGGGTCAAGTTTGGTTCGATTCTGAGAACGTTGACAAAATCGTGTGTCGTGGGCCCCACAGGCTCCACCCGACGGGCGATTTTGAGAACGGCTCATCGGAATCCAATTCTGGAAGTTCCGTTGGGTTCGTATCATCGTTCCTGACCTGTTGACACTAAGTTGGACTGTTTTTGAGACCTTTGACCCTAGCGCGTTCTTCGGTGCAAAGCGGCCCACATTTGGACCCCGCCTTGACCCGAAATTGACGTTTTTGCCCTTGTCTCCAAATTGGACCCAAGGACAGGCGTTCCTAGCTGATTGAAGTGTTCTGGATCTGATGGTGATGTTTGTTTCAGCAAACGGAGCAGTCTTTGCAAATCCAGCAATTTCCAGAGCTACAACTGAAACAGGAAATCCAGGCAAGTGTACCTTGCCATTAAATGCAGTATTTAATTCATTTTGAATCTCTTGCTCTAATTTCTGTGACTGTGGTACTTGCCCTATCAAGTAAATTATTCCCAGGACACCTGACACAAGCATGATACAGAATCTTCCTGATTATTCAAGGGGGGTTTGTATAAGATATAGATTTTATGATTTAAGCTTTAGAACTTAATAAATGACTGACTGCATTAGTTTCAATCTTGCGTAACATGAACATTGAGATCTGTGTCGTGAGATTCATTGGGTGGGGAGAGTATTACCATATCAAGGCTGATTATATTATATATATATCTGGTTATCTGGAAGTGTCCTAGTCTCTGGCACAGAGCTTTGGCACCTGTACTGGCCCTTCGAGAATCACTGCTATGGTTTCTTATCACTGATCCTGTAGTAGTCTCAGCCTGAGTATGAATAATAACTCTCACTTGCATGATCACTTAGCTGGTTTTAATTATTTAACTGGATTTGTTTGATAGTAACATCGGCATACCACTGTCTTAAACTTATTAATTTCTTGTGCTTCTCTTGTGATTAACATTTTGGTTGACTTGCATGCTCATTCACTGTATTATGGCTCGTATTCTTCTGTACCTTGTTGCGTCCCTCTGAGGACCTGGTTTTGTTCTCCAGTTATAGCAGACGAGATCTACCCTGAGGTGTACGGAACAGGGGCACTACTCGGAGCAGTACCTGAACCTGAGGACGAGGTGACCGCTGAGGACTTCTCCTGAACAACTGCTTCACCATGCTCAGTCATTTAGTCTTTATTTTCCTGTTTCATTAAACTCTCTATTTCCTGTTTAATTGAACTCTTTTTTCTGTCTTTGAAAACTTATGTAACAGACTTAATATCGGATTGTTCTCCGATTTTATTTACTTTGTCTGGTTGTAACTTAATATTTCTTTTGCTGAAGTTGATATCTTATATCTATGGATGAGAATAGTAGACCCCGACTGATGTAATACAGCTTAAGTATGCCCGATGGATCCATTAAATTGGGTTTGTCCATCGGTGCATGCTGCTGGCCATAATCATGTGCTCAGTCCCTCGACATTTTGGGACTGGGGCGTGACAATGGGCGAGGGCGGTGGCCCCGACGGAGCAGCGATGGGTAGGACGGTGAAGCAGGAGGGGTAGGGGGAGTTGGCGCCGAAGGCGGAGCTAGATGGGGGGCGAAGGTTGCGGATCCACCGCGGTTGGCCCGTCGGTTGGCGGCGAGCGTGCACGGGGGTCGTGCACGCGACACGTGCCAAAAAGAATTTTCTTGACTAGTATATATAATGCATCTTTGTATGTATACATTATCGAGATGCACCTCCACTTCTACTTCCACGACATCGTGACGGGGACCAACCCGATCGTCATTCGCGTTGTCACGTCCTAGTCCCAAAATATTGAGGGACTAAACACGTGGCAATGGCCAGCAGCACACACCGATGGGCAAGCCCAATTTAATGGACTCATCTTGGTGTACTTAAGCTGCAATACAACAATAAAGTCTAAATAACATGTCATAATCTAATCTCATCCACATAAATGAATACATCAATATCAGCAAAATAAAATATAATCATCATCAAGTCTCAATAAAGTAAATCGGGGAACAACCCGATAATAAGTATGATACAATTTAAACGAGAAATAAAATAGTCTAATAACAGCCAAGACTGAGTATAGAATAAGCAGATACTCAGGAGAAATTCTCAGCGATCACCTCGTCCTCGGGTTCTGGTACTGCTCCAAAGACTGCTCCTGTCCCATACACCTCAGGGTAGATATCCTCTGCTAAACCTGGGGACATAATCCGGATCCAGGTCCTCAGGGGACATAGCAAGGTACAAGAATAACTCAAGCTAAAATAAATACAGTGTAATAATAAATAAATTAGTAGGGTAAACTATATAACCAGCTAAGTGATATGCAATATGAGAGCATTAATCATACTCAGGCTGAGACTACTATAGGCTCTGTGTCGGGAAAACCCATAGCAGTATTCTCTCGAAGGGCCAATAATGTGCCAAAGCTCCGTGTCAGAGTCTAAGGCACCTCCAGTAATATATACATAATCAGCCTTTTGTATGGTAAGTCTCTCCCCACCCAATGTAATCACACGTCTCATGTTCACGATGTCTCATGTCCATGTCACGCAAGATCATATCTAATGCAGCAAGTCATATGACAGCTATGAATATAAAATCTATGTCATCAATCCTGTAGCCTATACATAATCGCCATGAATATCTCAGCAAAATTCTGTCTCATAAATAGTGTCAGGTGTCATGGCTATGACGTACTTGACAAGGCAATCACGAGAATGTATAGGGTTTCGATATCCATCTCTAGGTGACGTTACACAACTCTGCGTACGGCGTTGACACCCAAATATTATTCGGACGTTAAGTAATGTCACACTGTCCTAGGTTGAACAGATACAACATATAAATAAATCAAGAAAATAACATGTAGCAATTACTGCAAGATTGGCAAGGTACACTTGCCTGAGATTTGATTACCAATTGCTGCTCTGGTATCTGCGGGATCTGCAGGTACTCCTCCGGTTGCTGAAATAGATATTACCATCATGCTCAGAATATATCAAATAGCTAGAATTGTATGTCCATAAGTCCAATTTGGACACAGGACAAAAGTGACATTTTCTGGTCAAAGTGGGGTCCACATGTGGCCCTCTTCGCACCGAAAAATATTCCAGAGGCAATATTCTTCAAATTCGTCAAACTTAGTGTTCACAAGTCCAGAATGACGATACGAACCCAACGTAATATCCAGAACTGGATTCCGGTGAGTCGATCACAAAATCGTCCGTCAAGTGGAGCCGTGGGGCCCACGATACGGGATTTTATCAACGTTCTCAGAATTGAACCAAACTTGGGTCATAGGACCAGAAAAATACTACGAGTCCGATGGCGCAAGTTTCGTTTAGATATGACGTGCGTATACTAAGTTATAACGAGTTTTAGAACAGGGCCGATACGGGACGTTGTCGACGAATACGCGTTGATTCAAGTGTGCACGCACATCCAAATCAACTTCTGTGAAATTCTACACGTCTGTATTAACGGCACGCACCTTTCGGTGAAGTCCGTACATGACCAAGTCATCCCATTTAGCGGGGCGCACCCAGTTTCGGGAAAAATAGGGTATTTAAATAACCAATATTTTGGTCATTTTCATCCTCGAAAATATCACAAACTACATCAATTACACTAAAATAGGTTTTAAAAACTTGGTCATATGGTCTAATTTACTGTCAAACCAATTTTGAAAATATTACACAGGTTAGTCGCAAAACGGTCGCGAACTGGGGAGTTCGGGACATTTTCTAAATTTTTAGAAAAAGGGGTTTATTTTTCTGATTTTGCGATCGCCACAGGACGCGATACCTCGAACGAGTTGCACGAGATTTTGAGAGGGTCACACAGGGTTCACATAGGATTTGATAGAACAAAAAACTGGAGAACCAAGAGATAGAAAACCTCACCTGAACGATGGCTCGGAATCGACTAAAATTGGGCATTTCCGTGATAGCGCGACGCGGCTACGGCGAGGTGGTGGTGCTCCTCGACGGCGGGGCTTGCTGGCGGCGACGGCTTGATTGGCCTGCGGCGGCGAGGGCATGGCGGAGATGCTGGAGGGAGCTTGGCCGGAGGATAGTTGGAGGCGGGGAAGCTCGGCGTCGTCGGGTGGTGGCTGAGGGTGATCGAGGGGAGCGGGTGGGTTTATATAGGAGAAGGCCGCGGCGGTTACGGGGAGGGAAACCGGAGCGATCGGCCGGCGCTGGGGAGGCGAAACGAGGGGTCGCGGAGGCTGGGTCCCCGGAGGGTCGCGGCGGTCGGGGTCTTCGAATGGCGGAGAAAAATCGGGGGTCGACGGTTAGGGATTCGAAACAGTAGCGGGTTTGGGTTAACGGGTTTTGGATCGGGTTCAGACCCGACCCGCAGGGTTGGTTTAGGGGTTCGGTTAAACAGGGTTGGTTTGGTTCAACTGAATTTAAAATTAAACCGGTTTAAATTGGTTTAATTAAAATATTAATTTTTAGGTCTTTAAAAAATGATTCTGGGGTCCAATAAATTCCAGAAAAATTATCATATGTCTAATATTTTATTTTACACCAAAAAAATATTATTTTCATAATATTTTAATATTTAAAAATATTATTTAAAATTATTTAATTCAGAAGAACATTTATTTTAATTCCTGAAAAATTACAGAAAATTTTCGAAAAATTATTTTTAAATTCCTGAAAAATCTTGGGGTTTACACACGTGGCAGAGGCTGACTCGACCAACAAGTCCCGGACCGGGTTTGGCACGGTGGTGACGATGGAAGACCCCCGACCGAGGGGCACGACCCAATCGAGCTCGAAGCTTATCGGGCGGGCGCCGGGGATGTACGCGACGACATCCCAAGAGGAGGCTGGCCTGCTGATGACCATGAACCTGGAGTTCATGGGCGGGGACTACAATGGCCGGGAGCACGTTGGCGGTGCTCGGGAGGAACGTTGTATCGTCGGACGCGAGGGAGATGCCTTTCGTCGGGGGACGGGAAGGTTCAGGCTGGCCCGGGGGTACGCTCTCGCCATGACTCACGACATGGACCTCAAGACTGGGAATGCCGTTGTGGAGTATGATGTGCATGTGTTGCACTTGTGACTTGAGTAGTAATGTTGTATTAGTGCATGGTGGTGGTGATCGATGTTGATATCTGTCATGACCCGCACCCGGTGTAAGGGTACGAGAACGTGAGTATGTCCAGCCTACACCGCAGCATCGACGGTAGAACGTTGTCTAAGTCATCAATGATATCTAAATATTTCTCACAATATATATATAAAGTGCCTATCATGCCATCTCAACTCCAAATGGAGGAACGATATGATAATCAATACTCAATCATAATAAAACTAGAGGAAGATGTAGCACGATATGGAATAGAAGAAGAAAAAGAATCAGTCACAGTACAACTCATAATCAAGTCTAATAGACTGGAACAATTGTATCAAATATAATCATGACAAAATAGCTAAACTAAGAAATAACCAATACAAGAGTCTAAACATCTGTAACTAGGTGATCATCCCCCGGCATCGGCTCCTCCTAAACCACCATCTCTAACTCTACACCCACTACGTCCTAAGGTCCATAGTGTCTAGGGTACCAGTCGTCTAAATCGTATGAAAAATATATCTAGTCAAGATTGGAGAGAATCGCACCTCTAACAGTAGTTCTAAATAAATGATAAAGGCTATGTGACAGTAAATAGAGAGAATATAGAAGATAAATAGAGCATGAACAGAAAATATACAAAATATTAAAATATTGTAAATAGAACAAAAGAGATGAGCATCATATGTAAGAGTCATGAAATATAACTAACTGAGTGAGTGAGTACTAGTTTCGATAAGTGGCCGGCTTGGGAACATGTACATGAATCATGGCCTGGTTAATCATATGTGAAGTATACGATTAACACTAACATGGAACTTGTACATGAATGGGTATTGATCACATCTCTAACTAACACTCCCCATCCCTCGACTGGTATAGTGAATCCAACCATGGCACATTACGACACGGGATTCTCCAAGAAGGTAGCAGGTCTCTCCAAGAATCAGTGTCCATACAAGTACAAGAACAACATGGCATGTACATGATACGCCAGAAAATACCGAGAATAATATTTCATGACGGGATCCAGAAAATACTAATTTGTGGAACAACGTGTCAAGATGTCAAGGATATCTACACTAAATACAAGAAACATAGAAGATATCATAAACGAAAATCTGTCAGAGAATGTACTCGCCTGTGGTCCTGAGCTAAAAATACCAATATGTGTCTTGACTGGTGTCACACTGACCTATATATGAAACATCATGTTATTGGGTGTAAAGAATGATAAATATGCTAAATGAGTCAAAATATGCTTTCTAGACCATTTTTAAGTCAAACTAGTCAAACTAGGTTAACTCTGGGTCAAACTAGTCAAACTTGGTTAAATTAGCTATTTTTAGGTTATATGAGTCTATGGCTATGATCTTAGGTCCATATCTATATGATACAAGTCATACTAGCCTATACTAGGTGTTGGGATACCTTAGTATCAATATCGCTATACACCTACACTAGTTATTAACACTAGATGTATGTACACATACACACCTACATTTAACTTGTATATCTGTTATATTAATACTAGTTAGAATATTAATACCTCACTTACATATGCATATAAACTAATCAAGCTAACCACTAATTATCATTCTAACTCATATACACTAACTTATCAATTCACATTAACTCATAACTTAACCTCAACATATACTAGCTAATCAATATAATACTAACTAATACTCTATTACCTAACTAACTTAACTCAACAACTGATATCATACCAACTCCACTTTCAACTAATGTCATACAATATACACTAACACATATAACTTACCACTGATACTACTTAATACTAACACTAACAACATGTGTTGCTACTACCTTCCTCCAACTGTAATACACCCTGCAGAGTCTTGCATATCCAACAGTGCATTGACTGCTAATACTCTCTACCAATTGCTCAAGCTATTACTCCATTCCCCAGTAGTATTAGTCTTTTACAATACCGATACACTCCTACTGCATTCCACCCATTGCAACTTTATGTTGCAGTTAATCCCCTGTTGCATTACACCTAAGGCACTGCCTATCCTTGAGTTGGCAGCTGTTGCTGCCGTATGCTGTGTCCGGGCATGGGTACACTTCCCCCAACTGCAACCTCCACATCACTTGGTATTAAACTGATCCTCAAGTATCTCCTGAAGGCTGATACATGTTCAGGTATCATGACAGATCCCCCATGTTGCTATCAGTCACCCACCTACACACTGAACAACTTCTACTACTGCAACTATAAACATGCACACACACACACACACACACATACCTGAACACAGTCTCCTCACTGTCTCACACACTCAAAAACCTGGAAGCCTTCACACTACTCCAATCCCACTGCCAGAAGACAACAACCTTAATACTGAACACAATGTTCAGTTCAGACCCCCCACAGTCCCTGAACATCCATCTCATAATTGCAGTACCTATATGCAAGCACACACTCCATCCCTCTCTCTCTCTCTCTCTCTCTCTCTCTCTCTCTCTATATATATATATATATATATATATATATATATATATATATATGAACTCCTTAGCTTGGCAATTTAACAAACACTTCAAGTGTAATACCATGATACCTATGATACACCCTCCCGTGAGATACCAAAACTCCCAAATCTCCACACTAAACACTCACACATATCAAATACATATTTTATATAACTAATACAACTTGTTACAATAGAAATTGAAAAAAATTAACACATACCACTAAAAATGAGTCCCGTATCACAATGTATCACAAATTATTGCGATACGGCCTACTCGTATCCAATTGTGGACACGTATCTAGCACCCCACACTCAATCTAAATCTAATTAGATCTAATTGGTCTCATGCCACACATTTGATGTGTCGATCTTGAAATTCTCCCAAATTGAACAAAAAAATCTATGTTGAAACCACAATACAAGTCATATGAACCTAGTTCTTGTTTCTATGGATAGATCTAAGCCAAAGAAGATTTTCTAATGGTCAAATATATGAATTAGAGTCTAATTATGGAGGTAATTCAAAATTTACCAATTGGGAGATGGATTCTCAATGAATCACTCAAATGGACACGATCCGAACACAAGCTCCTTACCATTTCCTTCTTCTCTAAGTGCTCCTTGCAATCCAAGCACCAATGTTTCTTAATTAGTAAAAATTGTGAGGGAATGAGAGTGAATTGAGTGAATTTTCTGGAGGGATGAAGTAATTTGTGGAAGAATTAAATTGAGAATCTAAATTTTGAATGAACTAATGAGAGAAGAGAGAGTGACCTCCCCCTCATATGGCCGGCCCCCCTCTAGCCCCTTCTCCAAGTAATCCACAATGACTACAATGTCCCCACTAGTTAATTAAGAGTTTTAATTAGGAGGGCTATATTAGGAAGCTTATATTAATGAACTAATATAATATCCTTAATTAGTTAAGAAAATGGTCTAATTGGGCATAGTCCAATGTTGGGCTCAATATGTAATGACAAACTAAGGGGTCCACTAATGACAAGTCCAAATAACATAGGCTAGCCCACTAACAAATAATTAGATAACACAACACATATAAATAATTACTAGCATGATATATAATATTAAAACACTAAATAATAAATATGCTAATGAAAAAAAAATACTCTCATCCAGAAATGTGGTAGTGACAATATCATTCACCTGTATATATCACTAATGATTGTCAATACGTGCTCTCTTATTTTTCATGTCCCTTGTTTACTAAACTCGATTCGTTAGACTTTACCAACAACTTGATTCAAAATCAACTTTGTTATTTGGCAACCGCCGGGTGCGGAGGGGGCCTGTCACTCCTCAGTCCTAAAATATCGAGGGACTAGACACGTGGCAATGGCCAGCAACACACACCAATGGGCAACCCAATTTAATGGACCCATCAGGGTGTACTTAAGCTGTAAAACAACAATAGGGGCAGTGGTACTAATCTCATCCACAGAAATAAATACAAACAATATCATAAATATAAATCAACAACAAGTCTCAATAAAATATATCTCGGGGAACAACCCGAGGATAAGTCTGATACAATGGTTCAAATGACAAGAAATAAAAAGTAAACAACAACAAATACTGAGTATAGAATAAGCATATACTCAGAAGAAATCCTCTCCTATCACCTCGTCCTCGGGGATTGGCTCAGTTCCAGTGCCTGCTCCTGCTCCTGTTCTTGCTCCTGGATAGAACTCCTCTGCTATATCTGGGGACATAATCCGGATCCAGGTCCTCAGGGGACATAACAAGGTACAAAATAACTCATGCCAAAATAATTGCAGTGCAGCAATAAATGAATCAATAGGGTAAACTATTTAACCAGCTAAGTGATATGCAAGATGAGAGCATTAATCATACTCAGGCTGAGACTACTATAGGCTCTGTGTCGGGGAAACCCATAGCAGCATTTTCTCGAAGGGCCAGTACATGTGTCAAAGCTCTGTGTCAGAGTCTAAGAAACCTCCAGATAACAATATATATATATATATATATATATATATATATATATATATATATATATATATATATATATATATATATATATATATATAATATAATCAGCCTTTGATATGGTAATACTCTCCCCACCCAATGTAATCACACGTCTCATGTCCACGATGTCTCATGTCCATGTCACGCAGGATCATGACCTCTAACTGATGCAACAAGTCATAATGATAGCTAACACATGCAATCTATATGTCACGAATCATGTAACCTATACAGAATCACCATGAATATCTCAGGAAGATTCTGTCTCATAAATAGTGTTAGGTGTCCTGAGGTATGACGTACTTGATAAGACAAGCACGAGAATGTATAGGGTCGCGATATCCATGACTATGTGACATTACACAACGTCGCGTATGGTGTTGACACCCGAATATTATTCGGACGCTAAGTAATGTCACACGGTCCTAGGTTGAACAGAGATATTACAGTAATAAATCAAGAGAATAGTATAAACAATTGCTGCAAGTATGGCAAGGTACACTTGCCTGGAGTTTGGTATCCAACTGCTGCTCCAGTATCCGCGGGATTTGTAGGTACTCCTCCGGTTGCTGAAATTAATACTACCATCAGGTTCAGAAGATATCAAATAGCTAGAATTATATGTCCTTGAGTCCAATTTGGATACAGGGGCAAAAGTGACAGTTTTTGGTCAAAGCGGGGTCTACATGTGGCCCGCTTCTCACAGAAAAATGTGTCAGAGATAATGTTCTCCAAATTCATCAAACTTAGTGTCTACAAGTCCAGAACAATGATACGAACCCAATGGAACGTCCAAAACTAGATTTCGATGAGCCGATCACAAAATCGCCCATCAAGTGGAGCCATGGGGCCCACGATACGCTATTTTGTCAACGTTCTCAGAATCGAACCAAACTTGGGTCACAGGACCAGCGAATTGCTACGAGTCTGATGGTGCAAGTTTTATTTCGATACAATATGCGTACATGAAGTTACAACGAGTTTCAGAACAGGGTCGATACGGGATATTGTCGACGGATACGCGTTGATTCCGGTGTGCACACACATCCAAATCAACTTTTGTGAAATCTTACACGTCCGTATTAACGACGCGCATCTTTCGGTGAAGTCCGCACACGACCAAGTCGTCCCGTTTAGCGGGGTATACCCAGTTCCGGGGAAAACAGGATAATTATTTTTCTGATTTTGGGTCGCAGTTTGCGATCGCCACAGGACGCGATACCCCGAGCGAGTTGCACGGGTATCGAAAGGGTCACGCAGTCTACACGTCACAGCAGACGAAACAGAAATCGGGGCAGCAAGGAGAGAGAAACAGTCACCTGAACAGGGCTCCGAAGAAGACTAAAAAATGCGATTTTGCGAGGCGGCGCGGCGCGACGCGACACGGCCGGCTTGCTGGCGGCGACGGAGCTCGGCGCTGGTCTTTATCGTGGCAGTGCTGGAGTCGTCGTGACGACGCTGGAGTCATCGTGGCGGCGCTGTTGGCGGCCGGGGCTGCTACGGGTCATAGGCGGCGGAGTCGACTCGCGGAGACGGCCGAAGGAGTCGAGGTGTGGTGGTGAGCGGTGGTGGCAGAGGAGAGTTAGCGGTGGCTAGGTCGAGGGGCAGCGGAGGAAGGCGGTGGGGCGAGCGGGGAGAGTGGTGGTGGTCAGTGGCGGCGTTGTCGGGTCGCCGGAGGGTGATGGGAATGGCGGTGGTGCCGATTTATGGTGGTGAGACGGGTTTATATAGTCAAGGTTAGGGGAGGAGAAGCAGCGGTGGTTGCAGGAACGGGGAGGCCGGGCGGCACTGGGAAGTCGAGCTGACAGCGGGGAGACGACGGGGTCGAAACCGTCGGCGGGGGAAGCGGGCGTCCTGGGATGCGAACAGCCGCGGGGTTCGGGTGAATTAGGGGATTACTGTAGCAAGGGTGGGGTAGGTTTCGGGTCGCGTTTGGATGTGGGTCCGAATCTGACCCACTAAGATACGGGTCGCGGGTACGGGTTTAGGATCCGGATCCGACCCGATCCGATAAGGTAGGGGTCGGGTTCGGGTTAACGGGTTTCGGGTTGGGTTCAGACCCGACCCGACCCGCTAGGGTTTAGGCCCGGTTCAGGATTTTGGGCCGGTCTTGGTTGGTTTCGTTCAATAAACCGGTTGGTTCAGGTTAGTTTATTTTGGTTTAATAAATAACTTCATTTTTAGGTCTTTAAAAATGGTTCTGGGGTCCAATAAATTCCAGAAAATTACCCTATATCTAATATTTTATTTTACATCCAAAAATATTATTTTTATAATATATATTTTAATACTTAAAAAAACATTTAAAATTATTTAAAACTAGAATACCTTGATTTTAATTAGTTAAAATTCCAGAAAAATTTCGAAAATGTGTTTTTAAAATCCTGAAAAATCTAGGGGTTTACAATCTACCCCCTTAAGAGGATTGCGTTCTCGCAATCAAAGAAATAACCGGTCAGCAGAGATGACACGGTTTGCAAAACAAGTTCGAAGCACTACACCATCAAAGAATCATGATCAAGGAGTATCAAAGGATGAGGGTTTAAGCAGAACACATAGGGAAGAAAAAATATTATTTCCCTAAGCAATAAAAGTTATGCAAATTCAAGAGTGAAGGAAATCTGGTTAAAGCAAGAAAACTACAGTTTAGAAAACTAGGTTATCAATTATTAATAAGTTCAAAAATATCAGTTTTAGGCTAAGGTCACGAACTAACAGGCACGAGCTAAAGCAATACATTTATGAATAACTTACTCGCATTTGCTACTCCACGAGTCTGCGCGTCCTCCAAGGTCATCGCAAAAGCTTGTCCGCGTCCTTGCGGTGGTGTCCTCTGTTGTTGCTGGGCTAGCTGAAAAAGTGCTGCTCGT
The DNA here is from genome assembly GCA_036927795.1 of Iris macrosiphon. NCBI lineage: Eukaryota > Viridiplantae > Streptophyta > Magnoliopsida > Asparagales > Iridaceae > Iris > Iris macrosiphon. Next base: position 150,394,978 of record JAYESA010000016.1, read on the forward strand.
GGGGCCAAGAGTGGCCTTGGTTGATATCCTCCTGGTGCTAGTAGAGCTTGTTGGTTTACTATCGGTGCTCCTTCTCGACGCTCAGGGCATTCCCACACTGAATGCTGTCTGGATCCGCAAGCTAAACATAATCCCAATCTGCGTCGGCATTCCTTGGCAAGATGGCCTGCCTTGCCACAGTAGTGGCAAGAAGGTAGGATTAGTGCTAGTGGTGTAGATGCTCTCTGCTGTTGGTGTAGGTGAGGTCTCTATGCAGCTTCTTCTTGTGGTGCTCTGGCTAGTGCTGATTGATTGGCCGCTTAAGGCTGGACTCTCTCATAGTGACGCGCTTCATACGTCGAGCTGCAGCAAGGACGTCCGTATATGAAGTAGGTACAACGGATCCGACCAGTCTCTGTAGCTCGAAGTTTAGTCCGTCGAAGAACTTCTCAGCCTATTCTTCTTCTGTCGGGATCAGGGTTGGGGCGAAGCGACTCAGACGAATGAACTCCGCATTGTATTCTTCCATTATCATATTGTCTTGAGTGAGGCGATTGAACTTGTCCCGAAGTTCTGATCGACTAATAGCTGGAATGTACATCTCCTGAAAGAGTCTAGAGAACTCTTCCCAAGTGACTCGGTCTGGTCCGAGCCGTGTCTCCTCAGATAGCCATCAGTGATGTGCATTGCCCGTCAATTGCATTCTGACGGCAGTCATCCAACGTTCTCGTGGAAGCTCAACTGCTTCTAATTGATATTGAGTGTTGGTGAGCCACTCATGAACTTCTGTGGGCTCCTCCTTGCTTGAAAAGGTGCGGGGCTTCAACTGGCAAAAATTGGTGATAGAGCCCGTCGTTGGCCGTCGTGTTGGTGGGTTCGTCTGCTTTAGTGCGGTTACTAGGTTGTTCCTCAAGTTCTCCGCCTCGTGACGCTGAGCCTCTTGTTGAAATTGTTATTGAGCTTGCATCATTGCGTAGATCATTTGTAATATTTGATGCCCGTCCATAGCCTGTCCTTGTGGGAATACGGACATTGGTGGAGTAAACTGTGGCGGAGTTAGAATATCATCTCAACGAAATCTAGAAGCATGCTGATTTGCTTGGTTGCTTTGGTGAGTGGAGGGATCTCCACTCAATGGCGTCACTTCATCTTCTCTGTAGGTGGCTACAACCCTATTGTTGTTCTTGCAGGAGTTTCGTCGTTTGCTCGTGAATCCATTACTCTGCATCAAAAATAAACTATAAGAGGCGCACAGAGGAATCAATGCATGATGCAAGTCAAGAAATTTTGAATCCGATATAGAGATCAAGAACGATTCAATTAAATGGATGAGATCCTATAACTTATCTTATTCTTTATTGCAGGCTTGCTCGGTCCCTAAGTTGAAACCGAACAATTTAGTCGTTGACCTACATGGGCCACCACAAAAACTATGTCACGCCCCAGTCCTAAAATATCGGGGGACTAGACACGTGGCAATGGCCAGCAGCACACACCAATGGGCAACCCAATTTAATGGACCCATCAGGGTGTACTTAAGCTGTAAAACAATAATAGGGGCAGTGGTACTAATATCATCCACAGAAATAAATACAAACAATATCAGAAATATAAATCAACAACAATTCTCAATAAAATATATCTCGAGGAACAACCCGAGGATAAGTCTAATACAATGGTTCAAATGACAAGAAATAAAGAGCAAACAACAACAAATACTGAGTATAGAATAAGCATATACTCAAAAGAAATCCTCTGCTATCACCTCGTCCTCGGGGATCGGCTCAGTTCCAGTGCCTGCTCCTGCTCCTGCTCCATATACCTCTGGATAGAACTCCTCTACTATATCTGGGGACATAATCCGTTTCCAGGTCCTCAGGGGACATAACAAGGTACAAAATAACTCATGCCAAAATAATTGCAGTACAGCAATAAATGAATCAATAGGGTAAATTATATAACCAGCTAAGTGATATGCAATATGAGAGCATTAATCATACTCAGGCTGAGACTACTATAGGCTCTGTGTCGGGGAAACCCATAGCAGCATTTTCTCGAAGGGCCAGTACATGTGTCAAAGCTCTGTGTCTGAGTCTAAGACACCTCCAGATAACAATATATATATATATATATATATATATATATATATATATATATATATATATATATATATTCAGCCTTTGATATGGCAATACTCTCCCCACCCAATGTAATCACACGTCTCATGCCCACGATGTTTCATGTCCATGTCACGCAGGATCATGACCTCTAACTGATGCAACAAGTCATAATGATAGCTAACACATGCAATCTCTATGTCACGAATCATGTAACCTATACAGAATTACCATGAATATCTCAGGAAGATTCTGTCTCATAAATAGTGTCAGGTATCCTGAGGTATGACGTACTTGATAAGGCAAGCACGAGAATGTATAGGGTCGCGATATCCATGACTAGGTGACATTACACAATGCCGCGCACGGTGTTGACACCCAAATATTATTCGGACGCTAAGTAATGTCACACGGTCCTAGGTTGAACAGAGATATTACAGTAATAAATCAAGAGAATAGTATAAATAATTGCTGCAAGTATGGCAAGGTACACTTGTCCGGGGTTTGGTATCCAACTGCTGCTCCAGTATCCGCGAGATTTGCAGGTACTCCTCCGGTTGCTGAAATGAATACTACCATCAGGTTCAGAAGATATCAAATAGCTAGAATTGCATGTCCTTGAGTCCAATTTGGACACAGGGGCAAAAGTGAGTTTCTGGTCAAAGCGGGGTCCACATGTGGCCCGCTTCTCACCGAAAAACGTGTAAGAGATAATGTTCTCAAATTCGTCAAACTTAGTGTCTACAAGTCCAGAACGATGATACGAACCCAACGGAACGTCCATAACTGGATTCTGATGAGCCGATCACAAAATCGTCCGTCAAGTGGAGCCTGGGCCCACGATACGCGATTTTGTCAACGTTCTCAGAATCGAACCAAACTTGGGTCACAGGACCAACGTATTGCTACGAGTCTGATGGCACAAGTTTAGTTTTCATACGATGTGCGTACACGAAGTTACAATGAGTTCCAGAACAGGACCGATACAGGATGTTGTCGATGGATACGCGTTGATTACGGTGTGCACAAACATCCAAATCAACTTCCGCGAAATCCCACACGTCCGTATTAATGGCGCGCACCTTTCAGTGAAGTCAGCACACGACCAAGTTGTCCCGTTTAACGGGACGCACCCAGTTTCGGGGAAAAACAGGATAATTATTTTTCTGATTTTGGGTCGCAATTTGCGACCGCCACAGGACGCGATACCCCGAGCGAGTTGTACGGATATCGAGAGGGTCACGCAGTCTACGCGTCACAGCAGACGGAACGGAAAATGGGGCAACAAGGAGAGAGAAACAGTCACCTGAACATGGCTCCGAAGAAGACTGAAAAATACGATTTTGTGAGGCGGTGCGATGCGGCACCGCCGGCTTGCTGGCGGTGGTGTCTAGGGCACGGCGGAACTCGGCGCTGGTCTTCGTCGTGGCGGCGCTGGAGTCGTCGTGGCGGCGCTGGTGGCGGCCGGGGCTGCTACGGGTCGTAGGCGTCAGAGTCGACTCGCGGAGGCGGCCGGAGGAGTCGAGGTATGGTGGTGAGCGGTGGTGGCAGAGGAGAGTTAGCGGTGGCTAGGTCGAGGGGTAGCGGAGGAAGGCGGTGGGGCGATCGGGGAGAGTGGTGGTGGTTAGTGGCGGCGCTGTCGGGTCGCCGGAGGGTGATGGGAATGGCGATGGTGCCGGTTTACGGTGGTGAGGCGGGTTTATATAGTCGAGGTTAGGGGAGGAGAAGCAGCGTTGGTTGCGGGAACGGGGAGGCCGAGCGGCGCTGGGAAGGCGAGTGGGGTAGAAACCGTCGGCGGGGGAAGCAGGCGGCTGGGGATGTGGTCAACCGCGGGGTTCGGGTGAATTAGGGGATTACTGTAGCAAGGGTCGGGTAGGTTTTGGGTCGGGTTTGGAAGCGGGTCCGAATCCGACCCACTAAGATACGGGTCGGGTACGGGTCAAGGGTACGAGTTTAGGATCCGAATCCGACCCGATCCGATAGGGTATGGGTCGGGATAGGGTTAACGGGTTCCGGGTTGGGTTCAGACCCGAACCGACCCGCTAGGGTTTAGGCCCGGTTCAGAATTTTGGGCCGGTCTGGGTTGGTTTGGTTCAATAAACCGGTTGGTTCAGGTTAGTTTATTTTGGTTTAATAAATAACTTAGTTTTTAGGTCTTTAAAAATGGTTCTGGGGTCCAATAAATTTCAGAAAAATTAGTCTATGTCTAATATTTTATTTTACACAAAAAAATATTATTTTCATAATATATATTTTAATACTTAATAAAAATATTTAAAATTATTTAAAACCAGAATACCTTGATTTTAATTAGTTAAAATTCCAAAAAAAATTTCGAAAATGTGTTTTTAAAATCCTAAAAAATCTGGAGGTTTACAGGGCTAGGGAGGCCGGAGGGGAGGGGGGAGGTACGGTGGTGCAAGAGAGGCGGAGGGCGATGGCGGTACATGAGGGGTGGAGGGCGGCGATGGCGGCAGCGGAGCAGGAAGGGGAGGGAAGCTGCAGCGACGGAGGAGGAGGAGGAGGAGGAGGAGGAGGAGACGTCTTTGGCCTTAAGGTAGCTCCGTCCCTTTGGCCTTAAGGTAGCTCCGTCCCTGCTCGAGGGATCATTTGATATGTAGGTTATAGTATTTTTGGCATCAAATTCATGAATATTTAATTTTATTATATTTGAATAAATATATTTCTATTGGCTTAGAAACATTTTTATGGATAAAATATCATGACTATAATAACTTTAAGCATAATTTGGTTTCCTTCTAATTTGTGCATTTTGGACAAAATTGTATTAAATAATTTAATTGAGTCGGATAGAGTTTATATCTAGTTGAATTGTGTTGAATCAAACTCGTATTGAAATTTGGTTGAGCCATGTTAGATTTGGGTCTAGTTGACTAAGGTCTTGTCTTGTTCGCGCTTAGATCTTCTTCGAATTTAAGTCGAATTGGGTCCATGTGAGATTTGGATATAATAAAGTTGGATTTGGCTGAAAGTTCATTTTGGACTGAGATATTGATAGTAAAATTTTGTTATATCCAACAACTTTTTATTGGGACTATAGCAAAAACAAAAAAAACAATTTTTTTTTTTTACGAATATATATATTTTATTTGAAAATAAATATATTGTCAAACCTATTACCACAAGTTAAATAACTCAAACTCATATGTGAAAAACATTCTCTCTTGTTGGATTGCAGTGTTAATAAAAAAAATATTTTAGATTATCCCTACACCTAATTCATTGAATTTAATTCAATTGACAAAAAAAAAACTGGAAATGAAAATTCAATTGACAGCACTAAAATATATATTTTAGATTATCCCTACACCAAATTCAGTGAATTTAATTGAATTGAAAAAAAAAAAAAAGGAAAATTCAATTGACAGCACTGGAAAGTGGAAAGCAAGAAACGCCGTCGCTTCCCGCCCTTTCCTTGAGAAACAAAAAATAATAATAATTAAAAGAAGCTCCAATTGAGTAACGCTCGGCACCCACTTGTCACCGTCACCTCCTCGTATTCTCCTCAAACCCTCCCCCCGCGATTTTTCTCGTTCTCCCAATCCCCGAAAACCCTAATTTCGATGGAAGAGGAGAAATCGACGACCGATCCGTCGGCTCCAGCGCAGCCGGAGGAGGTGATCGTCGCCCTGCTCGAGCACCTCGTCTCCCCCCTCCTCCCGCTCTGGGACTCCGATGGCGAAGACCCTCCCTCCGCCAGCCAGCAGGAAGCGGTCGCAAAGCAGGTGAATTCCTCTTTCTTCCGACTCTTCCATAAAGTTGATCATTTTCGCATTTTGACGATGTTGTGATCCGTATGCGAATGAAGGAATTTTTGTTGTTGATTCGATAATGTGATGGTTATAATATTAGTATGATTTGTTATAGTCTATGCTGCAAGGACACCGATACATGGCAAGAAGCACGATGACACGGATGTGGCTTTGGAGTGTCCGTGTCCGTGTCGTGTCCATCTCACCGGTCACGGCATATGTCAGATACAAAAAAAAAAGGAGGCTAAGGCCTTCGGTAGGGAAGAGCTCGTGGGTTGGCAACCAAAGGGGGACAGTTAAAATTAGGGTATCAATGGGTTCGTGTAAGTTAATATTCCGAACCCGAACATTCAAGCTTTTCGGGTTAGGGTTCAGATCAAGTTCCTTTCCTTCTAATTGGTTTCGGGGCCGGATTGTATTTACACAAGACGTCTAAACTATTATTAACTTCAAAATCTTTGTTCATTATTTACCTCTGGACAGATGGTTTTCGCATGTAATACATACTTATGATATACTGTTGAGTCTTGTTTTTGTCCCAGATTGATAAACAACACATTCAAACTTTTCAATCAAATATATGTGATGAACTTGATATTTTCGACAGGAAAATCGGTTTCGGGTTTGGTTTAAATTATACCCAAATCCTAACAATTAATGATTTTGGGTTTACTCTTGGAATCCAAACCCTATAATTCTAAAATAATCGGGTCGGGTTATTGGTTAGCATTGACCGCCCTAGTTAAAATAGCTAGTCCTTGTTCTAAAAGATATTGGAAGCATGAACCTGGTAGTTTTGAATCTAAAATAAACCCAAATCCGGTTAATGGGTTATTTTAAGAATTTTTTCCCCCTTTTGGATCTAAAATAGATCAAAACCCGACCCAAATTTCATTTGGGTTATATTATTAACATCCAAACCTCGTTTTTGATTAAAGCCATGTATGGTTAAGGGTGCCACCTGGAAGTGGTCCAACGGTTGGGACTAGTGACGGTTATTGGGGAGGTCCTATGTTCAATTCCATGCTTGAAAAAAAAAAGGTATGGTTTAGGGGTTATCGATTACCATTGATGTGTCTAGTTTCTTACCTTTGATGCTCATACTTAAGCATTCTTCCATTAGAATGGGTCGACTATGGAGCATAAGAAATCTCCATAAAGAATTGACAAACTTCTTATGTCCGGCTGTCGATCTGATACCAACCCTCTATGTTGGTGCCAAATTCCTAACCAGAGTAGTAGTATGAGTGGTTCATTATGTGAAATCTGGATGGGAAGATGGTGGGTAGGTAGACCTACCTTTATGTCATGCAATTTAAGCTCATGCAACCAAGGACCAGTCTCCAAGTTCCTTTAGACTACAAAAGAGACTAGACGAAGAGGTAAGTTGATACCATTTTCTACAGGGACTTGCATTCATGTTTGTGACACTCCAAGTTAGAGAGTTAAAAGGAACGACATTCATGACACATGCATCTTAGTCTTTTTCTCATATATTTGAACTTTTTGTCTGTAAGAGGTTGGAAGAACAAGATATCACTAATCTAATATGCTTTTGTATTGCTTGACACTCATGGCCATACTTAAGAGTCTCAGTCCGTGTCGACTTCCATACTTGGCCTGAACAACATAGGGCCTAGCCAAACCCGAGCCAAGGTTTATCTTTGGTTCAACTGCTGTGCAACTTAAAATGAGATCTTGCATGGGAATTTCAAAGTTTGAAATGAGATTTCATGCATGCATTTGATTCTCCTTTTGGTTAAGTTGCTATGCTTACTGTTTTAAAATGAATCTCTCATTTACTATCTTGAGCGAACTTTGTACATAGCAAAATGACGATAAACAAGTTTGAATATGAGGAATCTGCTCCAATTCAAATAAAGAACATTCTAACGATATCTGGAGTTCTATAGACATGGAAGATAACCATTTTTTCAACCATGGTTAATTTCCCATCCCCAAAATTTGGGATAAAGACTGTTGTTGTTGGTCGACTCTCCCATCAAAGAGATGCTTCATATTAGATACTTTCTCCCCCAAAACACTCGTTTCTGATTTTTATTTGATTTACTTCCATGTATTCGATTTTACATATCTATCTGTATTACTAAAATCTTCTGCATACTGTTGTAGCAAGGTAAAAATCATTGTCATTTTTTTATGGTTGGCTTCTAGTATATTTGTGACATTTTCAAGTGTTTATGACATGTTTTTGTGTTTGTCTATGTCTTTATATTACTACAACAATTATTTTATTTTGGTGCTGAACTATACTGTGCTTTTACAGATGCATGCAGCTGTAATACTGTATAACTATTATCATAGGAAGCAGTTCCCAAGTCTGGAGTTTCTTAATTTTGAATCCTTCTGCAAAATTGCTTCTACAGCCAAACCAGGTTTATTGAAGTATATGAAATTTATGAATAGATGTGAAGAGGATTTAGAAGCTCTCAACAACCTCTCAATCACAGAGAAGATAGTCATGGAGGCCTGCAATGTATGTACTGCATTGGATGCATCAAAGGCTTTTCCTGATATAGAGGGATGGCCGATCTCTAAAGTTGCAGTTTTGTTAGTTGATTCTACCAAAGAAAACTGCTTGCTGCGTTTCTCCTCGATTACACAGGGAGTTTGGTCACTGGTAGAAAAAATTCATGAAATCTCCTTGAAAAAAATGATGGAGGAAAGGAAAATTAAGAGAGATGCTTCAAATAAGAAGAGAACTTTGAACAGATCGTCTGCACGTGCTTATGAAATTGAAGAGGAACTTGAGCAGCTTGCGTTTTCTGCTGTGGAGCAAGAAACAGGTGTATTAATCTCTCCTATGTTGAGTAAACATGTTTCATAATTCCTAATCTTGAGTTTCTAATCTTCTCTGAAAATCCATTATTGGTGGGTCATGTGTGATGTACATAATCATGTGAGACTAAAGAAAGATGCTAAACTGTGAATCATTTAGGTATTTGCAAGTTGAATCTAGGAGAATATTTTGTCTACCATCTTGTTTAAAGCACCTATTTTTGATCTGATATGTTCAAAAGGCTAACAAGTCGACTGATTCTTCCATATTTGATATCCATCCTACATGGTTTCAGATCTTACATCAAATTTTGTGGGCTGTGGTTTATGTGACCGATGATTAATAGTCTTTTTAACTGACATTTTCCAGGTAAAATCTGGTTCCACAACCAGGTCTTAGCGATCTGAGTTGGTTAAGTGAGCTTACTTTCTTAAAGTGGTTACATAAATAGTTCTTGTAGTGGTCCACTGCCCTTACAGGGTTCTTTGGGTTTATAGTAGTTTCCGTTAAGTTTAGTTTACTTCCTAGATATATCTAAACTAAAGTTGTTGCATCAATTAAATAATTTTTAAATGTTTCTCTAGATAGAAGATAATATGCTCAAAGCTATGCACCTTAGCAATTTACCTCAGGTTTTCTCATGTCCATAATTCTTTTTGGTCCCTTCTGAAATAAATTGCTATGTATGGTCAACAGGCATCAGGCTTTCGGATTTGAGCATTCTGGAACGTCATGTGACATACTCGTTAAGCCATGAGAAGGAAAGTGCACAATTTTATATAATGAAGTATGAAAGAGTAGTGAGCGAGGAGCTTGCCGAAGTTCCCATCATAGATGTGATAAGCAGGTTTGTCATATTTTGTATTATTACTCTCATTGTTACTCATGACCAGTGGCGGATCCAGGATTTGCAATGAGGTGTGGCCCAAATTAATTTTTAACAGTCTTAATGTAAAAACAAGGGTTAAGATTTAAATGCAAAAAAAATGATAATACAATATTTGAATGGAAACGTAATTCTAGAAGTTTTTTCTTACAAGCAAACAAATAAAAAAACAAAACAAATTACAATAACATTCTACGCGGTTTCATGTCTTGAAAGTATGGCAAGACATTTTCCTTGACAACATTGTTGCAATAGTACTCTGGTTCTACTCTCCGTCCGCACGTGACTATATCTTAACTAACCTTCAAGTCGAGAAACAAAAGAAATGGACTGACCGTTTTAAATTGAAAAGATTAAATATCCTCCTAATTTACTTATGTACCTTTTTTTTTTGGTCACTGGATGACTGTGAAGAACCTTCACATGGTAGAGCAGCTGTTGGCGTTCTCACCACTGAAGTAGTGTAGGGCTTGCCTTGGGGCTGCGGTGGCTGGGCATGTAGATTCCCTGCATTGGTGGCTGCGGGTACATCATCATCGGCTGATACATCCTGTCCATGGCCATTCATCATCATTGTCGGCTGCTGCTGCTGCTTCATTTGCTACTGCCACTGCATCATCGTGGTCAGGGGCGAACGGAGAAAATTTGAGGGTGGCCCATGGCACACCCTAGTTCTACTCTACGTCCACCCTTGCTCATGACTAGTTGTTTGTTCATTATCCCTTGAATATGGTGGAATTAATGCTTAATTAATGCTTATACGAATACGTGAATTCATGCTGTCAACATAAGTAATTTGCATGTTCACTATGGAAAGGGCTATGGTCTTAAAGTTGGTAGAGAATTTTTTTTTTGAGAGAATGGTGGGGAAATTTTTGGTTCTTGTTACCTATGCCATTCTAAGCTACTTATTAAATTAGTCAATTTATATTTTCTGCAGCTTGGAAGGTCCTATAGTCGAGAGGGGCATAGCTCCTATAATTACAGCTGTTGTTGAGTACTTCCATGTTTTGCCATATATTGAAATTATATCCAACTGGCTTCAGAGGTAGTTTGTGCCTACTTATCAAATTTACATTAATATACCAACATATCGACTCTCAGTTTTACATAACATTATACATATTTTTAATTCTGCATCCATCTTATACCAAAATGCTCAATTATACTTGTGCAGGGAAGCTACTTCACATGGTTCTTTGTGTGTGTCACAGCGGGAGGTTGCGGATGAGAACTGTTCTTTGGTGTCAAACAGAATACATGCCATGAAAGATCATGAGCTTAGCAAAAAATATGATTTAAAAGAGCAAAAATTGAATTTCCAAAAGAAGAAAATGATCAAAAGTGAACATGAAACCACAAAGTTGTCTGCAAATGGGCTTCCATCATCGGATGAGTTCTCAGCAATCTGTAGTACATGGGTGGAACTAGACAAACTGATTCCCCTGAAATATCGAAGAGCAAATGACCAATCTTTGCAGAAAGGAAAAAATGAGGACATCTTGTATAAGAACAAAGTAAAAGAATTAGTTACACATAAAAAGGTCAGTGGTTCTATGAGTGGGTCATCAGGAGCTGTATATCCTCGCAAGATTGTGGTTGAGAAGCAATCTGTAGAGAGAGACAGGACGCTTGTCACTGAAGATGGTGCAATAAAAAGAAAATCTGATTTGTGTAAAAAAACTGTGTTTACTCAGAGTAAGAAAATGTCAAAGAACGAGACTGAAATTGTAAAGAACACAAATAATCCCTTCCCAGCAAATGGATTGTCCAGTGCTGTTAGTATATCACAAGATACATCTGGCATTTCTGGAATGGAGCCGTTCAGACCGTCCAGCACGAAACATCAGGCAATAAATGAATCATCTATCCATAATCGGCAGACTCAGGACACCGTAATCAGCAAAGATGTAGACAAGGATACCAAAAAATTTGTTGGCCCCTGTATGATCCGGTCATCTGGAAATGTTAATTCTATCACAGTACCGACTTCACGTTTAAATGATCGCCATCAACTTTCTCATGGAAGCCTGCAAAAAGTAGCTGATAGTTCTTGCATGGTGCCAGACCGATTGACCACCAAAGATAAGATAGTTGATGACAAATCTTGTCAGAGTAGGCAGACACAAGAAAATTTGATCATAAGCAACAGAAATGACATTTCTGGAGAAGCTGTTGCTGCAGGTGGATCAAAGGAGGTAAGCATAAATTTCTTGCATATTGCTATTAACCATCTGTATTTGGAATATTTTTCTTCCCTTTGGTTCATGTCATAATTCACTTGTTTAGTGTAGAAGAAAGTACACTTCTTTTCTTGTTTGGCTTCGGTAGTTTCTCCCTATGCGACCTTCCTTGATGCTGGCGATATGAATGATATCACTTCTGCAAATGAGAAAAAGGCTGGAGACAACCCTCCCATCGCGGAAATAATAACTGCTCCCTTCCTCAGCTTCATATTACGCATAACAAAACCTTGCTAAGTGGGAACCTTCCTTTTCCCTGGGAAAAGTTCTAGCCATCCCTCTATTCTGATCGCCCCTTTGGTATGAGATTGCAGTGTCCAGTTTTTTTTAGCATGGTTTTGAAGTATCTGTGGATGAAGCTCCTCATATATCTTTGGTTCTTAACAGTAAATATTAAGTATAAAAGGTTGACCTCGAATAATTGATATATCATAAATTGCTGTTGCACATACTCGGATCGGAAACGACACAGTAAGGACATGTCAACACAGACATGCACCTATTTTGATGTGTCCTAGTGTATTTTGGAGTGTCCGTGGTTTGTCTGGTAAGGGCTGATACGCGTCGGACATGACACAGCCCAGATTTTTGGAGTGCACATGCTTCCTAGGTTTTTTTTTAAACTCCCACCATTAAATGGAAAGAATAATACGCTTCCCCGGTGGATTGAACCCACCCAGCGAGGATGTTTATGTCTCCACTCATCCAAGATGCTTCCTAGATGAATTGTCTTAAGATTAGAAAACAGTGCTTCTTCTATTCTTTTCTTTTCCCTTGCGCAGCTGGGCCATCCGTGCTTTTGGAGTAACTGTAGGGCAGTTTTTCGGGTGAATTCTTCGCCTGGGATATTTTTATATTTACTCAAATAATAAGAGGTTCAATGTTAAGATTAGTGCAGAACTAAAGTACTTATCTTTGTCCTGTTTTCTCATTGCTTATGTTATATCATATATGTAATAGTCTAAGCTAATGATAGTAAACTTAAGTGGGGAATAGAAAATAAACATCAATTGTTAAAATTCTAAGTTCATTTCAGGAAATGAAGACTTTTCCCTGATCAAATATGGTATACTATATGCATTCAAGTGTATTCTTTGTAACTTGTATCACATTTTCTCGCTGGAAGCGTGCAGTGCCATGAACAAGTGCCACACTTTTGTCAAGTTCACAAGGTGTTGTCTTCATTGTGAAGATAACTAATATCAGTCCCTCCAACCATGTTTCTTTTGGGCTTCAATACTACATCTTTGGACCCTTTTATCAAAGAGTAGATGTGAGATTTTCTTGCTGATAGCATGGTGAATCTTGACAAAATTAGAAGTGCATGTGTAAAAATTCCATTATACTGCAAAATTTAGTAGTTTAAAACTACTTTGCCGTATCAATCGATTCTGGTGCATTTAGGCCATATCATATCATTTTGGCATGTTCCAATTTGATACTGAACCCTACCAATACCAGCCTATGCTGACCGATATTGACATTGTGGCTCTCTTTATCTTTCAAATCGGTAAAGAAGAAACTAAAAGAAAAAGAAAGAAGTATGAAAAAACAGTGTTACACATTGTGTCCAAGTTTGACATGCTACAATGTGTCAATAAGTTTCCTTATCAACACATGTTAACCATTACCCTTTTTTGAAGTATATCAGTGAACTCACAACTTTCAACATCTTAATATCATCAATTCAAAATCATCTATTGCGGTAGTACTTTGTTGAAAAGCAAGTAAATAAACAATAATATCTATTGCGCTGGTTAACCATTCATCGTTCTTAATTCCATTCAAATTTAACAAGAAACAACAAATAATACAAAAGCTATAACTAAATGTAACAAATAGTTTTTTAGTTTTTAAATCGACCTTCAATAATTTTTTTGGCTCTGAAAATGAGGAACATCGAAACACCAATCAGAAACTGCAGAAACTACCAATACCGGTACTCATAATAAAAGTTCGAAATTGGTTATAATATCGTTACTGTGAACCTTGCTTTAATAAAAGCTGAAAGTGTCTATATGTAAAGAATTCATGTAAACTTGTGAAATACAGATGATGCTTGTTCTGTTCAAGGTTTTCTAAGTATATTCCGAAACTGATACCAAAACTCCCGTAACTGTCGGAAATACCAGTTCAAAATCTCCCAAACCTCCCGAAATTGATAGTTGTAACAAGTGTCTGAAACCAATACTGTGAACCTTGGTCTCGTTACAGTTGGCTTTTATATTATACAAAGGCAATAGAAGGTGCAACTCAAGGGGCTAGGATTTAATCCAGCGCATGAGCTAGCGATATTTGCGCCGGTTGTTATGACCACGAAATAAGATTCGAGAAACTAGTAGGATCACATATTTTGTGAAGTTGATATTTACCTCTTGTAGTAATCCTCAAGTGCTGCATTATTTTGATTCTTGTATTAAGTTTTATTTGAAAAGTTCTCATCATGACTCCTTTTTACTCTTTATCCCCATCGTCAATTATCCCAAGGGTGTGCTAGTTAAGGAATTCACTATTCTACCGGCATGGTAATGATCTTTTTATTCACTACTATTTTGACTTTTTATTAGCACGTGACTCCTTTTTAATTTTTATTAATATGTTTTATTATCGATGACATCTGCTTTTGTGACTTTTTTCCTTAGTTGCTTGAACTGCTACACCAAGTAATTGAATGATTATCTGTGGTTGCACCATCACTTGGACATGCCTCTTGCATGACTAGGAATATGGAGCTGCATTGTTAGGCGGTAGCAGACAGTGGTGGTGGTGGCATTTGTTAGTTCTTCTAATGGTGATATAGGTTGTTTGGACATGGACAGTGTATTCCAGTACTTGTCCAAAGACAAACCCTACGAGTTTGTTGTTTTTATGTCTGATATCTCAATCTAAACCTGCTGGTGGTTTTGTTGGCCAACAAGTTGAAAGTCATGAGCTCAGGCAAAACTATAGTTATTGTGATATCCATATTTTTAGGTATTCTCGTATTACTTTAATAAGATAATTAAGTAACATTGATTTTTTTCCCCTTTCAATTAGATATGTTCACCGTATTTTGGAGCTTATTGCTTTGGGATTATTTAGAATCCTGGTATTAATTAGAATACTATTAGATATACTCTTGAAGTTTCTTTTGTGACCTTTCCATTTACTTAGAAATCCTATTGATAATAGAACAGTAGCTAGAAATGATTTTTTTTCTTGGATTTCAAGATTTGTTAGGATACTATTGGGATTATGATTCCTATTGATATGTTTATATAGTAATTAGAATTGGACTTCAATCACGATTCCATTAAAATTTAGTATTAGTAGTTTGACTTTGATTGTAATTATGTGAAGGGTTCTATATGTAGAAGGATAAATATTTCGATTTAGGTTGATTTTGAGTCATATTTAGTTGGGTTCGGATTTTGGAAAGCTAACAACTATTGTCACGTCCCTATCCCGCAAGATCGATAAGTCGTCACCGGACGTGATGTTGTATATGTCTAAATTGCACTTGTACAAGGCAAGAACGTGTACACATAATATTTAATTGGAAATAAGGTTGTAGCAACACAATAACATAAAACTGAAGTCAATAGTATAGGAAGAAATAACTCTTTTTATTGAATTTTTGCAGCGGAATACAAACTTTTCAGTACAAATCAAAATGCCTTTTTGGCTTACATTGCTTGGAAATAAAAAGTGATAGGTTGTCATGAATAATATCTCCATTCCATATATTACGTCCCTTTATTGGGAATTGCGTTTCCGAGCAGAGGGCGGAGAGAAATTTGGTGTTGCAGGATTAGAGAAATCCCTTCGCTACACCTACCTGCTCGCTATCTCTTTCCTGAAGGAAAGTCCGCTCGCCTTAACCCTCCGGGCCAGATTCAAGATCTGGGTGCTGAGGTTTGGGACCTTGACATAGCCGTAAAACTTCCTCCTTAATCTTGATTTTCACATAGAAATTCATAAATTATAAGGATACTAATGAAATTGGATAGACCCTACTTCTCGAGGTGAGGGGCGCACAGAAGGAGGTAGACCTTCGGTGTCACCTTGGGGCAAGCCCACCACAGAAAATAATTTGAAATGGAAATCAAGAAACAATTTTTGGTCATAAAAACGGAAACACATGAATTGCGCAAAAAAGTACTTTCGGTTAAAACGCCGTGCGACTCGGAGGGCGAACGAAGTGAGCTAATACTGAATAATCGAAATGAGACGACCGAATGCGCCCTACGAAAGGGTGAGCTAATAGGCAGTGAGAAGGGAGGGATCTAATGTCAGGTATCCAAGGAGTCAAGGGAATGGTAGGTATGGGATTGCTTCTTTATCTAATGGAATGGAAGGTGACTCAAACTCGATTTTCTATTTGAAAAAGTACACGAAGAGGAATGTGGTAGATAGAGAATGGTTCAAAGATAAGAACAAGAGATCTTTTTCGATTAATCCCTTTCTTTGCTTGTCCCTCATTCTTCGAGAACCAGAAAGATCATTTTCGAGTTTGAATTTGTTCATTTAGAATCTGGGTGACGATACTGTAGGGGAGGTCCTGCGGAAAAATAGCTCGATGCCAGAATCCGCTTGCCCGGTGGATGAGAAAGCGTACTTTGCTCTCAAAACCTGATCTATATGGAGCAGGAAAGAGAAAATGGTAAGTCAAAGAGAGTCAACCAACCCAATAAGACCTACTGCTGTCCCACCACAAAAATGGAGGGTGAGGGATCAAGAGAGGGAGAGTGTGGGAGTCCGAGAGAGAGAACGATAAGGGTAGTCTCATACAAGACTATACTAAAACAGCCCATATATCCTAAGGGTATTATGGCAGATAGCAATATTATAAAGCACGCTCTTCTACCTATCCACCCGGTGGGGAGTACTAAACAAAGGGAGAAGGTCAAGTTATGAAGAGTCTCTTTTTTGCCTTGAAATACTTCGAATAGGAAGAAGCTTTGAAAACGCAGCCAGGCCTTTTATCTCACTTGTACGTCCGCATTGTGTCATGAACCACACTCGATAATTCGAACACGAGTATGTAGGTACGTCCAGCCTACGCCGCAGTGTCGGCGGTAGAACGTTATCTGGTAACTCACAAATATCCAACAACTCACGCAATATATATGAAATAAATTATAGTACTCAGATCACATTTTCTAAGGAAGATAACACCAGAAGAACAATACTAACATTAACACCTATATATATATATATATATATATATATATATATATATATATATATATCTCAAGTTCCATAATTTTAAGTCAAACAACTTCAAAGAGTCTAGATCAAAAAGTATTACATAAGATAGTAGACTACCAGAGACAAAATTCGAAAAAATATAATAGTGTTCTATAAGCTGTCTAAAGTAGTTGTAGCCTAGATCTTTGCTGCGAGGCCTCCCTGATCCTCCGGAAGGGCAGGATCAAGCTCAGCTACAAAGTCTTCCTGGGCCCGTAATAGGTGGTACACTGGTTTCAAGCTCGTCTCCTATTTACAACATCTAGTCAGGATTGGAGCGAAGTACAATCCAATAAAAGCAGTTCCAATATATGGTAGAGACTATAAGACATTAATAGGCATGCAATATATGATAGACGGTAAATCTGAATCATGACATTACACCATGTGATAAAACTAGTAATCACGAAAAACCACAATATGTGACAACAAAATATCGGAAACGACAAAAGGAAAGACTGAAAATACTCTAAGTGATATAAAACACTACTTTCAATATGTGAACGGCTTAGGTATACGGCTCATCATGCGATGAGCTATTATTCAAGAGAGGTCCGACACAATCATCCGTGAATGTCATAATTTGCTATTAGTCATGAAACTTGAAAAATGGATTTGATCACATATCTACTTAGTGTTTTTCCTCCCCGACTAATACTCATGGATTCTAGTCAAAATACAATGATTCTAGAAACATGAAAATCACTACGCAAGGTAGGCACGAGATACGTGAACATGAACAACAACTTGTTCAACACGATGACCATGACCAACTTGACAATATAACCAACATGAGAATCATTATACAGGCTATACATCTATAAAGTACCAATCCGTGTATGAAGCGTGAGAATCAAGTAGAACATATCTAATATGTGAAGTATAGAAGCTATCAAAATACTGAAAACAATCAAAGAATGTACTCGCCTGCCGTTATGAGATGGTGATATGTGTCCGGTAACAAATCCGAGTCCAAGAAACCTATTTATGAATAAATTGTATCAATAGGTGAAATAGAACAAAGTCTATTCTCTCTTGAGTTATTAGGTTTCTAAGTTCAATTACCTACTTTAGTGGTAACTTATCTAGGTAGGTTTATAATAGGTTTAATATTATCTACTTGTGATACCTATATTATAAGTATTTTATACAAAAAATAGTTTATATAGTTCAAAGTAGCATATATAACTCATATATATATTGTAGGTTATTATAACGCTTATTATACCTTATATAACACTTCCAGTTTCATAATTCAATACCTTGGTATTCCAATACCTTGGTATTTACCATAACACTTATTTAACCAATACCCAACTTACCTTGACACTTATCTTGTCATGAATCATATCCAAATATACATAACACATCTAACCCACTCTAGGATACTCACTTGTATCTTATACATAACACACTAACTATACTTGACACTAAACTCACTACACATCTAATTTACTTAAACATTCACACTTGACACACCCACACATACACACACTCACCCTTGATCAAGGTGATGAGAGTGATGGGGATGCTGCTGCAAGTGCTGCTACTGCTGCCACTGCAGTTGCTACATGCTGCTACTGCTCTCTCTCCCCCCTCTTAGACACACACACACACATATATATATATACGAAAAAATGGCATCAGCGTAGCAAACGATCGCGCATCAGGCGACTGCGCATGCGCGCCCTCCCTTCATCCTCCCGACCCTCCCCCTCCGCCTTACAGCCGCCCGCCCCTCCCTCCCACGACCGCTGGCCTCCCAACTCCCCCTGCCCCGACACCCCTCCCCCTGCCTTCCTCTTCTCGTCCCCTCCCTCTCTCCTGGGTACTGGATTCGGATCCAAAATCGCGGGCGATCGTTTTCGCGTCCGACCTACGGTGGCGCAGAGGCATCCTACTACCTCTCAACATGTCCTGAATGTCTCCAGTGATAGGATGGACGACTGTAACTCGATGGCACGAAAAATGTGTTAAAACCTCCGCCTTGTCACATGCGCCCAGGCACGTTCCTCCGCATGTGGCACGACATGCACCCCTGGTGTGTCCGCCTAGGACGGGGAAGGGAGGCGGCTCTCGCCATCCGGCTTCGACCAATCCTTCCCAAGCTTTCGGTTCCCCAACGGTCATGCCCAAATTTTTGGCGCAATACGCACCCCAGGTGTTTGACAAAATGCCGAATAGGGTTCCTAATACTTTTAAGACCTCGGGAGTGGCTCCCATCTCCTGGGAAGATCGATGCAGGTCCAACCTAGCGAGGGACGACATTGAGATGCACTTTTTGGCGCCCAGTCTTAAAGAAGGAAGAAAGGTCATCTCTATCACCAAAGAGGACATCGTTGAAACAGAAGTGTTCTGGAAGAACACTATTGTCCTCTACGTTATGGGAGCCCGACCTTACTTCGGTCAGCTAAAGGAATTCGCCTTGCAAATGTGGAGACCTAAAGGGAGCATAGACATTTACACTAGGGAAAATGACTTCTATTTCATCAAGTTTGGGATGTCAGAAGATTTAGAAAATGTGATCCAGAATGACCCTTGGACATTCGATGGGAGACTGGTTGTCCTGAGAAGATGAGATCCTTCTACTAACTTTGAACGGGATCAGCTGACAACTGTTTCTATCTGGATTTGGTTCCTTTGGCTTTCACCCCAACTATGGAGTGTCCAGACTATTATGAAGCTGGCTAGCGGAGTTGGAATCCCCTTTCGGCCAGACAAATACACGACTGATAGAGATCGATTGTCCTTTGCTAGGATTTTTGTTGAGATCAGAGAATGAATGGGTCCCGCCTTGTTGTAATTTCTGCCAAAGCTTTGGACACATCATAGCCCAGTGCCCGGACGCTAGAGTCGCCCCGGAGACCACTAAGCAAGTTCCCTGCTCTAGTACAGAGGTGCCAACGCCTACTAGAGATACTGGAGCCAGTACAGCTATCCCTAGCTCGCGGGGAGACGAAGTTGATTTAACTGTGGAGCAAAGGAGTATGGATACGGATGAGCTAGTCCTACATGAGGCCCCCAATCCTCTCTACTGGGGAAGAGAATGGGAGCGGATAATGCGAAAGAAGGAAGAGGGGGAGGAAATGAGGAGACAACATGCTATGATAGTGTTCGCCGCTGACAACCAACAGGGGAAAGATAACTCTAGTCTTGTCACATTTAGCGCTGAGGTTGTTAACCAAGAAGATAATCATGTCATAGTTAGGAGGAGACTGGCAAGTGGAGGAGCGCTCTGTATAGTTCCGCCTGTGGACAAATCTTCAAAGACCCCAAGTAAAGATGACGGATAACTAGACGGACAACAACCTAGCGAGGAACTGTTGACGTACCCGAATCCCATTTGGCAGACAAAAGTGGAATCCAAAGCAGGAGATGACAAAGATCATAACCGATAAAAGGATGGACTCTCCCCACCTCTTAGAGAGAGTTCTCGTATCAACAAGGGAACCTGTCAACGTAATTTATGACTATATTCACATGGAATGTGAGGGGCGAATTCGATTGGTAGGTGGAGGGATATTTTGCGGTACAACAATAAATTTAAGTGCTCGATCATCAACATTTTGAAATCCAAAGTAAGATCAGAAATTTTGATTAATAGGCGTACTCCGACGCACTGGTCCTCCATCCACAACCTTGATTGTAGCGATATAACTCGCATATGGGTTATGTGGGCCACCAGGATTTGGCAGGGAGATGTGATACAACGATCTGACTAACTCCTCACCATTAAATTCACCAACAAATGGGGGCTTCAGATTGTGGTAGGAGCGGTGTACGGTGATAATGACAGAATCAAGCGTATAGGATTGTGGAATGGCATTACTATAACCAACACGCTGATTGGAGATAGATGGCCATTAGTTGTGGTGGGAGACTTCAATGCTACCTTATTCGCTCATGAAAAAATAGGAGGCCGTCCAGTGCAACAAGCGATTCTATCGGAATTTCAACATTGTCTATTATCCTCTGAGCTCAGGTGTATGGATAAGACAAGACATATATGGACGTGGAATAATAGGGCGATAACTAACCGGATTGTCGTTCAGCTTGATCATGCTCTCTGTAACGGGAGGTGGTTGGAAGTGTTCATGTCTTCTATGACGGAATGCTTAACATCTGGAGCTAGCGATCACTCCCCCATTGTTATCAGACCGACAGAAGTGCCAGTTATCAAAGGAAGGCCATTCAGATTCAACAATGCTTGGATTCATACGGAAGGCTATGGGGAGGTAGTTCAGCAAGGTTGGGAGTCTCGGTCGACTGGAACTGCTTAGTTCAAGATGGTTCAAAAGTTGAAAGCTATTAAAGGCTTTCTTAAAGTCTTGAATAAAGGCAGACCTCACACTCCTCTCCAAGACCTGGAGGACAAGTTGACTGACATTCAAATGAGAGTTCAGCTAGACCCGATTAATCCTGCCCTTACGAAAGTGGAGGTAGTCTTTCAAGATCGTCTGCACAATGATACATTCTTAGATGAGGTCCAGATCAGACAAAGAGCAAAATACAGCTGGCTCAGAGATGGACATATGTGTTCTAAATTCTTCCACGCTACTGTCAAGGCTAGGCTGAGTCAGAATCCATTCGATTGCTTGATCCTGATGGAATTCTTATTACTGGGGATGGGGGTATCCAGAATGAGGCGGTGCGGTATTTCCGGGACCTCTACAACCAGATCTACCTGAACGATTTTTCACACTTTGATTTTAAGAAGATGGTCTCTCGGCGAGATAATGCTGTTTTACGGCAACGGTGTCGATGGAAGAAATATATTCTATTGTTAGTAATGTAGACCCTACTAAATCGTCAGGACCGCATGGCTTTGGGGCGGCCTTCTTCAAGAAACACTGGGAGATGATTAAGGTCTACGTCTTGTATGCGGTAAGAGATTTTTTTTCTCTAGTAAACTGCTGAAGGAGCTCAACCACACGTTTGTGGTCTTAATAGCTAAGGTGGAGGGTGCGACTGAACTGGGAGACTTAATGCCGATTGCATGCTGTAACTTCTTATACAAGATTATAACCCACATAATGTGTGACCGGATGAGGGATGTTATGGAAGAACTTATCTCACCCAATCATGCATCCTTCATCAAAGGGCGCTCCATCTTAGAGAATTG
Organism: Iris macrosiphon; assembly: GCA_036927795.1. Lineage (NCBI taxonomy): Eukaryota > Viridiplantae > Streptophyta > Magnoliopsida > Asparagales > Iridaceae > Iris > Iris macrosiphon. Next base: position 150,417,127 of record JAYESA010000016.1, read on the forward strand.
TCTACTTGCTCATAGACTTGTTAGGGATTTTAACAAGCAGGGAGGTAACAAAGCGTCTTAAGCTGGACCTCAGGAAAGCTTATGATATGGCAAATCGAGACTTCCTTTGCCACATTATGATCTGCATGGGTTTTGACAGATGGTGTGTGGACATGGTAAGAGAGTGTGTATGCTCTGCATCATTCTCGATTATGATTAGGGGCCAGCCGGAGGGATTTTTCGGAAGCAATAGAGGCCTTAGACAAGGGACCCCCTCTCTCCCTATCTCTTTTCTATGGTCATGGAATTCCTCACTTGTCTTTTAGATAATGCTACAATGGACATATTGATTACTCCTATATTTTGGAAGGTGAATCCTGTGGTTTTCCATCTAATTTATGCTGATGACCTTTTTGTGTTCGTCGAGCCGCCTGATAGATGCATGGACACTCTTAAGCGTATATTCGATATCATGAAAAAATGGTCGGGTTTGCAGCTGAACAAGAACAAGAGCCAAATGTTCCTGAACCGTACTTGTGAGAATAAAGAGGCGTGGCTGGCCAAGATGGACATAATGGAAGGTATGCTTCCGGTGAGATACTTGGGTCTTCCACTCTCAATCAACTATGTTGCTAATGCGGAGTGTGAATGTCTTCTCAATTACACGCAATTGAGACTAGAGGGATGACAGACGCAGATGATGATTGAATTTATTAAAGCCGTAATTGAGGCGGTTGCACTTTTCTGGTTCCAGACCATTATGCTTCCCAAGGGTACGATAAAAAAAATTGAAAGCATGCGTGCGGACTTCTTGTGGAAAGGAGGCATATACACAATTAGTTGGGAAGAGTTGTGTCGGCCTAAAAAGGAATGTGGAGTTGGACTGCGATCTTTGGGTCTTCTCCGGAAAACTGCATATCTCAAATTGTTCTGGAGATTCATCAATGGTAAGTCTCTGTGGGCCGAATGGATCAAGGGAAGATACTTTTCGAAGAGGAACTTCTGGTCAGCTAGTAGCAATAACATCTTCTAGGTCATCCTTAAAGCTTTGCTGAGGACGAGAAGAAAGGCTAAGGGTAAATTGACAAGAGTCATAGGGTCTGGGGCACAAACAAGCATTTCGTATGTCCCATGAATTGGGCACACTAGCCTGATTAAGAGGGAGGGATGACATGTTTATGAGCTGATGGGCTCAACGTATATGGTCAGCAGCCTTATCCAGGAAGGAGAGTGGAAGATCCAGGGCTATTTGATCGAGACAGTCCATGCAGAAGATATCCGGAAAGTGGAGATTGATAGACAAACGATGTAGGATTACTTGACCTGGGCAGACATGGAGAAAGACACTTTCAAGTTGAGTACAACCATGAATCAGATTCGGACCGATCATGAGGATGTTGATTGGGCGGAGGTGGTTTGGACCAAAGGGGTTGCAGTCAAAATATCGCTGTGCTTATACAAAGTGATCAGGAATCAGCTTCTTACCCGAGACATGTTGAGCAATTTTGACATCCACTGTGGGGACATGAAGTATTGTTTATGCGGTAAACATGATGAGATCATGGATCATCTGTTCTTTGCTTGTGATGTCAGTTGGGAGATATGGAGTGCGTATAGATGTAAATTGGGACAAATCGATGTTCATTGTAGAGAGCTGGCTGCAGTCTTGAATGATATTAAAGCTCAGAAGGAAAAATGGGAGAGAAGCTATCGCCGTCTGAGAATAATGTTTGGCGCGATGGTATGTCATGTCTGGAGGGAACGCAACTGGCGTATCTTTGAGGGTCATCCCCTTAGTACTTTTGTTGTATAAAGAAACATAGACACTGACATAGATTTTTTAGACCCCAGATGACTCATTTTGTAAAATGGGATAGATCTAAGTTTTAATTATCGTTGATCAATAATATTTACCTTCTTAAAAAAAAATACCTCTACGCGCGCGCGCGCACACACACACACATATATATATATCCAACTATATATATACATAACTATATATACACTTAAACTCAATCTCATATATATATATATATATATATATATATATATATATATAAACACTCTCTAGGATACACTAACACCTCTTATGATACCTATTTGGTATCACTACACAAAGACACTAATTTAGATAACAAAACAATGAGACACTCAACACTAACATTAGGATACCAATCTAATTGATACCCATGATACCAAGAATCACTCTATGATACTCAAAGGTACCTCAAAGTTCACAAACACCTATACTCCGTTGCATATTATCGTAAAATATACATATACTTATACTAACATAGATATCATAAGAATTTAATCATAAAGAGAGTGTAACCATCCAATTACTAACATGGATTATATTCAAAATAAAGAGTATAACTACATGAACATATATACTAGTGACCTAATACTATGGAGTCCATTAGAACCTAATATCACCATTAGAAATTAGGCCTAGTTATTAGTGGATTTCTTATTGGTTTAAATTAATTCTATACCATAGGGTTTTAAAGGAAGGTAATGGTTAGCTATTGGGAAAGGTTCCAATGACAATCCACTCAAAAATGGACACAAATGAGAGGAAGTTGGACACCACACCACTAGCTTGTGCTCCTTGCTAGTTATACTTGAGCTCCCAAGTCTTGGCTCCAACTTTGGTAGAAAGTTGAAGAGGGAATGGGCTGATTTGGGTTGTTGGAGAAGGAATTAGGGTTGAAAATTTTGGAGAAGATGAAGTGGAAGAGATGAAGTTATGGAGTGGGCTGAAGGGGTGGAGGTGTGTTTATAAGTGTGGGGTAGCTTCTCATGTAAGCCTTCTTGATATTTGTTTTGAAATGGTGTAATGGGTATTTACAAGTTTACCCCTAGATATTAATTATGAAGATGTAGGATTAAAAATTTCTAGATATTTTCTAATCCAAGATTAACCCTAACTTAAACATTAATCTCCCATTAATCTAAACCAAGGTTAACTATAACCTAAATACTAAATAGAATTAATTAACTAATCACTATCTAAATATTAATTAATCATGACAATAATAAATAAATAATTATAATTTAATTTTTTTTGAAAAGTGGATGTTACACATTGTCTCGAACACTTGTTGAGGAGGGGGTCAATACATTGGGGAATGCGGGAATGCACTGGTGAGCGGTACTAACCCAACTCACCTAGACCAACACTGTAATTATGCGAAGCAAATAGTTATTAGACTATTAGTATGATCTTTCTATTAGGGATTAGGGTCAATTAGCAATTCATATTTAATGAAATAAAGTGAAAGAAGTAAACATATAATCATATCACTTTATATGTGATTTCTTACAAACAACCGATTTGCCCTTCCTTGCATAAACAAGGATCATACTTACCGTCATTGCACAAGATATTCATTAGCATGCAATCTGTCTATATGGCGGTCATTGGTGATTTTAGCACCAAAAAAGACTTTTATATGGTATTGTGGAAGTTACTTATAGCTATCAGTTTTGAATATAAAGATGATGTGAATGTCTGCAGACCACAAATATCATAGATAAAAGCAAATAAGGAATACAAGTTGCTTTGTTCTTCAATGCTTATGAATGTAAGATAGTCTAGGTTACACGTAGGACTGATTTAAGAGTGAGTGGAAGACTTAACATAAGTGGATGATATGATTATTGACTTGAGTTATAATATGCAAAGCAGAAAAACATCAAGAAATGTAGACATTTGGGGAGAATGAAAAGAAAGCTAATTGAGGATATAAGAAAAATAAGTTTAACACAGATATACTTTAGAGCACAGTCACAATACTTTTGGATTTTTCAGAAAAATCGTGAAGGATTCATGCAAAATAGACAAGGTACACTTATTCGCGAATAACTCTCCAATCCACGAATAAATCGTTATATTTGCATATTATTCAAAAATGTGCAAATAAAATAACTTCACAAATAAAATGCTGTATACAATGGAACTATTGAGCGAAAAAACTTGCGGAAACTCTTCTAACCTTCCCTCTACGTTTCTAACCCAGCCAAACTTCCATTCCACAGGCGAACCAGCCAGGACCCCTATCTTCGACAAGGTGAAGATGATCAAATCCTCTCTTTTGCACTATGATGAGTCGATTATTGTGAATTGATCTCATCAAACCCCAATAAGCCTGGATGAGATCTCTGCTGATCTATGAAGAAGATCAAGATCAGAGGCATCGCCACATCGGTGAAGAGGCTGTCGAGATCAAAAGAGAAGGGGGAGTAGGAGTATTTTATAAGTTTATAATTTTTTTTTTGAATGCCAAACTTTTCAAACTCATCAACTTATATTACCAAACGCCGAACTTGTGCCTATGCTTTGGAGAACCTTATTTCATCTTCAAAATTAACAATCTAACCATTTATTTTGGTCTTATAAGCTTCTCGACTGTATACGTACTGATTTGACTGAAATTAAAACTCATAAGATTTTTAAATCCATTCTAGATTGATAAAATATGGGAAATGCAATGAAAACTTAATTGCCCTTACAAACTTTTGAATCCAGAACATATGATACTTTCTGGTGATGCATACAAGTTATACGCTATGTTGCACTGAGACAGGAAAATGGTGCTCGTATGTCTGTACCTGTATGTGTGTATGTATCCATACAACATAGGGCGACTACTTAATCTATCAGAAAATGTTTGTATCTCGTATTTGTATCCTGTCCTTATCAGTGTCCGTAATTGTTGAAAATAGCTATACTTATTTCTAGGTGAAGATCGAAACCCATTAGGTCTAGTGAACAATTGGGTTCTAGAGCCTTAAACCTAGTAGTCTTTGTTTTGTTGTCAGCGGCTTATGATACAGTGATACAACCTAGACTATAGAGGAGGACAATTTATCCTAAGACAAGCTTTCTGTATTTTATGACACAGTATATTGCACAGTACTGAAATTACTAGGTAAACTTGAATTTGAACGAGTTAAATCTGACTTATAAGTGGATTAGAAATGAATATTTTTGTAACCCGATAATACAACTCTAAAACTTAGACGTAAGTACCCTTATAGCCCTTAATACCCCCATTACAACAATTTTGTTACAAACAACATTCTCTTCATGTAACCCTTTAAGAACCATTACAACAATTTTATTACAAACAACATCCTCTTATGAGTGAACTCTTTGGATGAACGTTTCCGTTTATTCTGACAGTTTTCTGAAAGTAAGTTATAAAGTTATTTTCTGAGTATAGAAATTTTGAGTTTGCTTTTGGTTAATTTTATCTGAAGATTGATTTTTGGAAAACAAATTTAAAAATTCTGTTTGGTAAAAAAAATTCAGAAAATTATTATTTTTAGTTATATTATTTTCTCAGAAAATAATTTGAGTTCCCATGTGTCGTTGTGTCCGGAGTGTTCCTGTGTTCGGAGTTTTCTGTGTCCTTCCAAACTGTGTCCGAGCTCCCACCACAGTCCTCGAGCAGCTCCCCGACGACATCTAGAAAAACCCTAACCCTGAGATGCAGCTCCCCACCACCGTCGAGCCGTCGTCGTCGTCCAGTCTAAGGTGGTTCGAGTCGTCGTCGTCTAGACCTCGACCCCTTCGCCGACGAAATCAACCGACTTCGATGAAGAACTCAATCGTCTCCGTCGTCTCTATGGCCGAGCCTGGCCTTCGACTCCCTCGTTGAGCTCGAGATGGCTGAACCTGGCCTTCTACTGGCGAGGTTGAGTTCGTGTTCTCCATGGCCGAGACTGGCGAGGTTGAGGTCGTGTTCTCCATGGCCGTCTGGGGAGGTAGCCATGTCCGCCATCATCGTCGAGCTCGAGCTCGACCACCCTACCGTCGTCGTCGCCAGATCTGGGTGAAGGTCGGGGAGAGGGAGGAGCACCGCCCAGAGGCGTCGTCATCGTCCTCGACGGTGGAGCTCGCGCGGTGGGACGAGCTCTGGACGGTGGAGCTCGCGCGTCGTCGTCATTGTCTTCGACGAGCTCTGGACGGCGGAGCTCGCCGGAGAGGAAGAAGGAGCCAGTCTCCCCAAATTTTTCCAGATGAGGAGAGAGAGAGAGAGAGTTGGGGGGGTTGGGCGGTGGGGCCAGCAAACAGTACAGAGAGCAGAAATATTTTTTCAGAAAGCATGTTTTCTCTCACTTCTTCAAAACTATGTTTAAACATGAATATTTGGAAAAATTTTCTCTCCAAATGTGAAGTTGTGAAACGGTCTGTCCAAACACCATTTCTGCTGAACCTTGCGTTTAAACGCAGAAAACTGCGTTAAAAATCGGAACCAAACATGCCCTTAACATCTTCGAGGATGGCATTTAGTATCTCTGGAGACTCAACAATATAGACAATTGATTTCTAAAAAAAGGAATGTGTTGTTTTTCGTTTTTAACATCTCATTATTTTGATTTTTTGATCCTTCTATATTTTTTGTTTTGGATTTTTTGTTAGAGGTTTTTCTATCTCTGTTTATCATGGTTTCTAAAACTTACACATTATTTAAAAACTACAATTTACAATGAAACATAAATTGAATGTCAATCCGCTTATTTTAAGAGTCGAGTTCTTTTTTATGCATTGATGCTATTCTCGTGCATAATAACTTAACATAATGCTAAATTATATTTTCTCTCTCCTAACTATTGATTTTATAATGAACTTGTCACTCAATGCTTGAGAATCTTCATTATTTCTTTGAACCTTGTTCTCAAATCTTATATAAGCCCCTGATCTAGGTCTTCTTGGTCTACCTTTTAACCCTTAATGGTATTCTGGCTCAATGCTCGAATTTCTGATAAGTATGTTATCCAACATAAGTTGAAAGTCATGAGACGGGCTTTTGAAAAGATACCATACCACACATTTTTTTTTTTTGGGATGTCCTTTCCACCGGGGTAGGAACTAAGTTCCCAAGGGGGGATTCGAACCGTGCCTACCTCCACGGGAGCCCCCCATCGTAACCAACATGCCACGACCCCACGGACAATGATTCTAATAAAATAACTACTCTCTCTCTTCTATCTCATTTTGTACACTCTTTCTACACCTGTCCATGTATCACAAATGCAGGTATTTCTGTCATGCCTTTACTTTGTACACCATGTATCATAAATTAGTAGAAGAGTTTAAACCCCACGACCTTGAACCTTCCTATTCTCTTTTTCTCTCTTCTACCTTCTTTCATAACTGTAAGTTAGTGTAACTGGCTTAAACAGGAATTTGCTCAAGAAAATGGTAATTTTCTATAAATAATAGGCAGGCACTAGAGGTTACTTACATAAGCTACTAACAAAATTGTAGGCTACTAATAGCTTACTATAAAGAAGAAAGCTACTACAAAAATAGCAAATTTGTAACAAAAGCAATAATTTACTAGCAAAAGGAGCAAGTTATGAATGAAGAGTAAATTGCTTTGTAGCACTACTATTACATTATTAGTATAGATTACAACAACAACTAAGCATTATCCCGAATTTTTGGGGTTGGCTATTTGAATCCTTTCCTTCCATTCAGTTCTTTTAAGGGCCACATCCGTTGTAATGTTAACAAAACCCATATCATTTGTTAGAGTCTCAATCTAGGTTCTTTTGGGCCTACCCCTATCTCTAGCAGCTTCTTTGATCAATATCATATTACTTTTTCTAACCGGTGCAACATTGGTCTATGTTTCACATGTCTAAACCACCTTAGAGATTTTGTCTCATATTATCCTAAATTGGTGCCACCTCCAACTTTCCATGAATACATTTATTTCTGATTATATCTTTTCATGTATTTGTCATCCATTCATTCTTAGTATTCTCATTTCAGCTACACTTGTTTTTTGAACATGGTATCTTTTAATTGCCCTTTATTTTTACATTAAGCGTGACTAATCTTATAGATGTCAGAATTTTCCTTTTAACTTCAAGAGTATCTTTGGATCAGAAAGTATTCCAAAAGCACTACTGCATTTCAACTACTTATTTTAATTTTATAAACAACATTATTCTCAAACTCTCCACCACTATGAATGATTGGTCCTAAATAACGGAAACTATAAATGTTTCGTCCATAAAGTTGTTCCTTTATTCTCTTCGACATGTCTGAAGTCACATTTCATATATATATATTTTTATTCTTCTAATTTTACAACCCTTAGAATTTAAAGTTTTTTTTTCCTTTACAATTATGTTTTAGAGTCCAACCCTTCTTTAATCTCATCAACTAGTATAATATCATCAACAAACAACATACATGATGGACCTTCATTTGGAATATTTCATCTACAACTAGTGCAAACTCTTCCATTACAACTAGTTACATTATTAGTATAGACTAATAAATGAAAACTATCACAAAAAACTGAATGCTATTCCGGTAACATCACATTATTACATGTATCAAAATAAGTAATAGTTCTCCCTTATTTTTTAAATTTTCTTTACACCTCAAAAATGTACCTTTTGTAGTATCATGTCCTTGCTTTTCCAACATGATCCGTGTGTCAAGTGGTGGTGGATGGCATATTACTTATAACTAGTATGTCCTTGAATCCTGTTGGATCCTATGGTCAAGCTTCACATTTAGCGAGTTTTTAAGCTCTCTCTTATAACCTGATAATAAGCCCTTCTATTAAATGTAAAGCCTATGTGTACAAATTTATTTCATTAGACATCATCATGCCACCATATGTTTCACTCGACTAATTGTCAAAGAATACGTATTTACCATACAAATTTTTATACTAACTGTATCAATGAAGTTATACAATTTTAATTAGCTTATATCCATATGTTAAATTAGTTTATATTCATAAAAAAGGTTAAGGGAGGGCTTTCTATTTCTAATTAGAGTAACCTCCAATCTGTAGTATCTTACAGTCAAAAGCAGCACGGTATTAGTAAGAGCAGTAAGTTCTACAAAAGCAGTACTTACCTTTCTTGAAAAATTTGAAACAACTTGTAAAACATAACTATTTATATGTATGCCTACATATATGTGTAACTTAAAGCTTCCAATATATATATATATATATATATATATATATATATATATAGGAAAATCGGTAAATTTTATTCAATCAATCAAAGATACAACACACACTTCAGGCCACTTATAGATGACACATGGTAACTACATCAAATTTAATATTATGCAAGATTCCGACGACAGAGGTTGTGAGACCCTAAAAAATACGTCGGTTTAGAGTCTTTAGACATGTCACACTGTCGATGCAAGTCGTACACGAGTCTCCTTAAACCAACTTTCCCCTCTGTTATATATATATATATATATATATATATATATATATATATATATATATATATGAAATTTGTTATATCTAACAAGTCAATTTTAAGTAACTTAGTTTCATTAATTAATAAAGTTATTATATTAAGTAGAGATTAACAATCAAATAATGAAGTCGTATTGCCATATTGATGTATTAATGACTTCATTAGTAGATAATGCTACCATTTAGGGATGGCACACAAATGAGACCATTAAGTGGTATTGATGTACTTCTGTTGTGAAGATATAATGGTTCTTATAATGTACTAAATAATGTCGACAGAAGTTACTAAGAACAGTATACATCGATGATGTTATCAGTCATATCATTAAGGGTTTGAGGAGAAATGTCCATAATGAGTATGTATTAAGGGATCAATTAAGTGAATAAGTTTTATGTGACCATCCATAAACTACTACTAGTTTTTTATCACGAAGTAACACTAACTCATGTATAACACATGCATTCTCTCTGTTGCAAGATTCCATGCTAACTATGCAATATGAGATTGTATGCTTTTATTAGTGCGATGCATTATTCAATATGATTTTTATAAGAGAGACATTAAAGGAAAGAATGCTACATGGTGGTTTCTTTGGAACCTAAAGTTCCTAGGCAGCATTGGGACAAGGATTGGACATTTGATAAGTAGTTCAAGTGTAATATACTGTTGTACGTAGTATAATCTGTTTGACATATTACTAGGAGACTGTTTCATGCTATTATACTGTGGTACCACCTGTTGAGGCCTTGGCATATGGCACACTAATGGGGTATGGGGAAACTATATCTTATGTATCTTACATTGTGCAACCTGGTGTAGCCTATATGATCCGCTGCAGGAGGAGCAATTTCTCTTACAATCTATGTAGCTCAGATTTGGATATGAAAACACACACACACACATTATTTTATATATTCTCTCTCTCTCTCTCTCATATATATATATATATATATATATATATATATATATATATATATATATAGAGAGAGAGAGAGAGAGAGAGAGAGAGAGAGAGTCCTAGTGGATCTTCAGACTGCCCTAAGCCTACCCAGTCTATCTTCTAGAGCATAGTTTATTGATAGCATGCCTAGGCAAGAAACTCAGTGCGAAGGATGAGTCTCACTTTAATTAGGTGTCCACCTTTCTTTTACTGCGAACAACTGTAAATTTATAGAAAGACTCAGTTGCATCATCGAGCACCACTAAAGCTTCCTTGTTTTGTTGCAAATATGGCCTGGAATAAACAACACAACTGTGTCGAGGTTGAGGGCCTCTGTTCTTTTTGTTATTAAACCTATGCCTTGGTTTTCTCAAACACGCCCCTTTCGCGCTTTGCTCCCAGACCCCAGAGGACCTTGCTGGTATGTGCTCTCTTCTCTTCTGACAACTATGCTCTAGAGATAAGGGTTAGGGTTCATCCAATTCACTCCTTCGCTGGCCGTTATAAGAAAAATAAAAGAATGGGAAGACGACTGTCGATTGGAGGACACCTTCCATTGGTGATGTCGGATCCTGTCCGAGGTACACTTGAGAAGATGTACATGATGTGTTCCATGGGAAGGGTACACAAATCAAACGCTAATTTCCATATTATTTGATATTCTGTATGGTGTGATACTTCTCATTTTGGCTGATACTGAAAATGTATCATAAGATATGTTGTCCCCTTTGTATCGTTCAACTAGTCATATTGTTATATGTTGTATTCTACTGTATCGGAAATCTGTATTGTTTTATCTTTAGATACTGACAATAGAAAAAATAATCTAAATATAATTATCTAAACTATTTTATTTAGTACTCGTAATGATCTTAAGATTATTTTTTAATTTTCCATGTTAACTATATTTTTTGCACAAGTTACTATTATTGAAATCACTGTTTTTGTAAAACTAATTGCATTTGTGAAAAGTGACCATTTTCTGCTCATGGATACTGTTTCACTTAAAAGTTACTGCTATTAGTCTCAAGGATACAGCCAGAGTTTGATTGTTCAATGTAAAAGTATACATAAGTAAACAAGACATAGTAAACCATTGTACGTTGGCGATTTACAAATTACAATATCAAAGTCAACGGATATCAAGAACTGAAGGAATACAAATTAAAAGTTTGTTCCCATTATCGAACTGGTTGATGAATATTAAATTATATTGGACACTAGATGATAATTTTATTCTTCTAATAACGTATGTCACTATGCATAACTTTCATAGTCGGACTCCTTCAATAGTTCATCAAAGTTGGATCAAGACAGTTGAATAAGGTTTGATAAAACATTGTAAGTCAATTGGTCAAAATTGAACATCTTAATCAATAAGAGAGATTAGATTACCTTGTGATCAGAACTCAACTGGCTCTTGTGGTCAGTAAGAAGAGGTATAATCTCTCTGGCTGGACGGAGGTCTCGGGATCAAACCGCGGGAGAGGTGTGGGGGCAGTGGGCCCAAATGGCATGCAACGCAGCGTGCGCAAAGTCTCGGACGTATCGCCGGGCATCTCAAAAAAATAAAAATAAAAATTATCTTGTGATGGAAAATATGTATATTTCACTGTAACTTGGGAATATTCATTTTGAAAGCCTTGAAAAAACTATTATATTAATCTCAGACATTAATAATAAAATATGGACTCACCTATTAGCTCATATAACAAAGGGTAAAAGTTCTAAAGGCAAAATTGATATTGTGAGTTTTCGTCAAAAAATTCTGGAAGGATGATAAAATTTTGTTAGTAGGTGAAGGATGGCTGCAATATCTTTGGATGTATCCTTGTCTCCTACAATGCTCTGATTGATGCTCGATTCATGATAAGGTGATAAGATGGTGTATGATATGTCATTTTAGAGGGAACAATGTACCTTCAAATTGTTGGGAGGAGGTTGGGGAAAGAAGTATGCTTGAAACAAGAGGGGCACAGGAGACATCAAGAAGATGAATCTAACAGTACCTCTTAAACTATAGTCTGGTCTACATGCTATGAGAATCTACGTCTTGGAACTTTCAAAATCTTAGTATATGTCCTGGAAATACTAATGACATGGATCTTATCTTGGAAACTTCTGGATATAGGTTGAAGTTGTAAAGTGAGTAGGGTGAAGATTCCATAATGTGTCCAAACTCTTTGATTTGCAAGGCTTCTCTGGTCTGGTGAATAGGTTGGTAATAATTACTATCTGAGCTACCTTTTCAGTTTATGAAATCAAAATCCAGAAAAAAGTTTATTCAGAAGAGGAATACTTGAAACAGCAAGCTGCTCCATGGATCGAAAGGACTATCTACCAGAATGGAGCTTCCTGGAAAAAGAATTACCATGGAGAGAAAGCTCGGTATTTAGTCATGATGGAATTTGACTAGCCTATCATAAGACTGGTGAAGCTTGGCTTGTGGTGTATGCCGCATGACATATCTACTCTTACCACGTTGTAATGCCAACAGATCATCTACTTGTGTTATTTTGATATGACCAAAAATGTAGTAGCTCTATGTAATTACTAAAAACAGGATCTTGTATCAATATGCGGTAATACCGTAATAGATCGAAGCCATATACTGTAGGATGTGTCTCCCCTTGATGTTTATCAGAGGAGAGCAGTATAAGCATGGTCATTACTAAACCATAATTTTAGGCTGAAGTTATAGTTGTTAGACAATAAAATGATCAGATGGCACGCAACATGCCAGTTAAAAGTAGCAATGCATGGTCTAAGGTTGTAGCCATGGTGACAACTTAGGGTATAACTAGTTTATATATTTGATTTAATTGTATCAGATGATCTAATTCTGTTTATATTGATTCAACCCTTTTTGGTGTCTCATATTGTTAACTAATGGGAAATATAAGGGTAGAAGGATGCAATATCACTAACCATTTGTGTTATTTTTATGATATTAAGCAAATAAAGATACTTATTTGAGTTGTCAACTGAAGTTACATTTGAAGATGGGATCAATTTCAATTAGGAAAAGAAAATCTGGAGAACTATATATTTTATTTGACTGTAGGTATGCACACTGAAGGTATTATTGTTTTATTGAATTTGTTATATTTTGCCATGATAATGCTCTTTATAGGTTTTGGACGAAAGTCAACTTGATTGAGACCTTTGAGGTTTGGAAAGTTTTGGCCTTTTATGTTGGTTTCAGGATTTTAAAATAAAAGTTGCTATTATACATATTCTACTAATTATGCAAATTCAAGATTCAATAGAAGGTTGGCTTTTGGATTTGACACGAGGATTTTGGGGTTCAGACTGTTGAGAGTATCATGATAAATGAGAATAGGTGATATGATGCTGTTTGACCTACCAAGACGTGATGGATATGGGTTTGGGAGAGATGGAACAATTAAAGGTATAGCAAAGAAAAGGTGTGTGTGTGTGTGTGTGTGTGTTTAGCACCTATGAATCTAAGGTTTCACACCTATATTGCATCCCACAATCAAAAACCAAGCAAGGATCATAGAATTGTAAGCAACTGATCAAGCAGAAAACCAGATTCAGTCCCTAAAAGTCCATATATTGGGTCAGTTATGGTATAACCAATATACGCTCTACGAAAACAACCCATAAACTGAATAATCCCAACAAAAAGCGACTAACCATGGCTCAAACTTGGCCTAAACTCTAATAACTATACAGACTTGACTTTATCAATCGATTTGCACTTTTGATTTTATTGCCTCGAATAACTCATTTTCACAATCACTAGTTTTTACAATGTGTATGTCATAACATAGAAGTTCCTAGAAGTTTCTTGACATAAAAAGTATAGTATAAATTCCTGACATAAGACACCTAATCTCTGAAACGGTCATGGACAGGAACATGGCTCCATGATTATGTTTTCATGCTATATATAGGATATTCGATTCGTCTTTTCATGCTTTATAGAGTAAAACTTTTACCCATTCTAAAATTTAACAGGCTAGTATGGTACAGTATCTTAGGAAGGTACAGCTAGCAAAATATACGTATGGAGGCAGAACTAATGCTGCTTTTTTAATCAATATGGGAGTGCAACTGCTGATCTTCCACTTGTTCCATTGCAGTTTGACTTTGATAACTATGCCACATTTTATCGAGTGATGGAATCAAAGAGAAGTGACATATTGCAAGCTTCCCTACGGGTTCTTTTGAAGAAACGAGATGAACTGGTATGCTCTATTTTTATCTTTGCTAGAAAAACACTCATCTTTTACGTCTTTAATTATATATTTTCACTTTATATATATATATATATATATATATATATATATATATATATATATATATTTTTTTTTTTCTTTTTTCCTTCAAGTGGCTCAAATCTTTCCCCCCCTTTTGTAGTGTTTGCGGCAACGCCTAATAGCTGATGAGATTGCTCAATGTGAAATGAATATCCAGACAATAAATGGTACGGTTAGTTAGTATTTTTTTCTTTGTTCTCTCTAATGTAATGTTGAAGCTCTAATTGACTTTTATCATGCCAGTTAATGCTAATAATGACCTAAGGCAGCCTTTATGTGGCAGATCATATTTCTTCATAGGAACTCTTAAAATTTCATATCAGATCATAATTTCTAGATTTGTACTAGACACATCATGATTATTCGTTAGTTGTGTAAGTATAAAGAATCAGCTTGTAGCTGTAATGTATATTAGTATGGTTATCTTAAACTTGGTACGACATAACATTGTTTGTAGAAGGGGAAGAAAACATGAGTTCAAATGTCAAGCCAATAATTGAAGCACTTAACATATTCTGCTCAAGTGAAGTGCAATTAGATGCAAGATTGTCTTCAGAAGAAAAGTGTGGTCTCCAAGCAATAAAAAGGAGGAAATTATCAGAGGCAGTTTTTTCTACAATGAATCCATGCAAGGCAAGTCATACAATCATTTAATTGCAATAGAGGGTTGAGCTAGAATATTTTTTCTATCTGGGGACCTAATACTTCTATTGCTAAGTATATGGTGATCTGCACCATCTGGAAATCTATGTAATTCTCATATTCTGCAACATTAAATTACAAGATTTTTTTTATACGTCCTATTTATTAATCTATGCATAGAAAACAAATAGTTTTTTGTCACTAGGAACTGCCATTTTTATTAGCAGCAGTTGCACATCATTTGATCCTTCCTTTTTGGTATATCAAAATATTTCTGACATTGGGCAACTGTATTTCGAGGAAATTCATTAGTATTTTCTTGTCACTTGGCATTTCACTTACATTTCATACTTGCTGTATTACTCTTGTTCCTGCTGTATTTCAGAATTTCTGAAGTATGAAATTTTCAGAATCTTTCCTTCACACAATATTCATAAATTATGCCGGGTCTTGAACCACCAAGGAGTGAATGGTTTCTTTTCTGATGAAATTGTAATCCCTTTAGGTGTTAAGAATTCGCCAATATCAACCAGTTGCTTAGCACTGCATGCTTCGGTTCAACTTAAATATACCAAGGCTTTGGTTATAAGTTTATCTGGCAGACGTTTTGGGAACGTGGTGTGTCCCGAGCTGGAGTTGGCCTATGAAGTGTGATATTGGACTGGACAATATGCCTTAAAAGGAAATTTCCATGTAAGGCCTGAACCAATCCCAATTATCTACCGCTCATGATCCTACTTCATACCCGATGTTGGACTAAACTATCAACTCCATTGTCACCACCTTTTGAGCGTTCAACCGGAAAAGAGATACAATCCAACAACATGCTCTTCTGTTGGTAAATTCAACAATTGATATTAGTCGTAATAAAATGTTTTTCAATAAAGGTCCTAATAATAACATCATTTTTTTTCTTTTTGAAATAAACTTCACGAATTTTGATACTGCAGTATTTCTTATCAGGGGTTGAACTTAAGTTTTGTAGGTGTGAATTTAACCTATCTGGTTAGAACTGTGAAACTATATGGGTTGAAATTAGTTGATTATTTTATTGATTGTCTCATTGGCATTATATAGCCTTACAGTCATTAATACAATGATCTCAATCATTATGACAATAATCTCATAATGGAATATCCTGTGACATATTCTGGCATCCCAAATATGTCCTCAGGATATTCCCATGTGCTTATACTATACTTAAATATGACACCCAACATACCATATCAAAACTCCCCCTCAAGATGAGTGAAAGATATTCACTAAGCCCATCTTGTCACATCCTCTAATCATGCTCACTGAGGCGAGTCCCTTGGTTAGTCCATCTGCTACTTGATCCCTGGTTGGAACATGGCCAAGCTCCAGTAATCCACTATCCAACTTTTCTTTGATGAAGAATCTATCAATCTCGATGTGTTTGGTCCTGTCATGCTGTACTGGATTGTTGGCGATACTAATAGCTGATTGATTGTCACACCACAGCTTCATCTTGGCTCCTTGATCCAGCTTCAGCTCCACCAGCATATTCTTCAACCATAGCAGCTCTGCAACTCCCAAGGCCATAGCTCTGTACTCTGCTTCAGCTGTCGATCTGGCCACCACAGATTGCTTCTTACTCCTCCAAGAGACCAAGTTACCTCCTACAAATATGCAATATCCCGAGGTAGACCTCCTGTCATCAGCACAACTAGCCCAGTCAGAATCACAGTAGCCCTCGATGCTCACGTGATTGTTCTTCCTGAATATTAGTCCCTTCCCGGGAGCACCTTTCAAGTACCTCAGAATCTGGTACACTGCATCCATATGACCCTTCCGTGGGTAATGCATGTAGCGGCTCACCACACTTACTGCAAAGCAGATATCAGGACGTGTGTGGCTCAAATAGATCAACTTGCCAACCAGTCTCTGGTATCTGTCCCGATCAACTGGTTCTCCAGCCTCAGCATCAATTTTGAACCTCTGATCTATTGGTGTCGCTGCAGGTTTGCACCCCAACATCCAAGTTTCTGTGAGAAGGTCCAGTGCATACTTCCTTTGAGAGAGAACAATCCTCTCTGCTTCTCGAGCAATCTCAATCCCAAGAAAGTACCGAAGAAGGCCGAGATCCTTCACCTCGAATTTCTTGCCAAGCTTTCCTTTGAGTTAGGTGATCTCCTGCTCATCATCTCCTGTGATAATCGTATCGTCCACATACACCGCAAGCATGGTGATGTGGCCTCCACTCCGACGGAAGAACACAGTATGATCAGCATTGATCTGCTGATATCCCATCCCTATCATCGCCCTTCTGAATATGTCAAACCACGCTCGAGGAGACTGCTTCAGTCCATAGAGGGACTTCTTCAACCTGCAGACCTTGCCTACTGTCTGATTGATGCCAAATCTTGGTGGTATCTCCATGTACACCTCCTCCACTAGATCTCCGTGAAGAAACGCATTCTTCACATCCAGTTGGTGTAGCTTCCATCCACCATTCGCTGCCAGAGAAATCAGAGTCCTGACAGTGCTCATCTTTGCAGCTGGTGCAAAGGTCTCGTCATAGTCGATGCCGTACGTCTGACTGTATCCTTTGACTATTAGTCGAGCTTTGTAGCGCTCAACCTGTCCATCTGGGTTCTGCTTTACGGTAAAGACCCACTTGCATCCATCTGCTCTCTTCCCCTCTGGCAGTCTCACAAGCTCCCAAGTGTGGTTCTTCTCCAGAGCTCCCAACTCCTCGTGCATTGCCGCTTTTCACTTTGGATCGTTCTTGGCAACCTGCCAATTGTTAGGTACAGTAATACTATCCAAAGATGCTATAAATGCTCCATGAGAAGAAGGGATATGGTCATAAGAAACAAACTGAGCAATATTCCAACCATATATGTTTGGAGGATTTTCTGCATTGCTGCGAGTGGTCCTCCGTACAGATAGTGGTGTGGGAGGAGTAGAAGTAGGAGAAATGATATCTTGTGAAGGAGGGGGTATCACCTGAAGGGGGGTTGGTGTCGGTGCCTCAGGAGTTGGGACGAACGCAGGCAAGGGACTTGGCACTGGCACTGTCGGTACTGGTCCTGCAGTTTGCTTCTCTCCTGCTGTAGGTAAGTAACTCTCCCTGAGTCGTAGGCCTAACACCTTCACCTTCTTGTCCCTTCTCTGTGCCTCCATGCCAAACTTCTAAATCAGTTACCACCAAGTTCTCCATCTCCCCCTCTCGCCTAATACTGGCAGTATTAGGCGTGTTGTGTGAATTTCCGTCCTGGCGGTAGTATCGCTCATGCTCCCGAAAGTGGACATCCATACTGACAAACTTCTTCTTCTCTACTGGACTCCAGCACACATACCCCTTCTAGGTCGCCGAGTAGCCTACGAAGATGCATTTGACCGCTCTAGGGTCAAGTTTTCCAACTGATGGCCTGTTGTCCTTCACAAAACACACACACCCAAACACCTTCAGTGGGAGTATCCCACTATTATTGCCTTGTAATACCTCACATGGGAACTTTCATCCGAGGACTTTCGAGGGCATCCTGTTGATGAGTTGAGCTGCTGTCAACACTGCATGTCCCCACAGACTCTGTGGGAATGTCGATCATCATACTTCTTGCGACCTCCAGAAGGTGTCTGTTTTTCCTTTCTGCAACTCCATTTTGTGCTGGTGTGTATGCACAGGTGGTCTGATGCTGTATTCCGTGTGCTGACAGGTATTCTGCAAGCGTCCTGTTGGTATACTCCGTTCCATTGTCAGACCTCAGTACCTTCACAACTGCTTTGTACTGAGTCTGAACATGCTTATGGAAATTCCGAAAACGAGCAGGTACATCATTCTTATTTTTCATCAAATATAACCAGGTAACACGAGAGGCACACTCAATGAAAGAAACGAAGTACTTATAACCATTCATAGTGTTAGTAGCACATGGACCCCAGACATCAGAATGTACTACCTCAAAAGCAAAAGTGCTCCTATGACCCGTGCCAACATATGAGCTCCTAGTAAGTTTTTCTAACTCGCACGCATCACATACTAATTTCTCTTTATTTGTTTTTGCATAAATCTCTGGATACAACTTACTTAGAGTATCAAAGGAAGAATGTCCCATCCTCCGTTGATGGAGTATCAAGGTATCCTCAGTCCTCTGCTGCAGTTCTTCCATGCCAGCCTTCTCTGCCATAGATACTAATGCTGAGTCCAGTCCTTCTCGATCTAGGTACCACAGTTCCTCATGCCAAGTGCCAGTCCCAAGTCTTCGTCCTGTCCCTTTCTCCTGGAAGGTCACCTTAGGAATATCAAAAGAAACAATGCATTTAAGTTGGAGGATTATAGAACTAATGGACAAGAGACTGACTGGAAAGGATGGAGCATGTAAAACATTGGATAATCTTACTGAACCTGTACAATTAACAGTACCCTTACCGACCACTGGCTGGAAAGTGCCATCAGCTGTCTGAATGCTGTCTGCTGATGCTAGACGAGTGTAGGAAGAAAACTCACTAGCATTCTCCGTCACATGCCGATATGCTCCCGAGTCGATAATCCAGTCTGATGATTTAAGGGAAGAGATAGACGCAAGGGCAAGTGATTCGTCAGTACCTTCTGATGGATGAGCATACATGACAGCGTTGCTCCTAACAAAGAATGAGGTAGACGCCTCCTCTGTTCTACTCCTCATGTCTCCCAGTGCCTGGTCCTCCACAGTAAAGGTGCCATCAGCTTCTCTGTTCCCTTATGATATCAGGAGGTTCGCCCGATAACCTCCTCGGCCGCCTCGTCTACCCCCTCGACCACGACCACGTCCTCCATTATATCCTCGTCCGCCGAACGGTCCTCGTCCACCACCTGAATCTCCCTCTCTAGGTGGTTTGGTACAAGCATACCGATGATGACCCATCTTCCCATAGTTGTAGCACTGCCGGTTATGCTGCCAGGGCTCTCCCTTAGATCCTGTGTTACCTGAGCTGGTGATCGCTAGTGCTGACTTTGCTTCGGGGGGACCACCTGTCCCGGCTTGCAGCCTGATGCGTGTCTCCTCCTGGATCATGGCTGAGATAGCCTCCTCAAGGCTAGGGATCTTTGGTTGGACTAGAAGTAGGGCCGTTCTCTGTGCGAAAGCTGCAGCCAGCCCTTTGAGGAACTTCATCGTCCTCTCCTGCAGACACACATGTCTCTCCTTACACTTAGGGTCCCCGCAGCTCGTTCGATCTGAGGAGTGATCATAATCCAACCACAGACGCTCCAACTCCGTGGCATACTCCTGCACCGTCTTCTCTCCCTGTACGGTGTCATCAATCTCCCTCTTTATCTGGAAAACCCGTAAGTTGTTCCCCACACCATCATAGGTCCTTCTCAACTTCTCCCACACATCTTTCACCATCTCAATACCGTCTACTGTGGCGGCAATAGACTGGACTAAGGAGTTGAGAAGCAAGATGTAGATCACCATATGAGTGGACTTTCACTCATCTCGTCTTGTCGAGCCCTCGTCCGGCTCTGTCGACTCGCCCGTCAGGAACCCCTCCATGTTTTTTCCTGCAAGGGTTCTTCTCACCCGCCGTGACGAACTCAGATAGGTGGCTGGTCCATCTAATTTCAGATCGATGGAGGGAAGCTTCAACTCCGGCGACGTTCGTGTCGTGTTCTCACCAGCCGACATCGTCAACAACTTCATCAACGTCGCCACCTCTGCAGAATCTAGCTTCTTGATGATCTCCTCCATCGATGCGTCGTCTATCCAATCACGTCACGTCCGCTCCACGACTCACGCTCGTCCTCGTCGTCCGCTCCTAGATCCGAACATGTCCCCCTTTTTTCAGATCTAGGCATCCCTATTAGGCGTTGTCTCGTGCTGGTGCGGAGGAGGCGGCAACACGCATGTCACAGCCGCCGTCGCAGCAACAGCAGCAGTCGCAGCAGCAGCAGCAGCAGTAGTAGCCGCAGCAGTAGCGGGACATGGCAGCAACATCGAAGGGCGGCCTGCGAAGGGCGGAGAAGAGAAGAAGGGGGGGGCGTGGAAGAGTTCGGTGGAGGAGATCTAGGAAATCCTCCTGTGTGTTTGTGGAAGCTTGATGACGGCTAGGGTTTGTGGAAACTTGACTCTGATACCATGTTGAAATTAGTTGATTATTTTATTGATTGTCTCATTGGCATTATATAGCCTTACAGTCATTAATACAATGATCTCAATCATTATGACAATAATCTCATAATGGAATATCCTGTGACATATTCTGGCATCCCAAATATGTCCTCAGGATATTCCCATGTGCTTATACTATACTTAAATATGACACCCAACATACCATATCAACAATATGCATGTTGGATTGTATGCTGGACATGAATATTCAGCTGTCACTAGTGGTTGTATTACTGGACTGGAGTGTAGTTAGAGCATCTCCAACCCTATTGTCTTGTTTTGTGTTGTGATTCCTATGTGGCATGAGGCACACGACAATGTCTTTCTTATGTGTCAAGATTATATTCACATAAGACAATGAGATATAAAAGTGTTCTCCAATGCAAAGGTATTGAGAAAACAATAAAAACTACTTTTTTTCAACTTCCAAGATAATTTTTCCACTTCTTTCTTTTTCTATAAATATTTGTATTCATAATTTGATGATGTGGAAGTAAAGCATTGTGAAGTCTATTGTCTAGATCTAGACAACCAACTTCACATTGTCCTTGTCATGTCATTGCCATGTCAACTTCACAACCAATTTCACATTTGCATTGGAGAAGGATTTTTGAAATATGAAGTTGTGATTCCTATGTGACAATATTTTTTTCCAAACTCACAACTAGGTTGGAGATGCTCTTAGCTTTGTTTCAGCTTAAAAAGATTGAAATGCCACTTGTACATGGAGACTATAAAGTTTGTGGAAAGGCACAAAATGAAACAACTTTTTGAGAGATTATGCAATTTGTCTCGGGTACTTAATTGCATAATTATGCAAACTGTTGAGGTTATACGTCAAAACTTGTTTAATGTGCAGGAACTGGATGATATATGCCATGTTAACAGCTGGATGTTACCGAGATATGATATGGATCCACCACGTGCTAATAGTCAGGACAATGGTAATTTTTTTTCTTACTACTATCGCTTT
Organism: Iris macrosiphon; assembly: GCA_036927795.1. Taxonomy (NCBI): domain Eukaryota; kingdom Viridiplantae; phylum Streptophyta; class Magnoliopsida; order Asparagales; family Iridaceae; genus Iris; species Iris macrosiphon. The sequence continues at coordinate 150,439,321 of JAYESA010000016.1, forward strand.
TTTGTATCACCTAACCTTACAAAGCTTTTGATCTGTAACCAATAAAATACTTCAATAAACCTAATGTTATCTTCTTCCTTTTTAGATTCAGTAAACGGAATGTTAATTTTAGTATTTATAAAATGTTACAATGCCTGAAACCAAATATGCAAGTAGCCAATGAGTATATGTCGCCTTATGCGTTCCTGGAAGGCTCAATGTTGCTCACATACAATTTACCTACATCTTCCTCGATTTCTGGCTGTTACTGCAGGAAGGTTCCTGGCCAGAGTTACTATTCGAGGGATCGACTTTGAGTCCACATGTGATGGTGATCTGAAGGGAAGCCCCCGCGAAGCTCGGGACTCTGCAGCAAGCCACATGTTAAGCAAACTCCAGAGCATGGCAGGGCAGCAACAGTAATCACTAGCCCGAGTGCACGGTCGGACAGTCCTCCATAGGCTTGTTCGTTGTTCTTGTAATAAGCTGATGTATCCATTGAAAATAGGAGGAACTCCAGCAGTGATCGGGTTGGATCAGTTTGAACTTGAACATGACATGCATTCTGGTTGCGATATACATGCGAGACTGGTTGTCAAGAGTCATATAAAATCTGAGATTCCAATTTTGTTCACTCACCATAACTAGGGTGGATGTAAATCCTTCCATTCAAAAGATTGTAAATTAGTGGTCAAAACTAGTTTACTCTCAAAGTGATTTTAGGTTGGATAAAAATGACACGTGACAACTTTTGAATGGAAGAGTGAACATCCATCTTATTTTTTGTGGGTGAATAAAAATGGAATCAAAGTTGAGTGGCTATGTTCAAATTCAAAATGGAAATTGTTGGATGATTGATTACGACGAGAGTTAAATTTGGGGAAAGAACAATAGGCCTGTAAGTAGTGGCAAGCTTATAAAGTTCGATAGAAAAATGTGAAGCCAACTGTTCTTTTGTTGCACAAACTTTAAGACTGTCAAAAAACATTTGGTTGGCTCTATAAGCTTTGAAGGTCCTCCAGAATTACTAAACAATCATGCGCTGTTTGGCTGCTACTAAATCGAAATACTGTGCAACGTTTGATGCAAACAACATTTGTTGTAGTAAGTCATGTTACAAATACAATGTTTAGTTGCATGTAAAATGATACTGTAAGACGTACAAATTCATTGTTTTGAATGATGCAATTATGATGTATTGTTGCATAGTTTAGTTGGGACTAATAAATGAGAAGAGTAAATTATGATGTAAAAATATTGTTGCAAGCAGTCTTGTGGCCATTCTGGTCTTTAAAAAGAGCCTTAGTAACTGGCACTACTCACAGGAAAAGAAAATTGGAAATATCTACTTAGCTAATTAGATGCAACCAAACATCCCGGGTTGAAAAGTCCTAGCATCCAGAAATCTACAGTTGAAGAAAAAAAATGGTGTAAACTTCCTGCTTGTGTTACTATTGCTTTGAATTAAATGACTGGTTTGTTAAATTTAACTATTCGCACAACTATTGCTGCTCCAAGCTTAGAGCAGCTGTAAGTACAAATCTACTACTACTTTCCTGAGTTGCACCCCTACTTCCGTGAAGTGTAGTATGTTCTTGCCAGCAAGAAAGGGAGAATTTGAATCCATTGCTGCTAAAGTCTATACTGCCAAGCAACTATGGGGGTTGCACAAGATTCCAGACATTTTTTTAACGATACTATTCTACAGATTTCCTGCTGAATACACCAGAGTATCCTTACATATTTACGTTACATTACAGTGAGAACTGAGCTAGGTGTGGTGAAAACCAACAAAGTTACAAAATGATTCAGAAAGAAGATGGGCTCTTCACAAAATACAGATCAAAGTGGTCAGCAACTAATACACACACACACACATTTCGAACACAAGACATACAGGTCATGAAATTCAAAGGCAGCTAGGAAATTCCTTACTATAGAATAGTATCTTTTGAGGGTGGTGTAGTTTCCATCTGATCTACTACACTGGCGTCGACAGTTTCGTACTCCGAAAGAAGATCCATGAACTCATTCAACAATCGCTGGACTTTCCGATTAGACGCCATGGCTGGAAGGATATCTTCCCTCAATAGTTTATGCTTCTTCATTCCCTGTGATAGTACAATCATAACGAAATCCATTAATTAACTTTGCAAAAGCCCAATTCAGTCCCTCACTAGGTTCAGGTCCAGGTCCAGGTCCAGGTCCAGGTCCAGATGAATGGTTAGGGACTATTTTCATAATACTTTTAGGGAGAAAGATGGCTTGGATTATCAAAATTTCTACAGAGGCAAGTCCTAAGCAAAATTATCTCAAAAAGTAAATGGCCAATCAAAATATATGACCAAAGAAGAGGATGTATCATGTATGAGCATCACCAAGGAAGGCTTGACAAATGATAACGGAGACTCACAAGAACGCAAGGATCCCATGCAGGGTTCTCTTGTTTGGTTGAAGTGGCTTCGGACATCCCTGTAGGAGGACCAAGAAAACTCTCACAGACTTCACGAAGACGAGATTCATCTGCCTCCCTGTTACAAACAAGTATGATTGTTCAAATTTAATCATATACTACTATTTGTAGAAGATTTTTTGGTGGTAGAGATATTATAAGCAAAATTTGTTTTTCTTTGTCATGTTTAAAGAAAAATCCAACTCGTACTGAGGTCACCAAATCAACCGCGTAAAACATGCTAATCATATATTCCTTCAAACAGGATATGGACTTCCAACTGAAGCAGACCAGCCAATAAAAACAGACCACAACCCCAATATTTCCTGCAGCTTTGACTGTTTTTTGACACCAAGCAAAAGATATTCAAGTTCAATGTGCATAGAGACTCCGGTTTGACCAGGCCTACGATTACTAGTGAACCATAGTCCAAGGTATCTCTAGTAAGTTGTGCAGACTCAAAAAGATTTCAAGTAGACCTGCCATTGGACTAAACAGGAGCCTCCTATTGGGCTGCACGGAGACCTTAGTTGGGTTACTGTTGTTCAGTGAGATTCTTTTTATGGGAAAATTTCATTGATATTTTAATCTTGTAGATCCGACATCTCAACTATATCTCACATGAGCATCCAAGAACATCTCCGAGATTGAATCCAGCTCACTCGGGTTAGGAATATTATGTGAGATTCTATTGATGGGAAGTTGTATTGCTATGGCGCTTAGTAATATAATAATATCTCACATTAGCATCCAAGGCTCCAAGTGCATCTTCTAAGAACCAGAATAGTAGTTTAAGTTAACTTCTAATTCTAAATTTTAGTATTCTGTTAGGATATATCTTTTGAGTTTTGACATTATTAGGAAGCTTCATGCTCAGCTGTCGAAGACATGCAAACATCTCCGTTTTGGTTAATCCGACTGATGAATAGTATAATCCAAACAGTAGATCATTTGAATCTTGCCCTGTAATGAATATCCAAGTGATTTTGATCGAAGATGTTTGGATGATAATGCTGACAGGGTTGACAAATCAAAGAAGATGCAGATTAATTCGTTTGATTGGAGTTGAAGACCATATCAATTTCATTTGTATACATAGATATCATTAGTTTCCTTGCACTTGTAAGCAATTTCTCATATATTTCCTTTTGCTGAAGATGGTGAAAGGAAAATCTTTGGAAGGAGAGATCTGTGAAGGAAATATTTGCTAAAACTAGGAGTATGAATTGGTTAGGGTCATGATTAATATGGTCAGGAGAAGAATTTCTTGAAGATCTATGCTGCAAGACGACCAAAGAAATAGGACTGAGAAAGTGTTACTAAGGATGACCTTTGAAGGTTGCTTATTCGAACATCTGCCAAATTGAGAAAAAAACTTGCAAACTCGAGACTGAGTTTCAAACTAGGGTATGGGTGCCGGGTACGGGTAAATATCCAAGAGTCGGGTCCTTCATACTCATAATTGAAGGACACACGGACTCGGCTAAAAATGATCCAAAATTTGCGTACGGTTACGGGGATATGACTATTAAAATAAATATATTTGAACATGGTTTCATAAAAAGACACATCATGTAATTAAATTTGCAAGGTTTCATAAAAAGACGTGTAATTATAAACTACTAGTAAACTTTATTGAACTAGTTGAATAAGTCCCTAAGAGACCATCCTTTCAGCTCCCCTACTGTATTATTACTAGTCTACCATATTAAAATAAACTATCTACTTCACTACTACATTAAAATAAACTATCTACTTCACTACTACATTAAAATAAACCATCTACTTCACTACTAGTCTCCCGATTGTCACCATGGAGGATCCGGTACGAATTCCATACCCATACACAGGTCATATCAGGTCGACACGGATACTTCTTCTTAAAGTGGAGAGTCTGGGTAACATAGGATGGGTTACACGATATTCAAAGGTATCAATACAACTTCCTCCAAAAAATTGAATGTGGAATAATCATGATCTCTGACTCGGATCTTGCTGGTTGGACAAATATACGCTTTAGGTTCATTCGAATTGTAGGTCTTGTTCAAAGTACTCAAGCCTTTACAACTTAATGATAATACTAAAGGCTTTGGTTAGTTGGAATTAAGAGGCCTAATTCAAGAACTGGAGGGTAGGGTTACAATGACCCGGAGAACCGTCTCTCCATCCACAAGCAACCCAAGTGGATGGAAAATTTAGGACTTTTGGTTACTCATCGCTTATATTTATTGGATGTCAAGATGCTTCTAACATCAGAGTTCTCCTAGTTGGGAACCCGGTCTTGAGTTGGCAAACTTTTTCTCAATTTGGTTGGATGCTCGAGTAAACAGCTTCAAGGATTATTATTAATAAACAATGTTTTCTTAGTCAATTGGTTGACGAAATTCTTTTAACCATTCCTACTTCTTTGGTCGTCGTCTTGCAGCATTAACCTGGAGAACAAGATCTCTCCATCCATAAGCAATCCAAGTTGATGAAAAATTCTGGGTTTTGGTTACTTATCGCTCTCATCTGTACGTTTTATGAGTTTTCACATTATTGTGAAACTTTATACTTTGCAATCAAACCTTTTAAATTATATTCTTGTGTGATTCTTTGTTCTTTTTAGTTAGTGCTTTGATCTCTGAGTCATCAAGCAATCCCTAGTCATTCAGTATACATATTATTGTTAACCTATTTATTCAGTGTGTGAATAAGGGGATGCACTGGTAACACTATAACCATAGTCATAACTCTGATGACATTTAGATAAATGTTGCACTAAAAAAGCATACGAGAATTTCATTAGACAATCCAATTATATTCCAGATTAACTGAATCAGGCATACTTTTATATTATAAAATTTAGAACTCCGATTCTAATTTGTATCCCTGTATTGCAACTATAAATTTCTTATTCAAGGACTCTGATAAAGAAAAATAATAGATAAATGACAGGTGAAGTAGAAATCATAAAACATGTTTAAGGAAGCAGATTAACCTTGCAAGGAATCGTATATAAGAGAGAAGGCACTGGCGATATTCATTAGGTGACTTCAAAGCTAATGCTGATGCCAGCTGAGTCTCTAAATGGGCACGTGTCTGTACCCCATCATCTGTCACTCTACAACATATAATCACAATAAGTTTGCTAGAAGCCCAAAGTCAATAATGATTAAAGAAAATTGTTACAGCTACAACAGTCATATGGTTGCCTGTTAAATACATAGCCTGTAAGACAGAGGGGATACATACCTGCTCCAACTTGGCTTTCTTGCTATGTACTTTCCAATATCTACTTGTAAATTTCCAAGTTCACCACTATGAATAGAACTCAAGCTGAAGGAGCTTGCAAAATTTGAAGCTGGAAAGCAGTCATCAGCTATCCTCAGCCAGCACATCAGGTTCATATCAAAAAGAAAGGCATGACGAGTTGCAAGAACAACAAGGGGTGATCCAGATCTGGAAAATCTTGCAGATATGACTCTTATTGTACCTGGATATGACAGGAAGCAAAACTTGAAGGAGTGCAAAGCTTCAAGTGCATGATAAGCTAGCTAAATATAAGTTTTCACAGGTAGCATTTTGTATATAGCGCCCTCTGTGACTTTACATTTGAAGAAAGAAAACGAGTCAAGGAACTCCTTAATATGTACTAACTTGTGTATAGGATTCTTCGACTTCAGATTTTACAACTAACTTGTGTATAGGATTCTTCGACTTCAGATTTTACAACTAACTTGTGTATAGGATTCTTCGACTTCAGATTTTACAACGACAAGAAAGTGAGTCGAGAATTTCCTTGAGGATAACAAAACAACATGGAGATGAAGACAAATTTCAATCTATATTTCTTCCACGTTTCCGTACTTCAGGAAAAGAAAGAAAGAAAGAAAAGCATTTCACTGGATTAGACAAGAAATTTGAGAAAACAAAAGAAGGATCTCTCTATCTACGTTTTCTTTCACCTATTTCACACTTTAGTTAAATGAAGAAAGCACTATAGTTCTTTCAGTTTTAGTTCTTCCTCTTTCCCATTAGATTTTGCGGCACAACACATCCTTAAGCAGCACCTAACTTCAATGTTTAATTAATAGAGCTTCCTGAGAAAAGCTCCACCATAAAAAAAAAAAAAAAAAAAAAACTCAATACCTGCATCTTTACTGGATGAACCCTCCCCTGAAGTAACCAGAGAAGCTAAATTATCATGTAGAAGACACGTCCTGTTATATAGATCCCATACATATAATAATCCCCTCCTTGTCACAAGGAGTAGCTTCCAGCAAACATCACAATCTATAAAGATGGCAGCAGATCCTACCATCATGGCTGGCATGGCTCGTCGTCCACACTTTGTGTATACCTTGTCAGAAGGAAAAGAAAAGAGTCCATCACTTGTCAAGCTCGGTAAACTATACATTTTTGAACAAAAACAATGAAGAGAATATGCATATACAGTTTTATCACCCAGCAGAAACATCAGCACTTGCCAAAATGCCAATATACACATGAGACACTGCTCATCCATAATTTTTATACATGGCACCATTTAGATCAAAACTAGAAGAACAATTTTTTTGAGAAATTTCACAGAAGCAGATAGATGTGTATCTCTCTCTCTCTCTCTCTCTCTCTCTCTCTCCAAGGCACCCTAGAAACCACCATGAATTGGACAAGCACGGTTCTAGTGAAAGCAACCTCTATTTTAGTAGATTGTAAGACTGCAAAAGAACACAGCTGATAGCGAGCTCGACTCGGCTTCATTAACAAGCCAAGCTTAAGATGTTGAGCTTGAACATACGAAGGTAGGCTCTTGAGCTCGTGAACAAGCTTCTCCCCCTTCCCAATGGGCTTTCACCTCTATATTGCATGGCCAATAAACTCAGGTTCGCTCTCAAACAAGCTTGGCTTGAGAAGAAACGATTCCTACTGTTGGTACAAAACAAGCCAAACCCTAGGCATAATGGTATTTTTCTAGGTCAAGCTGTGCTACTTACGAGCCTAGTTGATCTCAATTTTTGAACCCAGTTTTCAAGCTGGAAATGAGAGCTTGAGCTCGATCTCAGCTCAGTAAATTCAAAGCTTGAACTTGAGCTCGGCCGATAAGTTCAGGCCATAGACAAGCGGACCTTGAACATGCCAAGCTTGACACGGCTCAGTTGCAGCCCTAGTAGATTGTGTCAGCGAGTGGAATAAGCTAAGTGAAATCAGTGAAAGATAAGTTTGAAGTAAAATCTGATAAAGAAGATAAGTAGTGTTCTATATTGAACAATAGCAAGAAATTTGATAAGACATATCATCATCATTCAATACTTATCAGTTAGAATAGGGTACGGAGCATAAGAGAACTCCAGAAAAAAAATTGACACTTTTTATTATTGATGTCTAACTTGACATCAACCCTCTGTATAGGTGCCTAGCCAAGGTTGCTATTAGCATGGGAAAGCCATGTAATAAAACCTAAACGACCTGTTAGCGGGTAAATAGACCAACCTTTTTGTTGTGCAGTTTAAGCTCGGGCAACCAAGAAGCACCCTCCAAGTACCCTTTGACTACAGAGTCTAGATGATGAGGTAAGATGATACAAATCGTTCTAGGGAATCGTCCATCTCTATGACACATTAAGCCAAAGAGCAAAAAGGAATGGCATTTCCATAGCAAAGGAATACATTTGATGACCAAAAAATGATAAGAAGCTGTGGCAGATATGTACAAAAGCAGGATTATCATAGAAATGATAAACAAGCTCGAAATAACCAGCAGTATAGGATGTAATGTGAAAGAAGCTTGAAATGGTTCGATGATGTAGTGCACACTACAGACTTCTATGGAAGCTATCAAAAAAACAGTGTTGATTTATGTTGAAAAGATGGCACAATGGAGAGGAACAAGTAACATTTAATGAAGGAACAATTAACACTTATATGGCAATAAAGCTTGTTAGCATCAAATATACCATCCAAAAAGGATATTTCGACATAAAAATGAAAATCACATTTTTGACATAAGCTATTCTTCAAGGGTGTGGATTTCCAATTACCTTTGCCGTCATGCACATTTATAATACAGAAGTAAAGCATCATAACAGAGTCCAGAGTTTCTGGAATCAAGTGGGGTTTATACTGTAGCTAGCTTGATCGGGAGACATAAGGGGTGTTTCTAATTCATGAGTTGATGTTCTGAATTTGGTATTCTCCGCGGAGATATAAGCCTACATGACCTCTCTCCAAGCTCTTTGGTTGTAAGTTGTAGACCCCAATGCTAACCTGCAGCATAAGATGGTCCTTTACCGTGCTAAAGGTTAAGTTTTCAGATATATACATGGCGGTGATGCTAAAAGGAAGGTGAGTGAAAGAGAATGACATACACATGAGAAATGGTTGTGAATTCAAATGCAATGCAGCCAAACTTCAATCAAGATGGGGTCAAACTTAGAGACGACGTGGATGCAAATGAAGAGTTTAAAACTAAAACCTAATGTGATGGAGGGCCGGTTCACTAGTTCAGACATAGGTCTGATTCGACTTTGGGTCCAGTTAGGACTGGCTAGCCATTGGGTTTATTTGTATTTGGCTTCTTTTTTATTTTCATGGTTGGATTAGGATAATTAGACTTTTACTTGTTTAGCGTTTAAGTTTATCTTGAGCCCAGTTAGGTGGCTAGATAAGTACTTATAATCAGAATCTTATAATGAAGAGAATGAGAAGTCTATAATATGAGTTGCTGGTATGATTGCCAAAACCCTAAAGGAGTCTCAAATTATTCAAATTGAATTTTCATATTGTTTCTTGATTATAGAAACCCTGAGTTCCCAGATTCTCTCTTTCTCATCTACTACTGTTTTTGTGAGAACTTCAAGCAGATTAGTTTCGCCGGTCATGCCATATCTGGCACCCAGGCACACTTGATCCCTGTCATTTGCATTGTTGCCTCAACACCAACCCTTTTCTTCAGGTCGACTGCACCTGTGGATATGTCCCAACAAGCTGACCGGTCCACTGACCAAACAACCAAATGGCCAGTCACCCAGTAATCCGGACCCCGGTTCAGCACCGTCGTTTTACAAATCCTGCCGTCCTCTTTCCCTCGTGTTTCAAAATAGTCATTTGTGTCATCTGAATCTTTCTCCTGACATCCATATTAGGCGTGATCAAGTTCCCAATGGAACAAAATTGATCTACAGATCCCAGACAGAGTAGAAGGATCTTCTCAACCAGTTGTCTTAGGAACGAAAACCGGTTCCTTTTAATTGCCAGGATTGATTTCGCAACCCTTTGGTAAACCCATTCCTCACTAACTTTATCTCTTAATTCAATTTTAATTTCTAAGATCAATTAGGATTTAGGATTATTTCAGTATTTAGAAATAATCATTGCTTGATAATTAGACTTCCGCTAAATCTCAAACCGTGTAATTGTGAATTGATTAAGATATAGGTTACTCTCTAGGTCTTATCATGCGTCATAATGGACCAGTTGATGTACTTCGAAGATAAGAAGCCAAAGCTATGATTCAAACCAACATAAAACTATAAAAGAATGTTCAATTATGGATAGGTAGGACAAGAGAAGATTAAGATTTATAAGATAGATGAGGATAAAATAAAAGAAATAAGAAAAGACGAGATGAAATACTTTCAAAACATTTTTCTTAATCTCTTTATGGATGATAATATAGCATACATATTTGTCCGTAGATGTGACTCGTATGGAGACTTTCATGCCAAGTAAAATACCCTATGGGACAAGCTAACAACTAATATTCTATCATAAGGACTCCCAAATCACCCTAGTTTCATAAGGAGACCTTACCTATTAGGACTAAACTCCTCTGAATGCCTTCTTCAAAATCTCTACTAGTCCTACTTTTTAACCATCATAAAAACCAAAATCAAACTCTCAACAAGAAACTTGTAGTACCAAAGTATCCCTGAAGAATTAATACAATATTATCCTAAGCTAACTGATATAACTCTATTTCATAAGGAGACGTTTCTCTAAGGACAACAAAGTTCTTTCTTCCAAAATAGAACTCTTAATTCTAAATCCTTATTTCTTTTTTCTCTCTGGAATATAGGATAAGCATTTTGTATTTCCTTCTAGCTTATACTTAGGCTTTTGTCTGTGGATTTGTGAGGTAGGAATTGCAACTATACAGAAATATCATTTTTAAATGAATTGCTCAGGTGCAGTAATATAACTGAATTACTCGTCTCCACTAAAAAAACAACCTCATCGCACAAAACTCACGCATCTAGGTAGGTAGGAATACTTCAAAACTTTAGTAGACTATATAATTTATAAATTATAGGAAATGGACGGGAATCTCCTACATCTATTGGGCACATCATAACTAAAAAGATAAAACAAACCACATATCAAGGAGTGCATGCAAAGCTCATAATAAAAAGTTAATTTTGAACAGTCAGTGGTCTGTCAATCATGTACCTTTCAGTTAGCAGTGGAGCAGTGGATTATACATGAGCAAAATACCAAAGGTGGGGGAGGCTAGCGGCTAGGATCTTTGGTGTGTTAAGGAGAAGTTCCGGGTTAGAAACCTAGAGAGACCAAGTGTTGAGTAACTATCCCTTAAAACTCAAAATGAAGGAGCAAAACCCTTAGCGAATAAGATTAATAGATAAATCAATTTGAAAGCCGATATAGAACAAACAACAAGAGTTAATATACATTCTCTACAGCTGAAGATAAGCATAAAGTACCTGTAGGCAGCCATCCTCACAACCAACAGCCCAGAAGTTGGCATTGCCAGCCAAGACGGTTACTTTTCCAGAAATGCGATCCGACCATAGTAATTGGGGCCCCTTTGTGCAAGAAATTTCTGTTTCCTTGGTCAAAAACGCACTTCCTACACCAATCAGGTCACTCACAGACCGCTCTATACGCTTAGCTTCCAAACATGTTGGTATATCATCATTATCTTTATTGTTAAAGACCCTGATAGAAAGAGCATTGCAAGAAGCCAAAGGACCTGACGATCCAATCATCCCAGAATGCTCTACATTCACTTTCCTGTCAGTGCTAGCCGATGCAGGTGCTTTCTCAATAACAAGGCTTTCATTGATATTAACCCTTGCCGTAACACCAGAACGATCCTTAGCCCCACAACTGTTGCACTTACCAGCACAGTGACCATCATGGCCTCCACCAAATGGTTGCTTGAAGGAAGAATCATTCAACGCACTATCATTAAAAGGCACTCCATGACCATTCCTCTGTTGATCTGATGCTAAGGAAGAAAAATCAGCACCTTGAGATTGGGCGACAGTAGATATATTGTCCTGGTTGGCAGGAACCCCAAGTGCCTCTGGAATTATCCGTTTCCTTCCATCAGGGCGCCTGTATTCTCTCTGTTTAACAGGACTGGATAGTTTGCCAGCTGCAGGTTTATTACCACCATCATTACTTACCCCTCCATTTTTCTTCCCATCTTCAGCTTCGGTTTCCAAAGCTTTAGTTGCTGGCTGACTAACAACTGTGTTCACCAAATCTGCAGATTTTCCATGAACCTGAGCTGGCTGAAGATTGGAAACTCCTTTCTTGCTAGCTGACTGCTTAGCGGCCACTGCTTCCAGCAACAACTGTGCAGGGCTCTCAGCTAAATTTGCTTGCCTTCCTCTGGAATCACCATACCTACTTCTCTTGAGCTCATCCAACTCGGTATCCGTTAACCTGTGTCCCAGCTCCTTCACTTCAAAGTGGAAAGTAGCCACACTTCCATCCAATGAACAAGCAAATAGGGCATAACCATCCGGACTCCTGTATCAAGGAACTGAGTGTAAAATCGAAAGACAACACAATGATGCACACAATTTATATACCACGAATGAAAAGACATTGATGATATATATATATATATATATATATATAAAACTTGAAAAGGAGTTTTACCAAGATAAATCAACAACACTTTGCGAGAAGAAATGTTTGGCAACAAAGAGAGGGCGTGCACTTGCAGTTGTCCATACGGTTATAGTTCGATCCTGACTTCCAATGGCTATCACATTATATGGTTGTTGCTCCTTTGACACAGCCTTAGAAGCACCATTGGTCCATCCAGAAGCCGCAACCTTTACTTCCTGACCATTACTGAAATTCTTGCGGAACATCGAATGGTTGAATTTCACCACTATAATGGGAGCATTGTGACCTAGAAAGTCAAACGTAGCCGACCATTCACCTCTTTCAAGCACCGGGGCCGAGTGCCTAGGTTTCTGAAAACCGTGAGTGGTAGTTATAAAATGGCCACAAGGTGACCATCCAAGCCGCCTAAAAAATGTTGAACCGAGCTGAAAACAGAATGCCACATTTAAGTCTATAATGGGTAACCTAACAAACCATGTTCACAAATTCACAGGATATATATACCGATTTCTGCCAGTGCCCATCCGTCCTGTGGGCAAGACTCCAATCGCTGGTGCGCCAGATGATGACGCTCTTGTCATCCGACTGGCTTGCGATGAACGAGCCGATAGGGTCCCAAGCGACCCCCTTCACCAAGCTGGTGTGCCCTCTCAGGACGGCGGTGCAGATGCCATTGGTCATGTTCCAAATGTGCACCGTGTTGTCCAGACTTCCACTGGCCAGCGTCAAGTCATCCGGGGACCAATTAAGATCCACCTACTTCAAAAACAGGTATCAGTTTCTCAAATCAATAAAGCAAGCAAACAAACGCGACCGTAGTATCGGCAAGTGGCTACCACATCAGCGGTGTGGCCGCGCAGAGTCATCGTGACCTTCCAGTTCTCGACGTCTGGAGGCTCTCCGCTGCCGAATTCGGTAGTGCCCGAGCCGGGCTTTCGTTCGTGGACCAGTATCATCTGGTCGTCGGAGCCCGAGGCAAGGAAGCGGCCATGCCTGGCCCAGCGGACGCAGTTCACGGAGCCGAAGTGGTCGCGGAGGGTCGCCAGCAACCTCTGCGTCGGCTGGTCGTTCTCCGTGTCCCTCCCCACCGACTTCATGTTCCAAATACGCACCTAAAAACCACAAATTTGATCAAAATTATCGTCAAGATTCGATTTTTAAAGAAGATTTGCGACGACTCTAACCTTGTGGTCGCCTCCGCCGGTGGCGAACCGGAGGGCGCCGGCCTGGATGTCGATGGAGAAGATCTGCGCCCCCTCGTGCCGAATCCAGCTCGGCTTCTCGGAGATCATCGTTGCTGCTTTTGCTCGGACCGGAGCACCGATCAGGAGAGCTGGGCCAAAACCCTAGTTTTCGGGTTCCTGAGCAAAACCCTAACGAGAATTGGTGAGGACATGGCAATGGAAAAAAGAATTCTTAGGAGAAACAAAACCCTAATTTGGGAGTGGAAACTTTGGGATTAAAAGTGGGTTAGTAATAAACTTACATGAAAGAAGCTCTTTTGAGAAAAGGAAAAGAGATTTTATAACAAGGGAGAAGTCCAAAATTTTTACACAATATTTTTAGGCATTTAGTATTAAGGCAAACTTGATGGTGAGATTATTTATATTGATGATCATGATCTAAGACCTAGGTCTAGGTTATTGTGTTTTTTTTTATGTTTATTCTAATAATTTATTAATAAGGTAACCAAGGATATAATATATTTTTCTACCGCTAAACTTTGAAATTTTTTTTTTTTTCATTCACCAAAACTATAATAAATGTTTATTTTTTACTCAAAGATTGCAACGCGTCATTTTCATCTAACATAAAATTATTTTGAGAGTGATTTGATGAACATTCATACTAGTTTTTATCATTACTTTGAATGGAAGGGTAAAACATCAACCATCATTTTGGTAGATGAACAAAAATGAACTCATTGTTTGTGTATAATGGTATATGGTCTCTTCATCGAACAAGTTACATGTTATTCATCATCGATTTTGAAGGTATTAGGCAGTGGTTTAAAATCGAACCGGTCGGTTCAACCGATTGATCCGTGAACCGGTCACTTTTCTGATTCGATTCAACATTGACCTACTAGTTTTTCAAAATTCTACTATAAATGAATATTTGTGTAAAAAACTGTGTACATAAGGGATTAAACTTGTGCCACTTAGATTAATCCAGTGATTGAACTAACTGGTTCAACCGATTTGATCCGATCCAGTGCCTTGGTCGGGTCCATCTTCGATCCGATTTTAGAACACTTGTATCGGGTAAGCATAATAGACAATCAGTTTAAGATGACGGTACATACAATACGTTTTGGTAGTAACCGTAATTTTATGTAAAGACACTCTAATAGAAAGAAAAATAATATACATCATCATCCTTATTAATGAGTTAATATTGACGATTTTTAATATGCTATTTTTATTGAAAATACCGAGTCCACAAGGACGACAATATCATGTAAATAGTTTAAAAGTTGTACTAAAAGATTAGTGTGAGTTCATTCTAATAAAAATTAGATTGCATATGCAGAGGTGACCGAAGAAGAAAAATAACAAGAACAAGGGGCGGTACAGAGGAGTAGTACATGCTTAGAACTTGATACATTTCTTTCAAACTCACTCCAAAGGATTCACTCCAAAAACTTGATCCCAAATGACTTATGGGTCCGAAGGCCCACAGCTCCCTTCAGAAATAATGCTTCAAATTCCTTCTTCTAGCTCCAATCCACAGCTGGGAAGGATTCCTCCTACCTTAGCTACTTGATGTATGTATATATAAATGTTTGTCAATATATATATATTTTTTTGAATTTTTTGCATTTCCAAATATTCTCATGTTATCAATCGTTTGATGCTTGTTTAAGTCATCTAATCTTAACTATTGATTTGAACCATCAAATCAATGGTTAAGATTAGATGACTTAAACAAGATTCAATGGTTATAAACATGGAAATGCATAATAGGTGGAGATGTGGATCATTCCTCATATATATATATATATATATATATATATATATATATATATATATATATTCCAGTACCGGAATACGGAGACGGACATGGCCAGCTATCCCGTTACAAGATGATATACGTCGTACGGCAATCACGGCTGTATAAGACAATGGGGTGCATGCTACAATCAAGTCTCCTAGGTTCAAGAACTTCTATGTCTCAATAATTCAAACAAGAAACAGTAAGCATAGAGTATAAATGATAAGCAATAAGGCATCCCAAACGCTTTCTCAAAATATTCTGAAGGCCAGGTGTGCAAAAATAAGAAGCTGGAAGAGTAACAAAAGTACATGACAGTGATCAGCTGCAGTCTGATTTAATACAATCATGCAATGAAACTAATATCCAGACGAGCCGGCTAACAGGTGTCGGTGGCTAAACGTCCAAAAGAAGTAAATGCACAATGGTGAACAGGGAAGAAGAAAACCCACTCGCTATCCCCTGCGACCATGTTTTTGGTACGCGCCATGAGTTAGGGGAGGGTACGCTGGATCCTCGGGTGTTGGCTCGAAATATGGTCATGCAAAACCAGTGGGGTTAGACCCCAAATAGCAAGTACCACAAAGGAAGCACGAAAATAGAGAAACAAAAATCCAAGGAAAAAATATATAATAATACATAGGTTCGGTGTCGTAACTTAGGTCAATGGCATATCATAGCGCAAAGGCCCAACCCTACAACCAAACAAGGACAATGGTTGAACCATCACACTATGATAGTCTATTTCTCTAGGCTACTAACCGAAAAATACAATCACAACCAAGTCCATTTCCTCTATATAGGCCAATCACTTGTATGGCTTGCTAATTGTGGGGTCTGAGGTTATCTCAGAAATAATGCATAATAGGTATCCTCAGATTACGTCAGTGCCGAACATGAGCTAACCGAACCAATAGATGAATAAAACAGGTATTCACGAGATGCACCAGTTTTTCGTAAGACCACTGCGCTAAAAATACGGTATTAGCGGTTCCAGTATTCCTATAGTGAAACAGTGGCTCGACATAATAATATGTCAAATACTACACTCCACTAAGGCAAATGATATACAGTATCTGTGGTAGCCAGCCCACAGCGCACTTAGAACGAATCTTTGTGGGAAGGTTCGTTGGCATGATCTAGGGATACCGTTCCCTCCAATGTTAGTACCACTTTTAGTTACCTAATTAGCCCTATGTTGTGTTCGAAATCTCAAGGCGTGGTCACATGAGAATTTCCCTTAGGATGACATACAAAGTACGGACACACTAGATATGAATTCATGAAAGTCGAATCTGGATTCACCCGAGCGTATATGCAACATTCAGTTAATCAATGTCCTAGCCACGCTTTGGTAGTTGACTCGCTTATTATGTCTGTGCTAGAAAAATAATATATATTTATAATATCACGCGTTCAGGAATTTGAAGGCATTCTCGATGCACAACCCAAATATAATCATTTAACACGTGATACTATGTATCACACCTCGGCGCACATTAAACCATGGACAAATATCATGCAATAGTGGTATCAACATAGATACAGTATTCGAGTCCAATTACCAATTATACATTGGGTCACATGAATCAAAAAAATATTCAATCAAAATAAGCAAGACCGCATGAGAAGTCCAGGCCGCATATGACTCTAGGCCGCATATGAAGTCAGGGCCACATGACAAGTCTTGGCCGCATATGAAGTCAAGCCACATGAACCACTTGGCCGCATATAAAGTCTGGGCTGCATGCTCAGGGTTAAAGTCTACTCATTGGGACAAGTGTTGAAGTGACGGACAATGAATGAAGTGTCAGTGATGTGTCATAAAGTGGTTGATGTGACAATCCATAATGTGTGTCAGGAAGAAAAGATAAAAACTATAGAAATATATGCCAATGTTTCAGAGTCATGCGTCCAAGAAAAAGTGTTTGTATGCTCTGCTTGCCGCATATGGGTCGGTGCCGCATGGATGTCTCTTGGACTAAGCAAATTTCTTATTCGTTCAACGAGTGAACACACAAGGAGTTCAAGGATAAGCTCCAGAATACTTGTGTGATGGCAGTCATGCCTCCAACAAGATGGACGCATGCTGGTCAGTATGCGACGAAAACTCAGGATGCATAGTCCTCTCAGACCGCATAGCACTCTCGGCCGCATAACTCGCTGGGCGCATGAGGACTTCGTCCTCTCCAAACAGCAGGTTCGGCCATGACGAAAACTCTCAAAAACTAAAATTTTGTTTTGTCCATAAAATCCTCATTTTAAGTCCAAATTGAGTGAACCAAGCCAGAATGCTCTAAATTGAAAGCTCTATTATGTAGCAAAAACTGGTTTTCAAAAATACATGTTTAATTGATCAAAACAAAAAAAAACTCATAAAATCCATAAAATCCTAAGTTAGAACTGTAGATCTACTCAAAATCACCCATCAAAACATAAAATTCTGAGTTCTAAAAGTGCTTAGAAACACATAACAAACATAATAGAACAATAATATGGAGGATTTCTCTATTTCTCATGCAATGTGTACTTGCCTATGGAAAGGGGAGAGAAAACACAAGAGAGGAAAAGAAATGAAGTAATGAAGAGAGAGAAGGAAATGCTTGGTTTTATATGGTAGGGTTGAGGGTTGAGGGTTGAACCAAGGGTTCTCATGACTTGAACCAATCCACTAAATGAACCATGAACCAGGTTAAACAAAAGAATGAGTCTAGTCTCCATGCACATGCAACCATGCTAAAATAAAATATGTTCCAAATACGTATATCAAAAATGGAGAGTGACACCCCTTCTAGTACGGGACTGTGTTTACGAAAAATATACATGAGAAGGTGGAAAAAGAGATGGGCCCAGCATCTTTTGCTTTATCTTCTTTTTTCTTGGCTGTATATTTTTTTTTTTTGCTTGCTCCACCTCTGAGTGTGGCTCTCTCGTCTCCGCCACGCTAAACCCTTGCGGATGCACCAAGTCCAAGGTCTACATCTACGAGGCCAGTTATGGCGACAACTCATTCTCAGTCGACTACTTGATTAAAGATACGCTTTCCATCACCTCCTTTTCGGTCCCATTGACGACCATTTACTGTATATTCTCAGTCGGCTATGACTGCAGCCAGGACAACGAGGGGCTCCTTGGACAGTCGTCAGGCCTCATCGGCCTCGCCAATAATAAGTTGTCGTTGTCGTCACAGGTTATGCCGAAGGTCATACGTACTCCGGCACCCCCACCATCATCAACTCCGAAAAGAAGATAAAGCAAAAACTTAATAATTCTTATTTATTTCTAGCTCATATTGTTGGGACCGAGCACCCCTTCATCTTTAATATTTGTTGTTCTTGATTTTCTTGGTTAAAATTGCATGGATCTGAGTTTGGGTCTATGGGTTCACTTTTATTTTCTTGGGGTTTGATCCCCCCAAAATTTTTGTGTTTCATAAAACTAATTAGCTCATTGTGTAGAGCACCATAATTTATGTAGCTTTGCTTTTGGCCGTGCTTGTTTTCGAGTTCAGCTTAGTTCAGTACTGAAACTTGATACAATACATATACCAAAATAACTGACTAGAGAAGAAGAATAGTGCTTTGTGAAGAGTATGCAAGATGACCCATTTGGCATAGCAAATACGCATGTTTCACTTTGGGCGCATTGATGTGCTGTTCCAATTCTTCGTGCGTACTAATCATACTGCACTCAGTCTCCTAGCAAAAGTGTGTCAGTCACACTCCTTGAAGACAGTGGCGCACTTTCGAGAGAAAAAACTCAGTTGGTGCACTTTTGTGCATATTCAATCAAATTTTCTCTGAAAAAACAAGAGAAAGTGCGCCACAGTCAGTCAGCAAACTTTTTTTGTGTTTGGCAATCTGACGCACTTTTTCTATGTTTCGTCTGCGACGCACTTTTTTATGTTTTGTAGCTTGCACACTTTATTCCCTCTTCGTTTTCTTAGGGACGAAGCTTTATGTTGGCTTCTCGATTTCTGTGTTATTGATTTGAGTGCTCCTCGACTGACGAGTTTCTCGACTGTCGAACTTTGACATTGGATTATGTGTTTTATCTTTTAGCTAGCTGCTCGTGCACTTTATTTGAAAGCACGCCTTATTTCTTGCCCGCACAATTTGTCAAGTGTGCCATGTTAGTAAACATGACAAAGTGCGCCAAGCATATTTCTGTGAGTTTGTGCCCCAAACTTATTTATGTGAGTTTGTGCACCAACCTCACTTCTATGTGTTTGTACGCCACCCCTTTTGTAGATCTCTCACTTTTTGCACCTCAGACTTCATGAGACTTTATGCGCCTGACCTTCATGCGTACAATTTTATATGCATGTTATCCTTATTGACCCCATGCGCACATGTAGTATTTTCATTATGTGTTCACTTATCTTTTTTGGGAATGTTCTTAGCATCCTCTATGTGGTTGATCCTGGTATTTGCTTGTGTTATGATTTTACGAAAGAATGGACTTAGAAACCAGACCTCATGCTAGACATGACCATGTGCTAAGATTGGCTTCATACATGACATGAATATGTGTTGGATTGAGATTTTCTCGGTGAACCAGACTAAGTGAATAATGATTAACCAGCTAAGTGCATGACATAAGCTTCATGTTATAATATGATAAAGATTCATGTGACCCAATGATAATTGGTAATTGGTCTCGAATACTATATTCGTGCTGATACGATTATTGCCTGATAAAGTTTCTGATCTAATATGCGCTGAGATACGACATATCGTGTTACATGTTAAAGTGATTATATTTGGGATGTGCATCGAGAATGCCTCCAAATTCCTGAACATCTGATACTATAAATATAATATATATTTTCAGCACAGACATGATATACGAGTCATATACCAAAGCATGGCTAGGTTATTGAATTATTGAATATTGCATACACGCTCGGGTGAATCCAGATTGAACTTCCATGGATTCTTATATAGCGTGCTCGTACTTTGTACGACATCTTAAGGAAAAATTCTCATGTGGCCATGCCTTAAGATTTTCGAATACAATATAGGGTTAATTAAGCAATTAAAAGTGGTAGTAACATGAGGAGGAAACGGTATCCCGAGATCATGCCAACGAACCTTCCCACATCTAGTATGTTGTAGGCTGGCCACCACAGATAATGTATATCATCTGCCTTAGTGGAGTACAATATCTGACCTATCATAAATATACCGAGCCACTGTTTTACTATAGGAACATTTGAATCGCTAATACCGTATTTTTAGCGCAGTGGACCTACGAAAAACTGATGCACTCGTGAATACCTGTATATTCATCTTTTGGCTAGTTTAGCTCATGTTCGGCAATGTCGTGATCTGAGGATACCTATTATACATTATTCTGAGATAACCTCAGACTCCATAAATAGCAAGCCGTACAAGTGTTTGGCTGATTTTATTAATTGGACTTTGTTGTGATTGTATTATTCTGTTAGTAGCTTAGGAAAATGGACTATCATAGTGTGATGGATTCAACCCTTATCCTTGTTTGATTGTAGGGTTGGACCTTTGTGCTAGGATATGCCATAGACCTACGTTACGACGCAAAAATATTATATATATATATATATATATATATATATTATTTTTTATTACTTTGGGTCTTGTTCTTCTTTTCGTGCTTCCTTTGTGGTACTTGCTATTTGGGGTCTAACCCCACTGGTTTTGCATTACCAAGTTTCGAGCCAGCACCCGAGGATCCAGCAAACTTTCCCTCGATTAATGGCACGTACCAAAAATATGGTCTTCGAGGATAACGAGTGGGTTCCTTTATTCGCTGCTCGTCTTTTATAAAGTATATTCTTTTGGGTGTTTAGCCAACCGGCACCTGTTAGCCGGCAAATATGGACATTAGTTCCTTACATGAGTGTATATATTCAGACTGCAGCTGACCCACTGTCATGTATACCTTGATCTTGCATCTAGCACATTATTCTGTATCGCCAGATCTCTAAAGAACATTCTGATGTGGCATTTGGGACGCCTTACAACTTATGATGAAGTATTCTATATTTTTGCTTCTTTTTTGAATGATTGAGACATAGAAGTTCTTGGCCCTAGAAGACTTGATTGTAGCATGCACCCCCTTGTCTAGTTACAGTCGTGATCATCTTACGACGTATAGTACCTTGTACGGGATAGCTGACCATGTCCGTCTCCGTATTTTAATACTGGGGTATGACATGACACTTACAAACACTCCCTCAAAATCAATTGACACTAACACATAAGCATTTTTCAACATTTATTTTGCTTCCTACGCTTATCACTAACCTCCCATTCTTAACATGCTAGGTTGAAACCATGCTATCTAAAATTGTATCTCATCCTAGTATAAACTTACAAACACTGATATAAACACTTACTATCAGACACACTACCCTGGAAACAAGAGACCAATTTCACTCACTGGTTAAAATTTTACTTGATAGTTCCATAATCCAATATACTTGCAATATACCCACACCTCATGAACTTACCCCTACTCAGGTTACCACTCTTCTCTTACTATTTGAAATACATGCACCTTACTCCCCATGACACTCTTTCATACATTCCCTCAATATTACACAGATGCATCTAACTAATATTATCACATAAATAATACTCACTGATACTAACTGGCACACTACACATATTACATGTTACTCATTCTAATCTTGATACACCCTGAATATTTGCACTCTCTAGGCACTCTAGTACACATACACTAACTTCATAAATATACTTAACACTCACAATAGTGCTCATCAACTCACACTCTACCACTTCCACTTTTGACACTAGCTCATTCACTAGATCACCTCATTACCCTCACTAGCACACATGCATCTAATGTACTAGTTATTCACTTTCATGATACACACGTCTCACTTGCACACTTACCAACAAATGCATGGTTCTATACTTTATATATATATATATATATATATATATATATATATATATATACTCTAACCTATCAATTGATACACTAATCAGGGGTACACCCAAATGATACCTTCCATAACCAATTTTGACACTTCTCAACCCATGGCATTGGTATTTCTAATACCCAGACCCTACTTCCTGGTACTTATGAAACTCCACCACTGGAACTTCACTTCACCACTCATGCACTCACTCATACATCACTGCATGTGCACTTGTGCACATAATTCTAGGCACTCTATTTCTTTCCCCCACATATAACTCTTTAACACATTAGCACCCTCAAGTACTAGTACCCTCACTTGACACATATTTGTGCACACATATTTACCCATACTAATGCACAATACTCCACATCACAAGTCATATTACTTAGCACAACACAACTCTAACACTTTCACACTCTCTTATATACTTATGGGTACCATTCTATCATGGTACACTCACTAGTACCTCCCTTGAATACACATTCTCTTCATGAAACAACCAAGTATCAAGCACCAATAGAATATCATGCTCTATTAATACCCAAACACCAATTCATGATACTCGATTGATACTTGGATCCCTCAACTATATGAATATATATCTATCTAAACATACATGATGACATAATACCATCACTTAGAATCATAAATTGGTATAATACTCTCCTTCTGATGATACCATTGGTACCACTTACTAACTATATTCTCACACTCACCATATATTGTTGTCACAAGGGTTACCACACTATGAGTTATCTCCAAACTTATGCACTGATGCCTAATGCTCACATACCCATACATGAACCATTCTCAGACTCACAAGTTACACTCCCAACAATCAACACTAATACTCACTAGACACCAACATACCTACAAGTTGTCAAACTACGACACTATCTAAAGAAGCTACCTCAGGAGCTAATGTAGGTAAAACTCTATAAGTAACTGAACTAGAGATATAATCTTCTTGACTGGACGTACGGTCTCGGAATCAAACCACGGAAGAAGTGTGGAACAGTAGATCATAATGACATGCAACGCAGCATGCACAAAATTTTGTACGTATCGCTGGACATCTCAAAAGACAAAAGAATTAGCCATATCAATGTTAACCGAAAACAAATATTACTCTCCGTCATAAAGAATAGTAGTGTTTTTCTCTTTTAACTGCCAATTGTAAATACACTCAGGAATAGTTGATGAGACGATTAGAAATATTCTTCTGAGATCAACGTCGGCCTTCATTCTTTGGTTGGTACAACATTATGTACTATCTATTGGTGGCCCCATTAAAACAAAGCAGGGCTGCAACAATGGTAAAGTGTGGAAGCAGACAGTAGCGCACGAGTCCCGGGCAAATTCAACAGACTAAGGGTTGCAAAGAAGCACTTGGCATGCGATGGGGAGCAACGGTGAAGTTTAGGAGAAGATGGTAGAGCACCGACAACGATGGGGAGCAACGGTGAAGTTTAGGAGTAGATGGTAGAGCACCGACAACAAAGAAGGCACGACTCTGTGTGTGCAATGATCAAGAAAGCAGCAACGGTGAAGGAAGGGCAGGTTGCAAAGGCAAAAATGGTTATGGCAGTGATAGGACTGGAGCTGCTGCTGGTGGCAACTGTTGGTAGATGACAGAGATGAGCAATGGAAACGATAGTAATGGATTCGATATGTGAACAAAAGCCAATACACAAGTACTTGCCTATGAATTAGAATGGAGAAGAAGAATGTTCATCCTTTTGTTATAGCAACGCTGAGAAGCCTCGGATGCTAAAGCTGTTTGCATCTAAAAAAAATGTCCGTCATAGGGTACTAAAGCTGTTTGCAAGGAGTTTCAACCAGTCCCTCTTTATTGCGACAAGTGATTCATACAATCTGCTTCCATATGGAGTTGGACACTGTATATAAATTATACTCCAGAGAAAATGAGTTTGTTTGAACTCTGACTCAAATCTTACTAGCAAAGACGAGACCTTCCTTCTTCAATAGTTCAATGTCCTTGACTGCTGGCTGGACCTTTGCAACCTTTGCTATCGCTTTATTTTCCTCGGGAGATCCAGCTTCCAAGAAAGCTCCGACCACTTTACCATCTTTGATCCAGTAAGCCCCAAACTTTGGTTTAGCCGATGCCGGATCATTGTCACCAAAAATAACTGTATCACCTACGTTGTCCCCATAGAATTGCCACGAGAGATCAAACGAACGAGAGTAGAAGAAAGGAAGGTAGTCGTATTCATCGATCAACTTTCCTTGTTCACTAGCCTTGATTGCCTGCATGGTATGTGAAGGTAAGTTATCAGCAAGCTATTTAAGTTACTTCGGTGCGTAATAGTTGAGAATGAAGAAGAATCTGAATGGATCACACCTTCACAGCTTGTTCGGCTGATTTTCTGGCATGATCAACATGCTCCACTCTTCTCATTTCATTGTACATTTTCATAGGGAAGGTGGCCACGTCACCAACAGCATAAACATCTGGAACACTTGCCTTAAAGTAGCTGTCAGTCTGCGAGCATGAAAAAATGTGTAAACAAGAAATGGGAATCAAATGGAGAGATCAAAACAGAGATGGCAAGCTGCAACAGCTGCAACAATGGAACATTGAACGCAAGGGTAACCTGCTAGTTGGCACTGTGCAGAGCTTTAAGAAAATCTACAACAGTAGATTCAAGCATAACAACAAACAAAAATATTATCAAATCCTAGACATAGAAGATGGATTAAGATTGGTCATTCTAATCTAGAGACATGATAATCATAGACCTTAACAAGTACAAAACATGGGACAAATAAATATAGAAATAACAGAACACAAAGTAA